>BSBK01006329.1:65000-227500 GCA_027943335.1 Chamaecyparis obtusa | reverse complement strand
TATTTTTAGTTTTGTTAATCCAACTTATCTTATACCCTATAAAAGTTTAGTTCCCCTATATTAAAATTTTAGATCTAATTTTTTTTAATTGTATATATGCTTCCTTAAGCCCTAATTAATGAGTTGATCCACCCTTTATTGGTGGTTCATCATTATTCTCTTAACAATGGGATTGGACATTTTTAAAAATATTTGTAGAAAACTATGATTGAATGATATCAACACATATTCTATTAACTTCGTTGTGTTATTTAATCTGGGTCATTCAATTATTCCTTTCGTGAGGCTCTAATGGCTTTGTACATTTTAAAAATTTATGCTTATAGTTGAAAAGACATGTATTACATATTTTGAGGCATTATTTTTTTTTGTATCTTACTTTTAGTTATTTTATTTAATGTTGAATTGTAGAGAGAACTACATATTTCTATATAATTAAAATTTAGAAACGTAGAAGAATTGTTTCAATATAGAAACATAATACATCTTTATTTAATTTATTTGAAACATGGGAAAAAATTCAAAATATTGATTAATTTTTTATATGAAAAATATTGATTAATTTTTTTTTATAGTTGATAGGAAAAATGTATGAAAAAACACAAATTGCATATTTTTTTATATAAGGAGAATGTAAAATAGAAGAAAGGTGAAAAGTTAATTTTAAGAATTCATATGGAAAGAATTGTATTCAAAACTAAAAGAAAATTGAAGATAAAGTTAAATAATTAAAGTAAAAGTATTATCATTTAATTAATAAAATTTTGTAGGGAAAATTTTATTACCATTTCTAATAATTCAAAATATGTACATTTTAGTAAGTTCCTAAAATTAAATTTATTGTCATTGTGAATAATTCAAAATACTTAATTTTAGTAGGTTTCTAAATTAAAATTGATTTATTTTGATATTTTTTTAACATATATTTAGTAAAATTTGTTAAAATGGTGATTACATTCTATTTAGGTGAAGTGATTTTAGAATTATGACTGGTAATATTCTAATCTTAAATGTACTTGCTTTTGTATGCACCCAAAATGGTCGCCTAGACTTTGGGCCCCATTTATTTGATTTATCAACCTTGAATCATTTTGATCAATAATCAATATTTTCAACATTATCAATTTCTTGATCAAATCTTAATTTCGATCAGATATTGGATTTTTATCCTATGGGCTAACCATTTATCCTAAGTCTTTATTTAATTAAAAGGAATATTTCCTCCCCTTTTGATTAAATAAAAAGCCCCACTTTGCCTCTCATCTAAAGTTGCACAAATAAAACATTATTCCTATTTCACAAAAAGGAAAAAAGCACTTTTTATCTCACATGAGGCTCAAAAGTCAACATTTCACTCTCATTGGAGCATACTTGTGCACATGGATTGCCCCTCTTTCAACCTCCACCGCCGATTAAGACTTTTTGCCTCTTAATCTCAATGGTCCATTTCTTTGCATTTCTTATAAAAGGAGAGCTCTCTCCTCCATTTGCATATACCATGTTTTTATGCTAATGTTATGCTACAGGTTTTAGGTGCATTTGGAGTTTTTGAAGAGATTGAAGACTTGCTTCATTTCATTACATCATTTAGTTGCATATTTCCTTTTCTTAGTTTGCATGATCATGGCATATTAGCTTAGTTTCCTTTTATGCAATAGATTTAACTCACATAGTCTAAATAGGAGGCATTGTAACACTTGTTCTTTCCTTTCATAGCTTAGATTGCATTCTCATTTAGATTTGCATTGCATTGCATATTTGATTTTTGGAGATATTGGCATTGTTGCCCTTGTCTTCACTTGAATCTCTCATTGTATGGTTGACTAGCAAGGTCACAAGTTTGTAGCTCTAGCTGAGAGCAAATTTATCATAGTCCCTTGCAACTCCATGTATAAAGAGCTATGAGCCGCTTTGTGAGGCCTCATTCTTGAGCAACTTTGCATGTAATGGTTCATAGAAGTGCACCATTTTAGTGTGTATATTTCTGGCACCCACCGTGGGGCAGAGTAGATAGGTTTTGTCCTTTATTTCATTTGTATTTTCATCATTTTTCGGATTATTTTTTGAAAATTTTGTAGTTCTGGTTTTCTGTCTTAGAGTATCACGCGATACTTCTTAGAAATATCACGCGATATACCTTTGTATAGTGGTGCGATACTTCACGTGAGAGAAGAATCACCCACCAGTACTGAGGTATATCACCTAGCATCGTGCGAAGTATCACCTGCCCATAGTGCAGAGTATCACCCAGACTAAGGTATATCACCCGACTATAGGAAACTATGTCGCACGATACTGGTGAAGTCTGAAGTATATCGCCTGATCTGACAGAGACCCGCATTTCCAGTTTTATCATCCGAATTTGATCATTTTAGTTTGCTGGTTTATTTTACTGTATTTAGATAGGTCTAACCTGCATCTTTTAGCTTGAATCTATTAGTTTATTGCATATTTACATTTGGATTTTGATTTTGCTAACCTTGTTGGTCTAACAAGTTGTGTTTGTAGGTGCTCTCATTGCTTGAAATTTGCTAAAAACACATGTCAAAGAGGGCTACTAACAGTTTTTGCAAGGCTGCCCAAGCATAAAAACAAAAAAATTCTTGCTTGTTTATTTGTTTTCCTTTCAAGTGTGGCACTCACTAATTGTATTAGGAATCTTTAAAACTTTGTGAAAGAGATTTTGAGGTGGTAGGAGAAGTATGCTCTTCACCTTTAGGTGAATCAGAAAATCTTGACCCATCTTAAGGTTTTGGAAGCAAGGGAGTAATTGAATCTCTTTGCTTGGTGTGTTTGGGAGAAGTTTTTGAGATAGGGGAGTATGCTCTTCACCCTTGAGGTGAACCAAAAACCTTGAACCTCATAAATTATCCATTTTGTTTAGTTTAGGAATCCTTTAGCGGGCCTACTCTTGAGAAATCAAGAGGAACGACTCAAGTGGGGACAACCTTGTCATCATTTTCCTTGGTGGCAAGTGATTCCAACTCACATTAATCTCAAGGCTATCAAGGACACCAAAAACCTTGGTAGACATAACACTTATCTTCATCTGATGTGAGTAGCTCATGGGATTGTGACCATGGGGAAAACATTGAACAAGAATGCTTAAGGTACTCTTGAGGCCGTGAGGTCCTAGTCCTTTATGAGGAGCAAGAGGGGTGTTGTGAATGGAAATCCTTATTAAGAACCATTAGATAGAATCCACCTTGTTTAGCCGCTTATCTTCTTAGTGCAAGGATTGATCCAAGTGGTTTACTCGGATCGCCTTAAGATACTCACCATATGTGTCCCTTTGGTTGTGTCATTTGAAACTTCCACAACAAAGCCAACATCTCTTGTGGGTAACCACTTGGTGTGAGGTGAGGGGGCATCAAGTTGTGGGCTAAGTTGGTAAGCATTGAGCCTTGACTTTTTAGGATAGATTTGCTTGAATTGTCTTCAGTTGTGTGATGTCAGTGCAAACGTTCTTACATGCAAACAATCGGTAGCATTCATAGGGTGCTTTTTCAATTCTGATATCACAAGTGTTTGTCTTGGCAAGGTTGCTTTTGCCCTTGTTTCAAGTGCTTGAGACATGTTTGATCCCTCACTGTTTGCAAACCTGCCAAAATTTTGTTGATATTGTGATTGAAATCGAAAACATCAACCCTCAGATTGAAAATTTTGACCAAGCAGACCCAAAAATGCAAATTTTACACAATTCTGGTCAAGAGTTGAACAATTCTGCAACAGTATCGCACTCTGTAAAGTGAAATATCATGTGATACTTCACGCTTGCTAAAAATATCACCTGCTTTGAAGAGAAATATCACGCGATAGTTCACCCTTGACGGACTATCGCCCGACTTGCCTAGAGTATATCGCCCGCTAGTACTGAGGTATATCACTTGGCATAAGGCAAAGTATCACGTGCTTATAGGTATATCGCCCCAGTAGCCTGGAGTATATTGCCTGGGTAATTTATGTCGTGCTTGCAATATTGGTTAGTTTCAGTTGCTGTTAATCAGGTTAGGTCTTAGAGTAGGCTTCTTGCTCTGACGTTTGAGACCGATCTTGACTCTAAATTTTTGGTTTTAGTCTTCTGGGATAGCATCATTTGATTTACAAAATCACTTTGGAATAATTGCCAAGTTAGAAGGTCATTCTTGGTGCCAGGGTTCATCTCTAAGATTGTTAGCTACATTCTTGGAAATTTTTAGTGCTCTTATTGTCCAAATCGCCTTCATTTAAATCTCAAATTCAATCATATTTTGGCCTAGTCCAACCTCCTAGTTCAAACGTGCAAGGGTAGTCACCCTTTGATTTGAAGCACCTCTTTGACAGTGTTGGTAAAGCCCCTTTTATTTTCTCATTTCTCTTTGGACAATATAGGACTTTGATTATCCTAGTTTGGCACTGACACTTTGAGAGGTCACCTTATCATTGAGAGTATCTTTCTTTCATGTCAGTTACGAAAAGGTATCAAGTTAATCAAGGGAAGCGACCCCCTGTTGCCTTTAGCCAGTTACCACCTGTCAAGACTCGTCGACAACCTAAGGGAAAAGGACCCCTTTTTGATCAATCACCTAAGAGTGAATCTGAGGCTTGTTTTAATCCAGGAGCTAATCCTAGTGAAGTGAGCACCTCTTTTGTACCACTTTCATCAAGTATGGATATGAGTTACACGTTCACCCGACAACAAAGAGAAGCCATGAATCAAACTCTTGGGGATATCTTCCAATGACATAGAAGAGAGTACGGTGGTTCTTCTCATGCTAGTCCACCTGGGTCACCTCCCAACAACACGAGGTATTTTGATGCTCAACAATGAGCCACAAGACATCATAAGCAAGCTCACTCAGATTCAGGGTCACAACACGAGGACCAGAACAATGAATCTAGTGATCACCACATAAATGCAGCCAATGCAATAAGGCATTTGAGACCATCCTCCCCACTTAAAGACACCTCTCGATATGCAAATACAAGATTGAGAAGCATTGAGAGGGAGAAGCAAGCCTATTTAGATGAACAGGCTACTAAAAAGGAAAAATTCAGACAACTAGAAGAAGAGGAACGTGCGTTGTTGGATATACAGAAAAGAGTCACCCAAGAAGAAGAAGATAGACTCTATGCACAACAACTCTAAAGCTGATTTAATGGGAGGGGAACCAAATGTGGGACCAATTCACCCCCATCTACCCCTTCACCAAGTCCTAGAAGAAGATCAAGGACACCCTCACGATCCCCAAGTCCTAGAGGAAGAAGGGTTTCAAGCTATGACCATCATAGGAGACAGTCGTCTCATAGACATTCAAAGCAACCCTCCCAATGAGCACATGATGGCTCACAACATGGAGGAAGTTATGCTAAATTTGATCATATGGATTTCATGACTATGCAAAAAGAACCATCCTTTCAAGCATATGTGGAGCAATATGTGGAACAAAACAAAGATCAATTCTTAGAAAGTCTTATTAACAAAGGTGCTAAAGTTCCATATAATTTTGATGTTCACCAAAAGATCAAGAAATAGAGCCCTTCAACTGATGAGGTGATCTTACAAATGCAAAAGGATATAGACAGGATGAAGGCTCCCAAGAGCACGTTTCATTTGGACTCCATATGTCCTAACCCCATTGACAAAAGTGTGGTGATGGTAGAATTCCCTAAGAAAGTTGAGTTCCCAACATATGACAAATATGATGGCACTGGTGACCCTCATGACCATGTTCGACAGTTCTACATAATGAGCTTTTCCTTTCACCATGAAGACTCCTACTTGATGAGATTATTCCCAAGGAGTTTAAAAGGTCAAGCCATGGAGTGGTTCACCAACCTTTCCCCTCCAGTAAAGACATTTAAAGAACTTGTCCAAAGGTTTGATCAACATTTTGCTTACAACTTATCGAGGTCGGTCACAATGCTTGATTTGTGCAAACTCAAGCAAAATCAAGGGGAATCTTTTGTCACATTTTTACAACGATGGAGGCGATTGTGTTCAAAACACCCAAGGACAATTCCTGAGGAGGAGAGAATTGATATCATTGTGAGAAATCTAATACCAGAACAAAGATATGAAGTCAAGAAAATCCCATTTAATTCCTTTGATACTATGGTAGAGGTGGCATGTTGCATTGAGGATGTCCTAAAAGAACAAGAAATTTTGGCTAAACCAACAAATAACAACAATAGCCAAAATAACAATACTAATGGTAACAAGGACAAAAAGAACTCCTATTGGAACAAAAACAAACAAGTGGTCAACGACGGAGTTGTTGACTCATCTCAACCCAAAAATCAAGGAGTTCTTAAGCTCTCTCATGCAGTTCAAGCTATGAAGCTGCAAACGTCTTCAACACAACAAGACAAACCTAAGTATCAAAGGATATCTAAAACGGAGAAGAGACAATTTACCAAATTGGGAGAATCTTATGCAGATGTTTTTAAGACATTAGTTGCTCATAATTTGGCACACCCACAGGATCCTACAAAACATCGTATACCAGATCCTTTACCTCATTGGTGGGATGTGAAGGCTTTTTGCATTTTCCATAATGGGATTGGACAAGACATAGAAAATTGTTTTAAACTCAAGCATCTTGTCCAAGACCTTATTGAAAAAGGATAATTACAAGTTGATGGTTTAACCACTAATGCGGATCATAAAGCCTTTAAAGAGCCCTTGCCTAAATATGAAAAAGGGGAAAATTCTAACAACAAGCATGGTAAGGCTGCTATCAACTATACATACACAAATGCTGAAAATGTGATTAACATGCTTGAAGTGGCTGACGATAACATCAACATGATGAGAGGGAAAGATCTCTATGGATATGATGTGGACTCAACTCCTATGACTGATGAAAGACTCGTTGTGGTGATAAGAGGTCCTCACTCATGAAGAATGCCCCAGTCCCTCAATGCTGTCACTAGAGGTCAGGCCCAAGCGCCCATTATTATCAGAGGTCCTAGCACTAGCAAGTCTAAGTAGCCCATGTCCAAAGGCATTCCTCCTAAATCTGCCATTGGTCCTGATTCCAATTATAATCTTATTGACCAATTACAATGAACACCTGTGCAGATATCTATTTTTGAACTTTTAGAATTGTCCCCTAAGCATAAGCGTGTCCTTGAAGACACTTTGCGAGTAGCCAGTGTCCCTAACAACTTAGATATTGATCAATTCGAGAATATGGTCAACCATTTGGCTAGCCCTCATTACCTCACCTTCTCAGAAGAAGATGACAAATCCATCAGTCACCCACATAACTTGGCCTTACACATCGAAGTCATGATTCATAAAACCCGTGTCAGGCGTGTACTGATAGATGGGGGTGCGGGGCTCAATATTTGTACCATGAGTTTGTTGCTGGCTCTAGGATATTCTAAGAACGTCATTGACACAAGGAAAAAGATCAAAATCAAGGCATATGATGAAGCAGAAAGAAGTTCTAAGGATTGGCCATTTTGCCTATTCACATTGGTCCAGTAGAAAAGGATATCTTATTTCAAATTGTTGATGTTGGACCTTTAGCCTACAACATTTTGCTAGGTAGGCCATGGATTCATGAAATGCAAGCAGTCCCATCAACGTATCACCAGTGTGTTAAGTTTCCCCATAACGGTGTAGAAATTTGCATACCTGGAGATAGTGCTTTGTCAGTTAATAACATTTCTGCTGGATCACATGTACCTTTGAATAGGGAAGCTGACAGTCCTAGTAGTTCACTTGAACAATGTAAGTAGAAGTTTAGGACCATAGATCTTGGGATGGGAGATTATAAAATTGATTCTTTTACAAACATGCCAATCTCTCCTAGGTCTTATGGGAGACCATCACCAAATATGAAACCTTCATCATCAGCAATGACATTATTTGGAAAATTTGTTGAGTCTTCGGTCCCCATTCAGGAAGAGAAAGAGGAAGTTGCCGTAAGGGACTGGATCTATCACGAGGAAAAATACAAACACAACGAGAATTTTTCTCATTCACTTGAAGTTTATGGGAGAGGGTATACAATGGTTAAGAATATGGGTTATCCAGGATATGGTCCCCTTAGCCATAGGCTGGATGCTAAAGCTGAGCCTCTTGATCATGCTCTTTTTGGATGAAAGAATAAGTCCACGGTTGGCTTAGGTTTTGAAAATAAAAAGAAGAAAGGTGTCCCTGTTCCAGCTGCGACGGACAGTGATAGTGATTCAGACAACACACCTAATCTCTCTAATCAGCATGATATGTCTGATGATTGGGTGCCTTCAACAAATCTCCTTTGGGGAGATTAAAAAGATTTGATACTTGACAGTCCTACTATCCCAACTATGATGGATAGTGACTATATGGCTGCTAGATCGATAAAGGAAAGTGTTGCTATCCTAGCTGTGACGGATAGTACCAATGCTAGCACTAGAGAAGGGGAAACCCTTCCTAACCTCGAGGCTTCTACATCACGAGGCCCAAATGATGATTCAGACACAGACTCCCATGAGTATGAATGGGACTCACTTTCAGATGCAACAGTTGATTTGGACATGGATGTTGTCCATGCTTATAGTACCCAACCCGATGCGGCTAACGAGCTTAGTGTAGGACTAGAGGATTGTACTCCTCAAATTGCCTTAGTGGATGACACTTCATTTGGTAGGATGAGTCCTAATTCGGGTATCTTAGGAGAAAACTTGACGAATCCCAATTGTATGGTCACCAAAGATACCACCTTTTGCATAAACAACATTGAACCAGTCATTGACCTACCCCTTGTCCACTATGACCTAATTGACTAGTCTCAGTGCCATCAAGAGCCTATATTCCTCAACTTTCAGAATGATTACGAAATTGCCTGCTATCTGAATGCTCTTGAACTCGTGGCTTCTTCCACCAGTGAACCAACAACCAGTATGACAGAGCCTGATATTAAGTACCTCAGTCTAAAAATAAAAGAGAAACAAAAAAAGAAAAATAGGTCTGATGGCGAAAACCACTTTGTGGCGGTATGAGAACCAAAAATAGTAAAAAGAAATGACGCATTCGAGGGTGAAAACCTCTTTGAGGCACCTAAGGATGGGGTACTTAATAACTTTCTGAGTTATTTCCAGGATAGATCATCAGTATTGATTGAGCCAACAAAGCCAGTCAATTTGAACACAGAAGAAACTCCTCAAATAGTTCATCTTTCTCAGTCTTTATCAGAAGAGGAGACCAAGGCATATATACAATTCTTACAAAAGAAGAAAATTAATTTTGCATGGACCTATTCAGACATGCCAGGGCTTGACACAAATCTTATAATGCATCACTTATCCATAGCTCCAGGTGTCAAACCAGTGAAACAAAGACTCAGAAAAATGCATCCACATGTAGCTCTCCTTGTCAAAGCGGAATTAGAAAAACTTTTGAGAGTTGGATTCATCAGAGCCATCGATTATGTAGAATGGATCTCAAACATAGTACCAGTTTTCAAACATGATGGGTCCATTCATGTATGCACAGATTTTAGAGATTTAAACAAAGCATGCCCAAAGGACAATTTTCCACTCCCAAACATTGACATGATAGTGGACATGATAGCGGGCTATGACATATACTCTCTAATGGATGGTTTCTTAGGATATAATCAAATCAAAATAGCTCCCGAAGACCAAGAGAAAATAGTGTTCACATGTGCATGGGGAACCTATTGCTGGAATGTCATGCCATTTGGATTAAAGAATGCAGGAGAAACCTACCAAAGAGCTATGACCACTATCTTTCATGATATGATGCACAAAAACATGGAAGATTATGTGGATGATACCCTAGCAAAATCATGAAAATGGGACACACACCTCAATGATCTGGAAGTAATTCTAGATCGCATGGAACAGTTTCAACTCAGATTGAATCCAAAGAAGTACTTATTTGGTGTCACCTCAGGCAAACTTTTAGGATTCATAATATCAGCAAAAGGTATCGAGGTTGATCCCGAAAAGGTCCAAGCAATTCTAGATATGCCACCTCCTCAAAATATCAGCCAAATGAGAAGTCTTCAGGGACATCTTCAATCAATTAGGAGGTTTATTTCTTAGCTTGCAGATAGAGCACAACCCTTTAACAAGACATTGCATAAGGGTGCTTCTTGTGTTTGGAACGAGGATTGTCAAAAGAGCCTAGATCAGATCAAACAATACTTGGCTAATCCTCCGATCCTAATGCCTCCTATTCCAGGGAAACCATTGATCCTATATATTTCAGCTACAGACACTTCCCTGGGGGCATTGTTGGCTCAATTAGATGATACTGGGAAAGAACGGGCCATACACGATATCAGCCGTACTCTAGTCTCCTATGAGATCAATTACAATAATGTTGAGAAGTCTTGTCTTGCAGTGGTGTTTGCCTCTCAAAAGTTGCGACACTATATGCTTGCTCATACCATACATTTGGTTGCAAAAATTGATCCTCTTAAGTACTTTCTTAGTAAGGCTACCCTCATGGGTAGACTTGCTAAATGGATGATGGTCCTAACTGAATTTGACATAGAGTACATTGAAAGGAAGGCCATAAAAGGGAAAGCTATTGCTGACCAATTAGCTAATTTCCCAATTCAGGATAGTATGCCTGTTCAAGTAGAGTTCCCAGATGAACACATCTTATATATGACTACTCGCACTTGGAAAATGTTCTTTGATGGTTCCCGCATGCAAAATGGATCAGGTGTTGGAGTATTATTTGTTTCTCCACATGGGTACAATATTCCAAAGTCTTATAAACTTTTATTCCATGTACGAATAATATTGCAGAATATGAAGCTTTAACCAATGGCTTGAGAATGGCTATAGAATGGAACATCACAGAGTTACATGTCTTTGGGGATTCCCAGTTAATCATCAACCAAGTCAATGAGGAGTATCAAACCAAGGATGATAAATTGATACCCTACAAAAAGATGGTTGACTCATTGAAGTGTTACTTTACCTTTGTTACGTTTCAACAGATCCCTAGGATAGAGAACAAGGCTACAGATGCCATGGCCACATTAGCTTCACTTCTTCAATTGGAGACACATGAATCAAGATTTGAATTCCTGGTGGAAGAGCTACACCATCCCATCTTTGACTCGTCTAAAAGCCATGTCATTTGTGCCATTTTCACACATGAGTCTTCCCGATATGATGCTATCTATTCATATCTTCGTGATGGCATCATTCCCGATACATTCAACCATTCTAAATGCTGAAACCTCATCCATAATGCCTCTTGCCACACTCTTATCTCTGGTGATTTATATAGGAGGGGTTTAGATGGGACGCTCCTTAGGTGCTTGGAAAAGGAGGAATCCAACCAAGCCTTAGTTGACATCCACGAGGGCATTTGTGGTGGACATTCTAATGGTCTTGCCATGGCCCGAAGGTTGCTTAGGGTGGGATATTATTGGCCCACAACATAGATAGATGTAGTCGCCTTTGCTAAGTCATGTGAAAAATGTTAGAAACATGGAAACCTGATTCATGCTCCAGGTAGGCAGCTGATCCCTTCTGTTTCTCGTTGGCCATTTCAGTGCTGGACCTTTGATCTAGTTGGGTAGATTCATCCCAACTCATCAGGTGGACATAAGTTCATTATTACTACCACTGACTACTTCACAAAATGGGTGGAAGCTGTGCCACTTTCTGTTGCTTCAGGGAAGACTATCTCTTTGTTCATCTTGAATCATATTATTTTCCAGTTTGGAGTACCTTATGAGATTATCACTGATAACAGAGGTCAATTCAAGAATAAGGACCTAAAGCATTTATGCAAAAAGTTTAAAATCAAGCAACATTGGTCCTCCATCTATTTTCCACAGGGAAACAGACAGGCAGAAGCCTGTAATAAAACCATTCTTAAAATTCTTCATAGGACAGTGCACAAGAATGGTAGGGATTGGCACTTGCAAATCAATCCAGCACTATGGGCTTACAAAACAAGCATTCACACACCTACAGGAGCCACTCCTTTTTCTCTTACCTATGGCGCTGAAGCGGTATTGCCTTTAGAAGTTGAGATACCATCACTTAGAGTCTCACTCAAAGGTTTGATTACAGATGAGGATTACTGCGCCATGAGGTTACAGGAACTAGAACTTCTAGATGAAAAGCGTAAGACTTCCTTTGATCATATGAGAGTGTATCAGAAGCGTATGTCCAAGGCATTCAACAAGAAGGTTCACCCTAGAGAATTTCAAATAGGTGATCTTATTTTGTGAGAGAACCCTAAGAACCAACAGAACAGAGAGAAAAAGGGCAAGTTTGAACCTAACTGGCTTGGACCATATGTCATCACAGCTGCTTTTGGTACCGGTGCGTATTTACTGTCAGATCTCGATGGAGAACAGCTCCTTGATCCCATCAACATTGTGCACCTCAAGAAGTTCTATCCTTGATGCCCATTCTGTCTGGGGGCATCCTTTGTACATATTTATTGATCCTAAAAAAAATACCAAAAAAATTCATATATGATGCTGAAAAAAATCCTAAAAAGTATAAAAAGTCCTGAAAAAATACAAAAAAATAAAAAATGCAAAAAATCCAAATGAAAAAAGAATCCAAGTGGTGAAAACCTGGAAATAGGCGCTACTTGAGGCCTTTGCACTCCTCTTTGTTAGCATGCGTCCTCGACACTGAACCTTTCCATCCTGCCTTGACCTTATTTGACTTGGTCTGGAATTGGTCTTTATCTTTGTCTAGGGGGCATAACTGTTAGCATTGGTCTTTTAGGTGCGTTTGTCTCTTGGGGCATTTCACAATAGGTGTTTTTCAACACCACCCCAAACAGTATTTTTCAACACTACCCTTGCATCGAGTGTTTCTTAACACTTATCAGGTGTCTTACCCAATAGTCTCGTATGATGTGATATCTCTCACTCCACAGGTGGGATACTCAAAGTTTGACTCTATGACCTACACACACGCACTTAAACAATCCACTTGCTTGAGATATATTGGCTTTATTTTTCTTTGTGTGCTGTCTATGAGGATTTCTTTGATGAGTGGTCTCTCCCTGAGAAGTTTTCGATGATGCATAGCTAGAAGACTGAGGACATGAGAACATGTTTTATTTATTTATCTACTTGTGGGTATAGTTTGTTGATCATAACTGTCATGAGCATTTATGCTGATCCTACTTGACACTATGGATTGACAAGGTATTATCCTTGACTGTTTTATGCGAGTGCATGCTTCTAGCTATCCTGATTTTCATATGTCTTGATACAAGCATAATCTCACCATATCAAACTTAGGTAATCTCACTGCATTAGTCATCTTGACCTACATGTCTTTGATGCCTAGGTGGGATTCCCACATTTCTATCTGATAAAGATCATATTCATATCCACATAGTTATGCTAGTGTGCATTGTATGATCTTACGATGCTACCAATAATGCTCGATGATGATAATTAGATGTTTATAAGCGTTGTGACCTTGCAAGTCAACCACTTTCATAGTACCTTGCATTTTTAGGGTCATGATAGTCTAGTTTTGCATTTCTTGCATATGGCGAGAGCTCTCCTTTTCATCTTACGTGGACCTGTCAGTCGACTGTGCTCACCTTTCCTTCTTCTTGATCATGTCTTTCACTCCTTGTCCTTTTCATCTTGAACTTGTTCCTGTTCATCACAAGGGGTTAGTCATATCATCATATCTATATCAAAACTATTATTTTCAAGAAACATGAGTCTATATCATACACATGAGAATTAAACATACATCTATGAGAGAGAACATACATAAGCATGTACATAAGCATTTTTTAGCAGAATGACAAGACAATATACATAAACTGATACATCCATCACAAGAGAGACATAAACACATCAAACATCTAGTAATCTCATATATACATCAATGTCATGATACAATATACAAATGGGATCCCATAATCTGGATCAATGTCTCAAGATATGTATAAACATCTATCAACCTAAGACCTAACCCTAAGACTCACTAACACCCTCATGAGGAGCTCATGGTGGTGGAGGAGGCATGGCTCTCTTATCGAGTACCACATCTAATACGCCTACCCTCTGAGAATATGATGGTGCTCTCTCACCCTCTGGAACGGCCTGCAGGTAGAGTCCGTGATAGTAGGCTGCTCTCACTGACTCCCGTCGAATCTCTAGTGCATTTGCCTATGCCATCGCCTCACGGCATGCTATCTCTGCCCTGAGATCAGCTATCTGCTGATCTTGCTCTGCCCTTAGATCTAGTAGCTACTGGTCTCTCACTACTATGGTAATTCAGAACTGTTGCATCTTAGCCTCGAGAGCCTGTATCCTCACTCTCAGCTCATCTCCACCCGTAGGCTAGTCCTACTGTGCCTCTGCCTGTCGATGAGCTGGTCTCACCTCATCCTCAGGCATTGAAAATCTCTGTCTTTGTGACCATTTTCGGCCACCTGATCTTGATCCCTCTCCTCTCTCCATCCTCCTCCCTCTCCCCCTCCCGCCATCTCCTCCATCTCCTCCATCCCCTCCATCCCCTCCGTCTCCTCCATCCCCCCGTCATCTCCTCCGTCCCCCCCTGCACTGGTACCTGTACATTTGGTATCATAAATCAAGGGAATGGCACCCTCTGCCGCTTTGCCCTATATGTCGCATCAGCCCCCACATTTGCCACATCTAAGAAATACTCCCAGGGCTCACTCCTGATACTTTCTATCTTTGCGATAGCCTGCTGATAATCCAACATGGGTAGCCACCCATGACCCTCCTCATCCCTAGCCCTGGCATATGTCATAGTCTCTGTCGAGACTCGCTGTTGCCTCCCAAACTACCGCCACACCCGAGTGATACAAAATCTCTCCACTATCTTGGCATATCAACCTACTAGTGGCCGAGTGCACATCATGTAGCTCAGCTCATCAGCTGCATCTCCCCAGACCTCCACCTCCCTGTATGGCCTCCATGTGAAAGAGGCTCTCATCCAAATCCTCCTGTAATACGTCACATCCCCAGTATGGGCATGTGATATGAATCCTAGGTACCTATAGATAAAGGGGTACCTCCTCTCCCTCAGCTAAACTTTGGGGTGCACCACAGTGATGTACTCCCAAGCTAACACCTGTGCTAGGATGGCACCGCATGCCCATGTCTGACTGTCCTTGTATATGATCTCATGCAGCTTGTGATACATCTCTGCCAATATGGCATGACCCCATGCCATCCGACGAGGCCTGCCTACCAAATCCACCAGTAATCTTGCCCATCCAAGTGGGAAACCCTTCTGACTGCGGTCATTTATCAGGATTTGAGAGATGATAGACGCCACTATGCATGACATTAGATAATCCTTTCCAAAGTCATCTATCAGCCTCTCCTAGCTGACATGCCTATCCAGAATAGTAACATCATGGAACATCTCCTGAACCAGTTGGCGCCCCTCAGTGGCATCCTGATCATAGTACACCTGTGCCAACAAACAAATCATGTCAGTTTTCATCATATGGAAATACTACATTTATGATTATATATCAAAACATGATTATACTCATAGGCTCACCATGGCATGGCACTCGTAGGATCCTGTAGACATCCTCCAGAGTAATGGATGCCTCTCCGGTAGGCAGGTGGAAGGTGTTGTGCTCACTATGTCATCTCTCGGCAAGAGCAGTCAACAACCCATGGTCAGCCCTGATATATGGGAACCTCAACAAATACCAGAATCCCATGGCCCTGATATCGGCATTGACCGGATCATCCAGATCTTGAACACACCGCAACTTAGTCACCTTCGGCGCTCTGATGATCAACGTTGGAAAAACCTCCTACAACCTAAAAAACCAAGGCAGTTGTTAGCACATATCATGATAGATGTCTAAAAATTAGTATAAAATATCTCTAAAACGTAACATTGTCTGGACCCATGTCATTTTTGCTCAAAAATGCATTAAATATCAAATTTTTAACTTGGGCGATACTTTTTTTTGGAGAAGTATCGCGCGATACTTCTCCCTATAACGGGGTGATATACCTTAGGCCGAGCGATACTTTGCCCGGTATCGTGTGATCTTTTGCCCAGTATCATGCGATACTGGTCCCTATGGTCACGCGATACTTTGGGGACCCACGAAGTATTGTGCGACACTTCTCTCCAAAGGGCACGATACTTCTAAAGTATCGCGCGATAGTTCGCCCAACTTCAAAAATTTAAAATTTTAAAAATTTGAAAAATGTGCTAAAAAGGTATTAAATGTGCAAAATGACTCAGAAAGCTCAAGTTTTTCGAAAACATACTGGGGCAGGATAGTGTGGTGGCCGGTTGTGCAACTGGGTGCACTCGAATCGATGCCTGTGGACAGGAACTCCTGCTTTCTGGGCCATTTTCTCTCTCTAAAGCTCTCAAGATTCTCAAATCACTAAAAGTCAAATGATTTTGAAAATGACATTTTAACCCTTTTTATAGCCTTTTGACTTTTTGACCGCATTTTCAAAACACCTTGAAATTGCGCAAAAATTGCACCCCTAGCTAATTTCGACGTCCTGGATCCATTTTCGGACTCAAAATCAAAATTTGAGGTCATCTTGATAGTCAAAATCATGTTTCAAAATTTTTCCCCTTCTTCTGAGCAGTTGACTAACCTTTTGAGGCATAATTTGATTTTCGGTGGAATTTCTTCCTTCCATGTCTCTCAAATTTTCTAGTCTTTCATCCACTCTATTTATAGTCTTCTATTTCTATTCTTCTACTTCCTCACTAGGGCATGTTTCATTGCCTAATGGTTAACCTATTGACCTATACATTCGATTATGATTTCATTTTGATTTGATCAAATCTTTTATCGATTTGCTGTTCTCCTCTATCTGATTTCGATTTTGACTCCGAGGGGGTAGTATTTATGGGATTCTCATCCTCGATTCCTTGATTTCCCTGATTCAAACACCTTTTGTGAGATTTTTCTCAAATTTGAGATTCTTATCTCTTACTTTGAATATGATCCCGAATCAACCTCATGTTCAAAGGCCTTTGTTTATGTTTTGTCCGGATGTGATCTCGAATCGACCTCACATCTGAGTTGTTTTGTGATCCCAAATCGATCTCACATTTCAACTTCATTCTTTGACTACATGTGTTCCCAAATCGATCACACATTAGTCAAAGAGGGGCAAATGTATGCACCCAAAATGGTTGCCTAGACTTTGGGCCCCATTTATTTGATTTATCAACCTTGAATCATTTTGATCAATAATCAATATTTTCAACATTATCAATTTCTTGATCAAATCTTAATTTTGATCAGATATTGGATTTTTATCCTATGGGCTAACCATTTATCCTAAGTCTTTATTTAATTAAAAAGAATATTTCCTCCCTTTTTGATTAAATAAAAAGCCCCACTTTGCCTCTCATCTAAAGTTGCACAAATAAAACATTATTCCTATTTCACAAAAAGGAAAAAAGCACTTTTTGTCTCACATGAGGCTCAAAAGTCAACATTTCACTCTCATTGGAGGATACTTGTGCACATGGATTGCCCCTCTTTCAACCTCCACCGCCGATTAAGACTTTTTGCCTCTTAATCTCAATGGTCCATTTCTTTGCATTTCTTATAAAAGGAGAGCTCTCTCCTCCATTTGCATATACCATGTTTTTATGCTAATGTTATGCTGCAGGTTTTAGGTGCATTTGGAGTTTTTGAAGAGATTGAAGACTTGCTTCATTTCATTACATCATTTATTTGCATATTTCCTTTGCTTAGTTTGCATGATCATGACATATTAGCTTAGTTTCCTTTTATGCAATAGATTTAACTCACATAGTCTAAATAGGAGGCATTGTAACACTTGTTCTTTCCTTTCATAGCTTAGATTGCATTCTCATTTAGATTTGCATTGCATTGCATATTTGATTCTTGGAGATATTGGCATTGTTGCCCTTGTCTTCACTTAAATCTCTCATTATATGGTTGACTAGCAAGGTCACAAGTTTGTAGCTCTAACTAAGTGTAAATTTATCATAGTCCCTTGCAACTCCATGCATAGAGAGCTATGAGCTACTTTGTGAGGCCTCATTCTTGAGCAACCTTGCATGTAATGGTTCATAGAAGTGCACCATTTTAGTGTGTACAGTTTTGAATTTTTCCCTTTTTGTAAAATGGATTTGTCATTATCTTTCAAGATGAGCCTATATTTTTTTTGACAATAAATGCATCTAGTAAAGGTTATCAAAACTACATGGATTCATAGCAATATCACAATCCCTATCACTATGAAAGCCCTTGAAATGAATAAGGTACCTACATAAGAGAAGACATTGTAGAACATTTCTCTAGAAAACCTTTACACTCCTCTACTCAAGTGAGATCTAGATAGGCCTCACACACTGAGGCCTTGTCAAAAAATCATCTAAACTTGCAATCTTCTCACAAATGGTTAAGAGCTATCCAATGCCTCAACAAAAGTTTCCCTATCATTATGAGTTTTCATTGCTACATGAAAAGATTACACTAAAATGAATAGAAGTAAGGTCTAGCAATTAACATTCTCTGCACATATGATAGTGTATGTTATTATGTCAACATTGTTTGTATCTATGATCTTTTGAATCTAATGTTATGAGAGAGAATTATATTTTAATTTTCCTACGAAGATATTTATTAATGAAACAACGAATCAAATGAGAAATAAACCAAAACTAATGCAAACTTGCATTGATCAATGGTGATTTCAAGTCCATGTATCATAGTAATTGATAGTGATTTGTACATAATCAAATGTCTTGGAATTGAGCATAGAGATAAATTTGGTTATGGAAACTTCCCCTGCTTCCTTATTCCACAAAGACAAATAATCTCAAGTGGATTTCATTGATCATAAAATATGGAAGACAAAATGATTTGAAAATAATGGGAGAATGGATGATTTAAATAGCAGCCATGTGAATGTGGACTAGCAAGAACACTCCCATAAATTTTCATATTTGAAATCTCTACCAAATATAAAGCATTAAATGCAGATTTCAAAACTGTTCAAGTACCATATGTTTGTGACTCTTCCTTTATTGTGTGTTTGTGACTCTTACACTACCATGCTTTATCACTTCTACTAAACTTTATTATTCTACCAATTTAGCTAACTTAACTCTTAGTTGCATGTCAAATTTATAAAAAAATGTCCGATTGTTTACATTGAAAATTGATGCCACTATAGAAAGCCCTCAACTTAATAATTGTAATAAAAACTGATGAACTACAACTAATTTGAATAATTTGAAGATCACTAAGTTGTTGATTAGATATGTAAGATGATTAAATTAGTAATATATTGTCATTGATGTCAACTAGTCTTGATAGTAATTATCTTGTAAGTTACCATACTCTAACATCTGAAGAAAGGAAGAAAAGAGATGAAGAACATATAGATTTACATATGGAAGATGGACATGATAGATGAGGATAAGGATTACATTGGGTAACTTATGAATGAGTCTATGATCTTATGTTGTTGACTTGATTATGTTGCATTCATCTATGATGAAGGATAGAGAAAAAATGCACAAAGCAATGTGGTCGGTTGATGAAGCATTGTAGTATACATCGACAAAGTGTAGTGTATACTGAGCATAGTATTAACCAAGCTTGTGTTCACCAACGCATTTCTTTGTTAACTAAGCAGGAGAAAAGAACTAAATGATTAGTTTAGCTGAAAGAAGTTGATGAGCTGTAAAGTATATGAATTCAAGGTAACAGATAATGTTTATTATGGAGATTGACACCTAATAGAATTCAAGGAAGATCTAAAGGACATAACTGAAACGTGTTATGAATACATCAGCCGAGGAAGGTTAAAGCGGAAAAATCTGATGGATAGAATTAAAATGGTTTACTTGTCTATTTAAGAGACCATAGTTTCACAATGAAATAGCACCGGAGGAAGAAAGAGACTGTAGAGATATTGCGTGAATAAGTTTTATGCAAGTCTGATAAAATTGGTTAAGAAGAACCGAACTACAAAGATTACCGAGCATCAAGAAGCTATAACCGAGAGACAGTAAGTTACAAAATAGTGATTGAAACAAAATTGACATATTGATCAGAGGATTTGAATGAGCTTAAGAATAGATATGATAATTTACAATTAAAGTTGTGTTGTATTCAGATCAAATTGCTATTACAGTTTAACCATTATAAATAGATAAATCTCTTAACAGAGTGGACTTGAAAGTCTTATAATGTCATTCATAGAATGTACATTTGTTATCCTATCAACCCCATAGTGAATGTTGGTTGGATGATAATGGTTGGTCTAAAATCCTCTAACAAGGTCACACCTAACAGTATGTTTGTAACCTTTAACAAGGTTGGGTCTTCACCGACCTCACTTTAGAAGAGTGAACAATTTTGGGTTGTCGATCCCAGGTGGTTTTTCCCTTAACAGGGTTTCCACGTTAAATCTCTTGTGTTATGTGTTGATTGTGATGATTTTTTATTGTCATACTTTACATATTTTATATTAGACTTGATCGGTAATTACTATAAGTTATTGACTGGTAATCGGTAAATACACTGATAGGGTATTACTTTATGTTACTGAGCTGCAAAAGTTTTAGTAATTGTTTTGGTTTTACATTTTGTGATTGGGACTGTGGATAACTGATTCACCCCCCTCTCAGTTATTCTAACAATTGGTATCAAAGCGTTGGTTGCTTAGAATAGAGTTTTTAGTACTTCAACACAAAGACCTCAAAATGTACAAGAGGGAAGTGCCAAAGCTAAACAAGGATAACTTCACAATATGGAAAATTTGAATGAAGCTGCATGTATTTGGAATTGGGAATTCTGCCCTTACACTAATGGAGAATGGATACCTTGCACTACCCATTTGTCCCCTGACCCTTGATCAATTGAGAGACAGACATGAACATAATTTTACTATGATGGAAATTGTTGCTGCTTGTTTTGATGCTGAATTTGAAGCTATCAAGGACTACACTACTGCTAAGAAGATGTGGGATAAACTTGCTCAAGTTTATAGTGGTGATGTGAATGTCAAAAGAGCCAAAGCTAAAAGCCTAAGAGGAAGATTTGATGACATGAAGATGAAAGAAGGTGAAAATATTGTTCAGTACACAAATAGAATAAAAGAAGTAGTTCACGCTATAAGAAGATCTGATGGTGTTATTGATGAAGAAACAGTGGTAAGAAAAGTTCTCAGAACTTTATTTCCAGTTTATGCAATCAGAATATATGCAATTCATGAGACAAGGTCTGCAACAGGTAATACACTCACTCTTGATAATTTGATTGGTAAGCTTACAACCTTTGAACTGAATAATTTTGATAATAGTGTTGTACCGACTGTTGAATCTACTTTTATGACTTCTATGAAGATTGGTAAGTCTAGTAGTAGAAATAAGAACAATGATAGTGATAGCATTACTGATGATGAGCTTGATGAACTTGAAGCTCTTATGGCCAGAAGGTTACCTAAAGGTAAAAGAAGATATAAAGGTAAGTTACCTTTAGCATGTTTTAATTGTAAAGAGGTTGGTCATATTGCTGCTAGATGTCCACACAGGAAAGATGATAACAGAAACAAGGACCGATCTAGTGAAGGAAGTTATGGGAGAAGAGGAGATAGGAGTTACCGACACTACAATAGAGACAATAGAGACAACAGAGGCAATAATGATAAAGGCAAAAAGGTGTGCTACATTGTAGAAGAAGAAGATATCACCGATACTGACACTGATGAGGATGTGGAGGTAGTATTTGTTGCAATGAAGGATGAGTTAGAAGAAGATGAAAGGTATGTAGAAACAACACTTATCTCTAAGGTTAATAAGAATGACACATGGATTATAGATAGTGGATGTACACATCACATGATTGGTGATGAAGAGAAATTTGATCATCTTGAAGAATACAATGGAGGATCTATGAGAATGGGTAATGATGCACCTTGTATAGTTAAAGGAAAAGGATCCCTGATGATAAATGATAAAATAAAATGTGAAAATGCTTATTGGGTAAAAGGACTAAACTATAATTTGCTAAGTGTGGCACAACTAAACAATTCAGGCCACCAAGTTGCTTTTGAGAGAAGGAAAGTGAAGATATTTGATGATGAAGGAAGACTTGTTGGAGGTGGTACACAATCCAGAGGTAATTTATTTTATCTTGATAATGATCAGTCTTCTTGTTTGATAATGAAAGATGAAGATGCATGGTTGTGGCATAAAAGGCTATGTCATGTGAATTTTGATAACATGATTAAAATTAGTATTAGGAAAAGAGTTAGAGGTTTTCCTAACTTATCTAAGCCTAATCATGTTATGTGTCATGAATGTTAGAAAGGTAAAATGACTAAATCTAGTTTCAAAAGAAAAGATTATTCAACAAAGAAGTTACTTGAGTTAGTGCATACCGACCTATGTGGTCCTATGAGAACTCAAAGTTATTATGAAGATAGATACTTTATTATTTTTGTTGATGACTGTACTAGATTGATGACAGTGATGTTCTTGAAAGAAAAATCAAAGGCATTTAAGATGTTCAAGTGGTATAAGGCAAAAGCTAAGAAGGAAACTGGTAAAGATCTGAAGTGTTTGAGATCTGATAGAGGTGGTGAATTTAAATTTGATGAATTTACTAACTTCTGTAATGAGAATGGTATCAAAAGATAGGTCTCAGCACTGAGGACACCTCAACAAAATGGAATAGCTGAAAGGGGGAATAGGTCAATCATTTATTGTGCAAGAACACTAATGTTACAAAAGAATGTTTCTCAGACATACTAGAGAGAAGTAGTTAGCACAACTATTTATGTTCTGAACCGAGTACAACTGAAGAAGGACACTAATAAGACACCCTATGAGTTATGGTTTGTCCACAAACCCACTATAAGTTATTTCATAATTTTTGGAAGTAAATGCTTTATTCTGAAAGATGAAAGAAATGGAAAGTTTGACTCAAAAGGTGATGAAGGGATATTTCTGGGATATTCCACTAAAAGTAAAGCATACAAGTGTCTTAAAAAAGTAACTAACACAATGATTAAGAGTACTAATGTTCGAGTTGACAAGTTTGATGATAAGAATGCAAAAGAAAGCTCAAAGGAACCGAAAGACTATGGTAGATTCACTTACATTGAACAGCCAGAGGTTCTACCGATGCTGCAGACAGTGACAACCGGTCAACATGAAAACAATACCGATGGACAAGAAGGAAATACCGATGAGTAGGAAGAACCTACCGAGCAATAAAATGAGCCTGCACAAGATGAACACGAAAGAAGAGATTGGATACTAGAAAAGTTTGTTAGAAGACATCATCCTGAGACACAAATCATTGGAGACAGACAAGCTGGCATGCAAACAAGAAGTAAAGAAAGACAAGGTACATGTCTAGTTTGTGATTATGAATTGAAGAATGTAAAAGTTGCATTAGAAAATGATGAATGGGTTAATGCAATGAAAGAGGAAATAGAATAGATTGAGAAGAACAAAACCTATAGTTTAGTACGTAGACCTAAAGACAAGAATGTTATCGGTACTAAGTGGATATTTAGAAACAAGCTAAATGAAGATGGAGAGATAACAAGCAACAAAGCTAGATTAGTATGCAAGGGATATGCACAGGAGGAAGTAAAAGACTATGGTGAGACATTTGCACCTATTGCTAGATTAGAAGGAGTCAAAATGTTACTTGCATATGCTTCTTACAAGAAGTTCAAAGTTTACCAAATGGATGTGAAATCAACATTTCTAAATGGAATACTTGAAGAAGAAGTCTACATAGAACAACCTGAAGGATTTTTTGATCTCAAAAACAAGGACATGGTATGTAGATTACATAAAGCCTTGTATTGTTTGAAGCAAGCACCGAGAGCATGGTATGAGAGGCTGCATAACTATTTGGTGAGTATTGGATTTGTAAGAACTAGTGAAAATAACAATCTATACATGAAAGGAAATTCTAATGATATACTATCTTGATTGCTGAGATATTTGTAGATGACATAATATTTGGAGGTCAAGATCAAATCTATAAGTCTTTTGCTGATGAAATGAGAAGTGAATTTGAAATGTCTATGTTTGGAGAGATTAAGTTCTTTCTAGGCTTACTAGTGAGTCAACTGAATGATGGTATATTCATTACACAATCCAAATACATAAAGGAAGTATTGAAGACATTTGGCATGGAAGATGCTAAACTTGTGGGAATACTGATGGCTATTGGATGTAAACTGACAAAAGAAGATGGAACTACCGAGGTTAATTAGACACTTTACTGATCTATGATTGTTAAGTTAATGTATGTAGTTCACAGTAGGCTTGATATAGCACATGTTGTTGGAATAGTTGCTAGATTTTCTACAAACCCTAGAGAATCACACATGGTTGCTACAAAGAGAATCTTAAGATACTTGAAGAAAAATGAAGACTATGGACCGTGGTATCCTAAGGAAGGAAAGTTTGAATTGAAGGTATACATCGATACTGATTGGGCTAGAAATGTGGATGATAGAAAGAGTACCACCGAAGGAGCATTTTTCTTTGGTGAAAGACTTGTTACATGGACAAGTAAGAAATAATCTTGCATTTCTCAGTCTACAGCTGAAGCAGAGTATGTTTCTACTGCTACAAACTATTCAAACATTGCATATATCAAGCAAGTGTTGGAAGGTATGAATGAGGTAATCACTGAGCCGATGATTATATATTGTGACAAAACTAGTGTAATTAATATTTCAAAGAATCTATTGATGCACTCTAAAACAAAGCACATATCTATTAAGTATCACTACTTAAGGGAACAAGTACAGGAGAAGCAAGTCAAGCTAGAATTTGTTACATCAAAAGAACAACTTGCTGACATATTTAATAAGCCTCTATTGAAGGACACATTTGAATACTTGAGGACTAGACTTGGGGTCCATCCCCTATCTTCCGGTCACTAAGGTGATCTGGAGGTTGCATTAGCCTAATCTTATCAGAAGATCATACATGTTGATGAAACATATGGAGAGAGATACAGAAAAGGGAGAGCATTGAAGATCAGTTACTGAAGAACAAAAGAAAGATCAAAAGAGCACTAAAAAGATCATATCTGCAGAAGACAGTTTGCACTTGAAACTACTTTTATGTAACGTAGTGATTGAACATATTAAGCTAAGGGAGAGCTTGTTACAACATTTGTTGACAGAGTTGTAGGATACATGTTTGGTATGTGTTTGGAATATTTCATATTACTTGTGTTGCCATCAATGCCAAAGGGAGAGATTGATGAACTACAACTGATTTGAATAGTTTAAAGATCCGTGATTTGAAGATCACTGATTTGTTGATTAGATATGTAAGATGATTAAATTAGTAATATATTGTCATTGATGTCAACTAGTCTTGATAGTACTTATCTTGTAAGTTACCATACTCTAACATTTGATGAAAGGAAGAAAAGAGATGAAGAACAAATAGATTTACATATGGAAGATGGACATGACAGATGAGGATAAGGATTACATTGGGTAACTTATGAATGAGTCTATGATCTTATGTTGTTGACTTGATTATGTTGCATTCATCTATGATGAAGGATAGAGAAAAAATGCACAAAGTAGTGTGGTCAGTTGATGAAGTGTAGTGTATACCGAGCATGGTATTAATCGAGCTTGTGTTCACCGATGCATTTCTTTGTTAACCGAGCATGAGAAAAGAACTAAATGATTAGTTTAGCCAATAGAAGTTGATGAGTTGTAAAGTATATGAATTTGAGGTAACAGATAATGTTTGTTATGGAGATCAACGGCTAATAGAATTCAAGGAAGATCTAAAGGACATAACTAAAATGTGTTATGAACACATCAGCTGAGAAAGGTTAAAGTGGAAAAAATGGACAAAGGAGATTAAGTGGCAAAATCTGATGGATAAAATTAAAATAGTTTACTTGTCTATTTAAGAGACTAGAGTTTCACAATGAAATAGCACCGGAGGAAGAAAGAGACTGTAGAGATATCGTGTGAATAAGTTTCATGCAAGTCTGATCAAACTGGTTAAGAAGAACCAAACTGTAGAGATTATCGAGCATCGGGAAGCTATAACCGAGCGACAGTAAGTTACAGAATAGTGATTTAAATAGAATTAACATATTGATTAGAGGATTTGAATGAGCTTAAGAATAGATCTAATAATTTGCAATTGAAGTTGTGTTGTATTCATATTAAATTATTGTTACAGTTTAACCATTGTAAATAGATAAATCTCTTAACAGAGTGGACTTGAAAGTCTTATAATGTCATTCATAGAATGTACATTTGTTATCCTATCAACCCCATAGTGAACATTGGTTGGATGATAACGGTTGGTCTAAAATCCTCTAACAAGGTCACACCTAACAATGTGTTTGTAACCTTTAATAGGGTTGGGTCTTCACCGACCTCACTTTAGAAGAGTGAACAATTTTGGGTTGCCAGTCCCAGGTGGTTTTTCCCTTAACAGGGTTTCCACGTTAAATCTACTGTGTTATGTATTGATTGTGATGATTGTTTATTGTCATACTTTACATATTTCATATTAGACTTGATCGGTAATTACTATAAGTTATTGACTGGTAATCGGTAAATACACACACAGAGTATTACTTTATGTTACTGAGCTGCAAAAGTTTTAGTAATTATTTTGGTTTTACATTTTGTGATTGGGACTGTGGATAACTGATTCACCCCCCTCTTAGTTATTCTAACAAAAACTTTATAATAAATTATATTTATTTCTGAATAATAATATATAATAATCAAATATAATATGTTGTACAAGTAAATTATATTTCTTTATTATGTATACAATATTGCAATCCAAGACTCTTACTATATATATAATATTTAATATTACATATAAAATAATTATAATTTTTTTAATATTATAATTGATTAAAACTAAATAATAAATACATCTAAATATTAAATATTTGATATATTAACTACATTTACCTTTCATTAAAATATTTTTTACTTATTACTATTTTTAGGATTTTTTTTATTGGCATGCCCTTCATCATCTAAAAATGAAAATTAATTTTGAAACATTGAACTTGAAATAGATATTTAAAAATTAGATTGATCTCATTTCATGGTTGACATAGTTGATATATATAATCTTTAATATTGCTTAAATTTGAAGAACATGGGTTGTATTTTTCATTATAAGAATTATTAATATCAAATAAAATATTAAACAATCTATGGTCATTAAAGTAGATCTAGCTTATTCTAAGTGTCATGTGTTGATCATTTCATATGGAAGAAGAATTCATCAATTTTCAAATCTTGTTTTTCATTCTATGATGTGTAAGTATATTTTTAAATAAAAATAAAAAAATTGATTGTCCTTGCATTCCTTCACTATCTCCATGGCTATCTCCATCTCTATCTTCATTTTTGTGTTACTCTTCATCTCTATTTTCTTACCAATCTCTCTCTCTCTCTCTCTCTCTCTCTCTCTCTCTCTCTCTCTCTCTCACTACCATAAACATAACATGAGCTTGTTGGTATTGGAGCTTATTAAATCTTCCCGATTAAGAATTTTTTTTGTTTTAGGCATGTTTCAATCATGTATGTGGATGCATGATTAATTTAAAATTTTCACTGGTTTGTGTAGACCTCTATTCCTGTATCAACACAAACATCATTTCTTAAATGAAGTCTACCAATTTAGATCGTGCACAACACAAATGTATGTAACAAATAGACCAATTATCTTTAATTGAACTTCCATATCTATTTTGCCTACCCATTGTACATTAAGGTGCAGTTTATAGTAAGAAGTAGATGTTAAATTAATACATTTTAAGATTATATTATCTTCAAAGTAAAACATCTAACTAATTTTAAGGTCATGATTATAAAACTAACAATCACACCTTAGTGTGCAATGGGTACTCTGAAGATATTTGGAGGGTCTATCATAAATAAAATTAGCCAATATTTTGTATATAATTACTTAGTTAATGAGATCAATTTGTATACTATTTATTGTATGATGTTATTTGTGCAAAAAATGACTAAATGGGGGAGTTGTACATTAATTTATACATCCACTTCTAAGGATCCAAATATGATTCGAAAAATCCTCTAAATATTTCAATGTTGGTAGAGCATTCATAATTTTCCTTTAAAAAATATGTCAAGGTAATTCTAAGGATGCATTTAAAATTTTCCTAAATTATTGTTTATGGAGCATTTTGAGGATCAAGAAGTTGAGATGTAGTTTTATGATAAAGAAGTTGAGATTTTAGTAAAATTGTATCATTATATGATGATTGAATCAATAAGAGATATTATTTTAGGTTATTAAATTATTACATTTTACAATCATACTATTTGTGATTTACATTATTATAAGTTTTAAAAAATCATTGTCTTCCAATTTGTGATGCAAAAGGTATGAAATTGTAAAAAGTAATTGAACATCATCATATTATATATTTCTTAATACAAAAAGTTTAATTTCTATGGATATACTTTGTAACATATTATCTAGGTGTGTGTTTTGACGTGTCCAATTTTATCACAATTATTTTTTATATTAAATTATAAATTTATAATAAGAAAAAATATGCCTCATCTACTTGGTCAAAATATTAGTTCTTCATTGTTTAATAGATATAAAAGTATATCCAATGTACCTTCATAATCATTATGTGCACATCATAGCTATGTTGGTGGAAAAGAGAAATTATAGAAAGGCCTATCACTTGAAACCTACTAACAATAAATGTCAGTATTATGTACGAGGAAAGTAGCTTCATAGGGTTAGTTTGACAATAAATGAATAAAATATAAACTAAATTACCACAATTAGTGAGCTATTTAATGCAAATAAAGTCAATAAGCACTCTATGGATCTCTAATTAAGAATGCTAATGCAAAGATCTCAAAAAGCTTCCATTAGTGACAGTCCTAAGATGAGAAAATGATAAAAGATTAACACAAATTAAGCCTATTTCAATGAAACTATGCTCAATTACGCCTAAAAATGTCTTTCTAGCTAAAATTGACAAGAACTTTGATGCAATTCTTAGATGTCTGGATCTATTCTCTTGAATTTAGCCTTGCTTTTATATATTTTTGCAAGCATAGGGAGTGGAGTTAATTTGATCATGATTGAGTTTGAGTTAAGTCCATGGTTTCAAATATGGGGACAATTTAAATGGTTTATCCTCAAAGCTTGGGACAATGAAACAAAATGAGTGGTCAAGATTCTCTCACCTTATGAGTGTTTGAGATTTGATTTTGGCTTGATCCATGTGAGTCCAATCCTTAATTCCTATTGGTCGAGGTAATTTCCCCCCATGTGGTGGATGAGGGAAAATAGGAATTAATTAATTAAATTAAATTGATTTGTTTAGCCATGTGTACCCCTTGAATGGGTTGATTTGATTTTTAATTGAATTGTACAATTAATTAGATTAATTGCATAATTAATTGATCTATCTTGATTTATTTGATTTAATTTATTTATTTGGCTTTTGATTAATTGATTGATTTGACCTTTGACCATTTTTAGGTGATTACAAGTATATATAATGGTCTTTCCAAAATTATATTGGGAATTGTGAATGGAATAGAAGTCTAGCACTTGTAATCTTAGATCATTCATATTGTATACATATAGTATGAGATATAATACAAAGATTGTTGTTAAAAAATTATCACAAAAATAAGGTAATTCTAATGATGTTAATTTTGTAGAGAATTTAGGCCATTGAATTGTTTTGCATTTTGTCTTCTTAGCATGTGTACCACAAGGAACACACCAAGACAATTTATCCCATCATTGTTTTCCAAATTTTTTTCTCTTCTAGATGTGGCGAGGGAAGACAGAAGTCAAGAGGATTGAGAATCGAGCAAATTGGCAGTCCAAGAGGCAAAGTGGGCTCGTAAAGAAGCCGCATGAAGTGTTAGTGACGTGCAAGGAAGAAGTAGGTCTCATCATTTTCTCCAGCTGAGGGAAACTCTCTGATTATGGAAGTCATGGTCTTAATAGAACAATTGATAGATTCAAAAGGATACATACAAAGGAGAAAAAAATTGAAGCAAATGTACAACAGTGGAAGATAGAAGTTACAAGATTAAGCCATCAAGTTAATACTTCAGTGAATGAAAAGATGAATCTCAAAGGAGAAAATATATCATCTCTAGATCTGTTGAGTGGTGTCACCTTTGGTTGTATACTTATAGAAGGTGTTAGCACCTCACAAAAAAAATATATTGTTTTCATTTTCTACCCCAAGATTTACAAATTTTCCCACCTTTTCTCATTTGATTTCATAATTCCCACTACTATTTATAAAAGACCATACTCTCCTACTACTTAACCAATCAAAAAACAATAAGCCTTCTAGTTAAGCTAGGTGCCTAGAAATCAAATGTAAGAAAATACATAGTTTATTTGTATCTCCAAGGAAACCTACAAGACAAAGCATTAGTAGTTTCAAGTTGGGGTCTTTTACAAGCGAATCCTACATCACAAAATGTTAGCAAGCATGAAAATATTGAGCTATTTTGATAGGAAAACCCTACAAAACCACAAGTTAGATCATAAAAGCATGCTAAATGAAGTAATATCCCTACAAGATCATTGATTAGTCACTGTTAGAAGATCTAAAAACTAGAAAATGCAAAGAAAATCAAGCAATTTCAGCCCAAACTCAGCCTGTGACATAGATAAATTCTGGACGACAGTTAATCGGTCTATCAAAAAATCATACGATAGACCTTACAGAGTCAAGATGACATTTCATACTGGATGACATACCTTATAAAGGCAGCACGACACTTCTTAGTGTGGTCATCTAACACTTCTTTGTATGGAAGAATGAAGCTTCAAAGAATCTAGAGTGTCGCACACTAGTATAATGAAATTTCACCTAGGTATTATGAGAAATGTCATATAATTCTTGAGCCTACAAAACTAAAATTTCTGAACCTACGACAACAAGAAATTGAAAGCACAAGAAATGGAGCCAAAAAAGGATTCTCAGCCCCACAGTGGGAACCAAAGATGTGTGATCAAAAGTGTGACACACTTCTATGAAGCATTACACTTGAGAAAAATATATAGAAGAGGAGATCCCCAAGTAGAAGCTCATAGATTCCTAGTTGAAGCAAGTTTAATCCTTCTAATGATGCTCATGAGATTGGCATGAAGGATCAGTGACTTGACTACTCCAAAATGGAAGATTCAAGTGCAAGAATGAAGCTAAGAATGAAATAATGCAAGCTAAGATTAAGGATTGAGCTAAATGTATGCAAACAACTAGTAATCTAAGAATGGGATGCAAGAACAATGCAAGAAAGAAACTAGATTAGTAATGCAATATTAAGCTATAAATGGAGCTAAGATAAGAATTTAAATTGACAAGATTGAAAGAAATATAAAATGCAAAATGACAAGAGTACAAGATTTCTAGATTCGAATATGCAAGATTGGGACCCTTGAACCAAGAAAGAGCTTCCTTTTAAAATAATTGCCTCAAGAATGAAGGGTGTAGATTAAGAGATAAAAGAATGAGTGATTGAGATGAAGAGGCTAAAGGAGATGCATGAATATGCAAGGTTAGGTAGAGATGAGTGGTGAGGATTAAGAGACAAAAGGGAAATGTTAGGTAGAATAAGTCAAAATAGCATTTGAAAAAATAAATCCCTTTTAATAGCTAATTAATCAAGATTAAGTATGCACACATGTGAATGTGTTATTTTAATAAAAGTGTAGGAACTTTATATTAAAAGTAATATTTTAGCAATTAATTAAATATGCAAGCTCTAGAAATTAGACCATAGTATAAGCTTGATATAATGTTTTTGATTTAATTATACAAAGGGGATTTTAAGAGTTACTCTGCACAATTATTCTTAGCAAAGAGATGATTTGATCAAAAGGGGGCTCAAGTTCAAGTAGACCAATTTTAGGTGATTACATAGTGCATTTCCTAGTGTCTCTTCTAGTTAAATTGTGTTAATTCCACCACCTCAAGGTATCATTTCCATACAACTCATCAGTAACCTACCCTCTAGAATTAAACCCATTCCACCATTTTCTCTAGCACTTTTGAGTTTGACAATATTCATGAGCCTTGGGATAAAAGCCACATCAACCATTGTGTCAATTCCATTAGGTCTTCCCCTAGGTGTCCTATTTGTCAAGAAATAGAATGTGGCCCCTTCCATTATAGATAACCACTTTAATGCCACTAAACATGCCAAAATTGCCAAATCTCATAAATTGAAAAATAGTGATGATAATAAACCAGTCATAACAACCCTTAGTTCCATGTATGATGTGAAGAACAAATAGTTCATCAAGTTGTCTTGAGAGTCTTAAATGTGCAAGGAAAGATAATTCAAAATTTTAAATCACCCAGTTCAGGGAAACTGAGCCTAATTTCTTCAATTAAAAAACACTTATAATTATTCATAACATGTACGTGTTTTGAAGAGCTAAAATAAATTTTGTATATCTTCATAACATGTATTTGTATTGAAGAGCTAAAAGTAATTTTTAGTTCTTCATAACACATGCATTTTGAAGAACTAAAATTACTTTTATAGTTCTTCATAACATGCACGGGTTATGAAGAGTTATATGTCTAATTTTGTTTTTCCATACCATGTCCATAGTTTTATAGAACTCATACATTTTTCCTATCTAAAAGTGTTTCTTCTCCCTAAGACATATCCTAAATAATATTTATGTTTTTTTTCTTATCAGAGAGAGAGAGAGAGAGAGAGAGAGAGAGAGATAAATCAAGAAGGGAGGATAATTAGGCCTCAGAATAGACAGAGATAGTGATGGAGAGAGAGAGAGAGAGAGAGAGAGAGAGAGCAGTGATTGAAATGTATATATAAACATATATACATATATCTATTTAAATATATGTATATATCTATATATATAATATATATATATATATATACACATATTACATATGTAAGTATATACATTTGTGTTTTGTATGCTAAGTTGACTAGAATATGTTTTTATTTCATGAAAACACATACGAGTTTTGTAGAACTATAAAATATGCTTTTAGTTCTACATAACACGTACATATTATGAAGAACTAGGAAAGTTGTTTTTTCTCTTACAAAACCTGATTGGGTTTTTTAATAGTTGGGAACTTGATTTCTTTATGGTTAGGTAAGACTCAAGAGGTTTGGACAATGACCCTAAGGCTTGGGAGCCTTTTCCCCTCCACTTCTCTCCCTTACATGTCTTTTGTTCTTCTAGGTTGATTTCTCCGTGTCCTCTTCTTCAGGTTTACACATTATCAAGTGGGCATCTTTAAAATTACCACCATAATCTCACACATCTCATCTTTCAAACCATGCATTTTTTACTTTTTTTTTTGACAAACATTAGCATAGTAAACTTCATTTTTTCTTACCAGTGTCTTCGCAGTTCTTAGAGACATATGTCTATCATTTTATTAATAAATATTGACCTATTTGACCAAATTATTGAAGAAAATTACATAATAAATTATTCTACACTTGATTTTATACACTTAAAAAAAAATTTGTATTTTTTATTATTTTGATGCAAGTTATGCCTAGTGCATGAATAGACACCTAATTTTCAGGATGCTACCACTTTTAATAAATTATTTTAAAAATAAATTCTCAACATAAAATTACAAAAAATAAACAACTTCTAGCTCCCACTCTTACCTATAATTATACCAAAGGGTTTTTGAAAATACTAAATCTAACTATATCTTTTGTGAAGTGTACCGAAGATGCTATGTTATGTTTTTCTAAAAAATCAAGAATAGTTTTTTGTGCGCAGTGGGTTTGACCTCTTAATCTTATCCATTTTAAAAAAAAATTTGTAGTTTAGAAACTAGATTCAGATTAATACAATTCTTATTCTTTGCACAACTCCTAATTTTGAGTGCATGACCCTTGAATCTCTCTTCAAATTTCATGTTTAGCTGATTTTAGAAAAAAAGAAGTGGCCACTTATACCCCCCTCTTTGCACACCATCTTGCTGCACTTACCATGTCTAAATATTATATGAAGCTAATGTGGAAACTAAAAAAGAAAGATAAGGACCCGCACCATGCCCAAAACACTCTAAATAGATATAAAGCTCAAATATAAGCTTATGAGTTGGATTGTGCCAAACTCTAGAAAAAAGTGAAAGAAAAGAATTCTAAATAGTTGAGATAGGAAAAGGCTAAGCTAGTCAAAGCACGTGTTAAGATTGATAAACTCAAATTAGTGGCCAGTAAAGAGAAAAGTGACCTAAGTCAAATATTGTAGATTAGAGAGAAGGAATTAACCTAGTTCAAGAAGTCACTAGAAGATGTTGCCATTCATACGAAGAAGACAAAATAAGAGGAAAACCAAGAAATGAAATACTTTACCCAATGCCTTTCTAAGGTCTATAATTGGCTAAAAGAAGAGAGGAAAGAGAGAGATCTATTGAAGAAAGAGTTATAGGAGAAATTAGAGCAACTAGCTAAAGAAGAAAGAGATTTATTTTCAAGCATAGCATTGCAAACATAGACTTCACAAGAATTGAAAAATGTAGAGAGATAATTCCAAGCCAAGTTTAAGAGTGCCAAAGGTACATCAGAGCTAGAAAAGTGGAATTTTCAGACAACAATAACTACCTTACAGGAAAGAGATATAGAGTTGGTGGAAATACAACAAGATCTCTCAAATACACAAGCATAGATAGGCCAGCTTAGAGAGGTTATAAAAGAAAAGTATGGTTGGATCCAAAAATTGCAAGCTTCTATCATAGTTCCTACCTCAGTGACTTGTGTTGCATTAGTGTGATAGCTATATGCATCCTTCTAGGAAAAAATTAAAATATTTGTGCTAGGTTTGATGCTAGCATTTAAGTTTACTGTTGATGTTGTAGATTTAAGCACAAAAGTAGAAAATTCCTTGGAGGAAACCCAACATAAGATCACTTCTAATGTTGTAGAAGAAAAGAAACTAATTGATAAATTATATAAGATAGATGATAGAACTTTTTCATCTATCAGGATTAATGAGAGAAGACTGGATGCAATAAAGTGTGGGGAGTTTATCAAGTATGGGGAGGATATTTGGCATACCAAGGAATTTCATAAAATATTAGAGTCAACTATTGTACAAAAGAAGGTACAAATTAATTCTTTCATACAAGCTGGCTAGTCCTCACCTTTTAGGCCAAACAAATCATTATTAGAGGAGGATCAAATTAAGAAGTCAATTGATAAAAATATACAAGATCATTCTTGTGAATATACTTTGGGACCTGACTTAGATTCCACTTAGGTAAGATTGATTTTGGATCCTCTAAATCATCTCTTTTTCAATCTGGATAAAAAAAGAACCAATCTAGTTGGTTTTTTTATTTCGGGGAAAGATAGCTCTCTACAATACTTTTTGTGACTTTTGGTTGCCTAGTTTTCCATCTGATGAAGATTGGACTCATTTTTAGTCTATCTTATTGATGCTCTTATCCTTTGTTTCCTCCCCCTCCTCATTTTGCAGGTACTAGAGTTTTGGGTTTGAAATCTTGTAGGAAAGATCTCCTGGGAGTCGCCAATTTTGTATATTCCTATAAATGTTTTCCAATTTCCCACAAGATAAAATAATCATACATTAGGATTTCTTTAGTTTTGAAGTTGGATAGGAGATCCTAAATTTAACATTAATCATGCCCTTTTTTTTTTCTTTTTTTCCCTATAGGTCCCTTTCTCTCATCAAACATGTGTGATAGGGAGGTTGGATGAGCCAATCACAAGCTCATACCTAGATCTCATAAGTGATCTTGAGGTGCTCTCTCTTAACACCTACTGACCTATATGATCTCCTTTTGTGGTTTGATTCACTGGTCTACTAACCAACCCAACTATTATGTAGCTTCTACCAAGACTAGCTAAGTTCTTGGTGCTCTTCTACCTTCACACATACATTGACCCTTAATGTCATTTAAGGGTTTCCACCTCCAATTCTAGTGTGAACTCTTGCATAAGTGAGGAGGTTCTCAAATGTGTCTTATTTTGTCTATTTAGAGGTCTTGGAAGTCTTACTTCATATATAACCCTTGCTGACCTCATAGATCCTTCACAAAATAGGGCTACAAGGAAGAGCCCCTATTGGGTCTCCTATTCTGGGACAATAGGAATTTTCGCCCAATTCATAACAAAGAACCCTACAACTTAATTATGGATTCTTTCTTCATTAAATAACCTCTCAAGGATTTTTAATGTTTTAGGGTTCCACCTGTATGCACCCAAAAATGGTCGCCTAGACTTTGGGCCCCATTTATTTGATTTATCAACCCTGAATCATTTTTATCAATAATCAATATTTTCAACATTATCAATTTCTTGATCAAGTCTTAATTTCGATCATATATTGGATTTTTATTCTATGGGTTAACCATTTATCCTAAGTCTTTATTTAATTAAAAGGAATATTTCCTCTCCTTTTATTAAATAAAAAAGCCCCACCTTTTCCTCTTATCCTAAGTTGCACAAATAAAACATTATTCCTATTTTATAAAAAGGAGAAAAGCACTTTTTGTCTCATATGGACATAAAGTCAACTCCTATTTTCTCATTGGAGGATACTTGTGCACATGGATTGCTCCTCTTTCAAGCTCCACTATTGATTGAGACTTTTGCCTCTTAATCTCCATGGTCCATTCCTTTGCATTTCTTATAAAAGGAGAGCTCTCTCCTTCATTTGCATATCCATCTCTTTCATGCTATTGTTATGCTACAGATTTTCTAGGTGCATTTGGAGCTTTTGGAGATCTTTGCTACATCAATCTTTTCTTGGATTTCCTCATTGCTTCATAGTTTAGACTCCATTTCTTGCATTATCATAGCATCCATAGCTTCATTTCATAGCTTAGTTTCTTTCAAGCTTTAGATAACTTCACATAGCTTAATTAGGGGAATTGTAATCCATTGCTATTTCCTTTCATAGTTGCATTGTACTTTCATTTTGATAGATTAACCTTGCATATTCATATTAGTTTACATTGCATTTTCATAGTGATTCTTGGGGATATTGACACTCTTGCCCTTATCCTCATTGGAATCTCTCATTGTATGGTTGACTAGCAAGGTCACAAGCTCAATAGCTCTAGCTGAGAGAAAATTCATAATCTTGCAACTCCATACATAGAGAGCTATGGATCAATTTGTGAGGGTTCATTCTTAAGTTTTCTTGCATGTAAGGATCCATAGAAGTGCACTACTTTTGTGTGTACACCACCATTCTGTACAATACCCTAACCAAAAATAGGTGTTTTGGGAGGGTTTTGGGGCTTCTCTGATTACATGGCTTGTCCTCAAGTGTTGGGTAACCAAATGGATTGGTTAGACCCTCTCCTCTTGACCAGTTCTTGGAAATAACCTTTTATTTGACCTCTAATCACTAATTTGTGGCTTCATATACACCTCTGCAAGTTATCACCATTGTGGCTCACTCTTTCCTAGTTGGGATCACCATAGGCTCGCTTAGGGAAAGTATTTAAATTTCTTCCCAAGATTTTTAGGGCCCATGCTCGTATATAAAATATATACATGGAGTCTACTCACTATCCCCAAGAGACTGTACAAATTTAATGGTGGGATAGTGAGCTAAGTCTCTATTTCACACACCTTCCTGGTTTGAACCAATGATCAGGTGCTACACAAAGATTTAATGTAGAATAAAGAAATTTAAAAAAAAATCCTAATATAATGACACAAAATGTAAGGAAACACACTAATCTAAGATCTCCATTGATTTTAGTTAACAATACAATCCAAAACATTCTCTGCAATTCACTGATCACAAAGATACACACAAACTCTCATACAATGTTCACACTCCAAAATCAAAGCTACATACATATGACTATCCAGCCTCAGGATTTGGTCCAAATTTGACTTAAATAGGCTGAGGTTTGTCTTAGGTTTCCATTAGGATACTCCTAGGTTATTTTAGGGTGTTTGGACAAAGTTGTTCGAGCAACTTTGAAAAGTTGCAAAAGTTACTAAGCAACTTTTTGCAACATTTTTACAACTTTTACATTTTTCACACCAAGTGATTTTGGCTAAGTCCTAGATTGATCTATACTCCATGTTAGGTCCTAACATGATTTTTTTCACACCCTAGACCCAATGACATCATGATGATATCATCTAACATCAAATAACCAAAATAAGAGACTTAAACACTTAAGCCTCCAAGATGCAATAACCTAAGACTAAGGACCTATATCTAGACCTTTCAACCCTATTGGATTCACACTGTGGTCTTGACATGACCTTAAGGAAAACTCACACATGAAAAATATGGATTACAAAGAAAAAACAAAATCGATTGGATCAACCAACCCTTGGGTGCTCCTACATCATTCTCCCCCTCTACACAAAGAGTAGCTAAGGTACAGTAGGGGATATTAGAGAATGATCAATATTGATTTGTTTGAAGTTTCTCTCCTCCACCCAAGTAGCTTCAATCTTAGGGTGGTCCTTCTACTGCACCATGTGTCTCATGTAGACCTTGTATCTGGTCTTCTTCTTCACTCTAGACTCCAAGATCCTCTCTACTTGAGGCTTGGTCTTAGAAGGTATGGCTATTGTGCTGACATCTGAAAGTACCTCTTGGTTATTTTGACTGGTCTCAGACAATGGTCCCTTATACTTGACCAGGTCTGCAATGTTGAAGACTAGTGAGATGGCTAGATCTAAAGGAAGGTCCACTTTGTATGCACTGGCTCCATACTTGGCCAGAATCTTGCATGGTCCTACCATCTTCATCTATAACTTGGTAGGTACTCCCTTCTACAATCTAGATACTTGTTCAGATGAACCATAACATAGTCACTTACTACAAATTGGGAATCTCTCCTCCTTTCATCCATTTTGGCTTTTACCTTTTCAGTTGAGTCAGCTAGGGTCTTCTTGACTTGCTCCTAAATTTCCTTCATAGTTTGGGAGAAGTCTTCTACATGGCCACTCTTATATTCATACTACCTAGATCTCTGAGTTCACTCACTCCTCTTGGGTGCATCCCATAAGCTATTTTAAAAGGGCTTTTTCCTGTGCTTTGATTCACACTATCATTATAGACATACTCTTCTTGAGGGAGGACTAAGTCCCATGTTTTCCCATACTCCTTGGTTCAGCACCTAAGTAAATTTCCTAACACTCTATTGATAACTTCAGTTTGACCATCTGTTTGTGGATGGTAAGCTAAACCAAAAGATAAGTTTGTACCCAATCTTCTCCATAGGGTCTTCCAAAAATGGCCCATGAACTTAGCATCCCTATCTGACATAATGCTAAGAGGAATTCCATGAATCCTCACAACCTCCTTGAAAAAGAGATGAGCTATGTGTTAGGACTGTTTTAAAAATTTTACCCTTTGTGTGAAGAAAGTCTTGTAATTTCCATGCATACCCATAAACCCTAGGTTTTCCTTTCCAAACCCTAAGTCCTTGTCTTTTGTTCTATTTTCTTGTTACTTTTTGGCCACTTAAGTTCCCCTCAGTTGCACATGGTATTTTCCATCATAGGCTAGGGCCAAGTCTTCCAAATCTGAAAAGCCCAACGACAGACTTGATAGTTCATGGTAATTTCTTGATCTCTTGTTGAGAGATGGTTAAGTCTTTTTATTCAGAGGCTTGGCAACAAAGTGATGGGATAAACTATTTTTTCTTGTCTCCTAATCCCATAATGATGGTGGTTAGTCACTTAGCATTCAACAATCCAACAATAATAGTTTTCTCTTGGTCTTGGGTTCTGATAGTTAAGCCATCTAACATCTGGCGACTTGGAGAGAAGTTAAGAAATATGTTATCTCTTGATCTCATAATGTCACGGTCAAGTCACAAAGTATTTGGAGATTGAGTGATGAACATTGATGGCGATGAGGATCACCGACTATCCATGAATCTCAAGATAAGGGTTGGGTTAGGTAAAACATTCAACAAAAAGGAGAAGGATCGTTGATGGTTAAAGAAGATTGATGGTTATCATTTGATCTCGTGATAGAATGTGAGTTAAGTTAAAAGCTTGGAGACCACATGAGGCCTTTGATCACTCATTCTCTAGATGTAACCCCAGTCAAGAGAAATGTTTAGTGATTGAGAAATTTGCCTCAGTCGCCTAATCTCAAGAGCTAACCTTGGTTAAGATAAACCTTCAGAGATTGTGAGATTTTCTTTGGTCGCGTGATCTCCAAATATGAAGGGTTAAAGATTTTCCAAAGGGTAAAGACATTGCAGGTTAAGACTGATCTAACGGTGGTCATGAAGCCTTAAGGAGAAAGTGAACAAAAGATAATGATCAAGGTATTATGACAGTCATTTGATCTTGTTTAAATGAAAGATAAATAAAAGGTGGGCCCCCGGTTAACAGATGTTGTTGAGTTGCTCATCTTGATTGGTTGCCAAGGATGTGATATGGCCAGTATTTTTTGAAAGCTTTTTTTACTGTTCTACTAATTTTTTTGAGCCACACAATGTGTTGGGAAAGTAAGAGATCAATGACTATGTTCTAAAATTGGGCGATAACCATTATGTTTTGAAATTTGAAAATTTTCAAGGATTTTTTAGCAGAGAATGAAGCTAGTGGATCAAGTTTTAAAGAAGCTTAATCATGTTTGATTCTTTTTGTGATCATAAGTGATAAAGTTGCAAGTTTAAAGAGGGTCAAGGCAAGTAAAAATTGATATAGATTGGGTTCTTTCTCAAATTGATCTGACCTAATAAAAGTAATTACAGTAAAGGACTGGCTCTTAAATGCAATGACGACAAATCTATTTGATCAAATCTTGTGCATCGGCTAGAAATATTTTGAAATAGTGCTAGCATGAAAAGATGTCCATGTCGTGGAGAAGTGGATAAAATGGTCATGCCATTTATTATGCAGCTGAAAAAGCTTAATTTTGCCTTAAATGATCAAATTGTTGTTGTAATCCTTGTGATAAAAGGATTTTTCATGATCATTTAGAGGTATTGGGAGTTAGGTGTTGAGAGAGCATATTTTGTAAACCCTAGTCTCAGTTAAGATTGTAAAATTTTGCATCAGTATTTGTTAATGGAAGGTAGAAAATTGTATATTTTTTCTATTATTTGCAAGCTTGTATTCTGAAGTAAATTATATAAAAAGGAGGGATTCATCATAATTAATACAAATACCTAGCTCTTATCTCTCCTTTGTGTCAAACCTTATGAATTTTGAACTTTCTAGTTCATTACATAATTTTTGTGTGTGTTTTCATTCCTAAGTTCTGATCAAGGATTGGATTAAATATTGCTCTAGGTGGGATATGAGTTCATCTTGATTTGCACAAGGATTCTTTGTAAGCAGTGAGGGTTTTGGGTGGATGTATTTATGGCTATGAATATTTGATATCTTCTGGTCTTTGTATCCTGTTTGTTTTGGAGTTATTGCCAAATGGATAAGGCACTAGTCTAAGTGAGTACATCTTATATTGTCATGTATTGATCAAGGTTGTTACAATCTAAAAATTTGAAGTAAAAATCAGTTGAAAATCTTTAAGTTTATGATTAAGAGATTGAATGTCCTATCATAGCAATGGAGAGTCAATGAATGTTTGGTTATCATTCAGTGGCTTCTTTCTATCTATTTGTTATTTGAATCTAGTCTTAGTGTTATAAAGGTATTTCATTCACTGGATTAGGTGCATCCACCTTAGTTTTGCAGAGCCAGAAGTGCAGAGGGTAGTCTTGTCCCTATAGTTGGTCCAATTACCTTAAGCTCCCATAATAGATTTGGAATTAACCACTCCTTAAAATCAATCTGAAGGTATGTTGGAAGCCTAAGAGCGTAAGTCATTTTGAAACACCAACAAAATGATGACTCTGTTGGGGACAAGTTTAAACAAGTCTTAAATAATGCAGGTACGAGTAGAGCTAGACTCTTGGCCTGCTTATTTCAAACCAGTAAGTTACCATTGATAGCACATAGTTATTCTTTTCCTTTGTTTTTCCTTTGTCTACAAAATTCATTGTGATACATATTAATAAAGAAATAATGTGTTAAAACTCCCAACATAGTTGGGTGGCAACTTGAAGAATCTTTGCAACAGTGCTAGTTAGAAAATCATCTTACATTTTTCAGAATGAGTTATAGAAATACTAGGTCTTAGAGGAAAGAACATCCAAAAGATAGACTGGAAGAAGGGCTTCCAACTACTTCTAGACCTAGTCAAACAAGGAAGGAAATAAATAATAAGGATATGTCTCATACTTGGAAATAAAAGAAAAATTCAAGACAGGAAAATCCAATCCAGCCTAGTCAGGAAGGAAATGCCTCAGAATATGAAGAGGCTGTTGATTTGGGATTAAACCAATATGAGGACTATTACTTTCCTTCAAAAAGAGGAGGAGAAAGATCAAAATATAATAAGAGAATGGTCCAAAGTAAATCTTTTGAATGAGATAGGAGGTCAATACGAAAGAGTAGAAGTAGGCAAGACTTTTTCCCTCCTTTTACCCTTGGTAGTTCAGTACCCCAGGGCCTTCATGTCTCAAAAGATCAATAGGAAGAAATTCATGTTGAAGGTTCCAAGTCTAAAACAACTCTTCCAGATTTTGAAGAAATATTTGAAGATGTCTATGAGTTGGAGAGGAGGATCCAGGAACAAGCTTCTATTAGACAACAAGGAGAAAAGGAAAATGAAGATAAAATAAGACAAGCTATGATAAGAGTCGAATAGATAAAGAGGAAGTTGTTAGACCTGGAGGCAATAAATTATGTTCCAATACCTGAAAAAACAAAGGAACAACTTGTTATCCAAGAAATATGTGAGCTAAGAAAAACCCAAGATAAAGGTAAACAAAGGGTTGTTGGAATTACAATCAATGAGCTTGACAATGATAAAGATTCCTTAGATCAGGTGTCAAGATTAGATGTTGATCTTGAGAAGGCCAGAAGAGAGAAAGAAACATTGGCTAAAGAGCTTGAGAAAGAAGAATTGGAAGCTACTACCATGGAAATGAAAAAGAAGATTGAGTTTCTTAAACAGACATCAAGACTTTGAAATGTTGTTGCTTCTTCTTTAGAACATGGTGGAAATCTTTGGAATACTATAAAGAAAGCAGCAACTGTGCCACCACCAACTATTGCTAAATTTTCTACTACATCAAGCATAAGGGCGTCTACATCCTAGGTTGTTGTCCCATCACAAGGAGGATCTATTCCTCTTGAACAGTATAAACAACTTACTTTTTATGGTATCCCTGGTTATCCTAATGTAATCCCTGATGAACTTAGAGAAAAGCTCCCTAAGTTTACTGGAAATAATGTCATCACATGTGAAGAACATTTGAAAAAAATTGTTGATATGATGGATGATTATAATGTTGAACCTAATGATGTGATTATGAAATTATTTGTAAAATCTTTAACTGAAGATGCTAGGGATTATTTCAAAGGGTTACCACATGCCAGTATAGGGTCTTGGAATGAATTTAGAATTTTCTTTAAAGAACATTATGGTGATAAGACAAATGAGGGTTTTATGTTGAATGAATTTAATAATATTAAGAAAAACCAAAACGAGGACGTTATTAAATTCAATGTAAGATTCCAAAAGGCCACACATAAGCTCTTGTAGGTTATTAGGCTGGATGACAGGATATATCTTGTGACATATTTAAATACCTTTGATGCTAAGATGGCGTACCTCTTAAGAGACAAAAATCCTAGAAATCTTGTGGAAGCTTACAAATTGGCTATAAACATAGAAAGTAATAGAAGAATATCAGAAAAGTTCAAAAGAAGAGAGGATTGGAAGCCTCAGATGCCAAACAGGAAGGAACCAGGAATGCCTTCAAATTTAAAACCTAAGGAAGATGATATTCTCAAATAGATCTTGAGTGCTTTAAAGGATCTAAAGCCTAGTGACAGTAAGAATAATAGGATTGCAAGTAATGACAAGCTAGCTTTTAGTAATTTTAGCAGGCAACCAAGAATGTAAAACTATCCCTATAACACCCAATGGAAGGATGGAAAGCCCATTATTCTACCGAAAAGGGATAAACCTGATGAAAAAAATCCCGACCCTTTGCAAAGGAGTTCAGTTAATATGAATGATGATATCCCATGGTGTATTTCCTATCAATGCCCACATAGTCTAGAGTACTATTCTATTCTTTAAGCATATTTAAAGATGAAGGAAAAACTAAGCAATATGATGAAAATGGTTCTGTAATGACTTCTTCACACTTTTGGGAAGATATTGATTCTACTGATGAAATAGAAAATTGAGATGTTGTTAGTTCACAAGCTAGAAATGAAGTGTACCATCAGTAAGTTTTCTCTAATGAAGAGGATGAGGAATTTGATGATGTTGGATGTAGTGCAGTGAAGGGTGAAGAGTCAGTTATTTTAAGGCAACCCTCTGATGAAGAAATTACTCAAATTATTGCAGACATGGTCACTCAAGCCAAGAGTAATTATAACCTGAGGAATAGGATAGTTGCTAATGCTAATGGTAAGCCAACTAGCATGTTTATCAAAAATAAAAAAGATACACTAAGTAGTCTTAGGAAAAGGAAAAGGTTTCTGATGCTGTAAGAAAAATTAAAATAAAAAATAATGCCAGGGCAGCTGGTCCTAGTATGGTGTATAAGGTAAAGACAAAGGCATCAGAGGTCATGTTTCCTCCACCCAAAAAGGAAAATAAGTTCCAACACAAGGAGCAACCTAGGTTGACTATCCAGTTGGAAGATAAAGATGTTTCTATTGTAAAGCAGGACGTAGTTGATTAGAAATATACCCCAATTGATATGAGAAAGTTGCTCTCACAAATCACTGTCAGGGTTCCACTATTGGAAATGATGATAACAGAAGAACATAAGATGAGGGCCCTAAATTTTGTGAATGGTGTCACTTCCACAAATGACCAAGGGTTAGATAAAAATGATAAACATGTAGCTTCCTTGGATGACATACCTAACAGTAAAGGTGAAGAAATTATTTCTAAGATTCCACAAATTTACCTGGATATAAATGTTGTTAGTACTGCATTAGGAACAGTTGAATGTTTCTTTTTTACTTTGGTAATAAATGAGAAATTATTGAAGAAATGCATGATTGATTCTAGGGCATCAAATATTATCATGCTTGCATAAGTTATGAGGTCAATGGGATTGAATGTTGACACACCTCATGGGAGGTGTCAAGCTATGGACTCAAGGGAAGTGCTAGTTATTGGCACCATTAAAGCTCTACCTTATAGGTTTTCAGCATATCCAAAAAAATAGCTAACTATGAGTGTCTTGGTGGTAGATATCCCTCCTCAATATGGGATTTTATTATCTAGGAAGTGGAGTGCTTCTATGGGAGGAAGTATCCAGTGTTCAATTTGTCATTTTCTACATTTGACATTGAAGGGGAAAGTGTAAAGGTGTCTAGGGAAACCAGAAGTCCTCGTATGATTGAGGAAAATGAAGAAGATAGTATGAATTGTTTCCTAGATATTGACATTAGTTCTTTCCAAGTTCAAGAGAGAGAAATGGAGGAAAGGCCTAGGCCTATCCTTTTAACTGAAGACAAAGGTAACCTAGTAGACCATGATGATCTATGGACTCTATATTTTTATGGAGAAAGTTCAAAGGAAGGAGCTGGAGCGAGAGTGTTGTTGATCTCTCCAAATAATAAAACCTTTAAGTTTTCCTTCACTCTTTTATTTTCATGCACAAATAATGTTGTAGAATATGAAGCCTTGTTAATTAGATTGAGATTAAAGACATGTAATAAATTTCCTTAGGGTAATTGGTGATTATGAGTTAGTAATTTCTCAAATTAGATCAAGATATGCATAAAAAAATAAGAGGCTAAAACAATATCAAAATGTTTTTTGGGATGAGATTGATAATTTCAATGCATTTGGTATTGATTAGATGGATATAAGCCAAAATAGAATGGCTAATTTATTATAAAATCTATCCATAAGGCCAAACGATATCACTTTTGTACGGATATCAAAAATTGAGGTTCAGTTTAGGCTTTCAATCACAGACAATGTTGAAAACTGGCAAGTATTTTCTGATGACCAGGATATACTAAGGTTCTTACAATGTGAGTCCCATTTTGGTGACAAAGAAATGGACTTCAGTACTTATGTAGACACAAATAATGGAAAAGAAACTATTTTTGGAAAGGAAGTCTTGCAGTTAAAATCAAATAGGGTTCCTAAAGGACTAGTTTCTCTTGAAAGAGTATTTGATAATAAAGATAAGGCCTTTTCTTCCAAAGTCGTAAACAAGCTGGGAGATTTAGAAGAAATAAATCTAGGAAAAAATATGGTACCAAAAAATGTTTACATTGGTAGGAGGTTGTCTCTCAAGGTATGAAAGATGTTGATTGATCTTCTCAAAAAACTTAGACATGTTTTTGCATGGTCTTATGATGACTTGAAATCCTACAGAGAAGATTTGTTCCAGCATGAGATTTCATTGAAGGAGGGCACCAAACCTATTAGACAGAAATTAAGGCCTGTGAATCCCACTCTGTCACCCAAAATGTGGGATGAATTAAAGAGAATGATAGATGTTGGGATAATTAAGCCTATCAGACATTCTACTTGGGTGTCTAATCAGGTTCCAGTAAGAAAGAATAATGGTGACATCAGACTTTGTGTTGATTTTAGGAACCTGAATATTAATTCTTTAAAGGATAATTATGTGTTTCCTAACATGGAAAATATGATACAAAGAGTTACTAGATTAGAATTGATGTCTATAATTGATGATTTCTCAGGCTACAATCAAGTGATGGTCAAGGAATAAGAACAGTTTAAAACATCATTCACCACTCCATGGGGAACATATGTATATGTCAGAATGCCTTTTGGTCTGACTAATGTTGGTGAGCTACCTTCCAGAGAGCCATGGATGTGTTCTTTGCAGACTTCATAAACAAGTTTTTGGTTATGTATCAGGATGATCTCACACCATATTTAGCTAAGGAAGATCAACATTGTGAGCATCTTGAGAAGGTTTTTATCAGAGGCTTGGAGTTTAGGGTTTCCTTGAACCCAAAAAAGTGTGTTTTTGGCATTATGGAAGGTAAGCTTCTAGGACATATTGTGTCCAAGGATGGAGTGGTAATTTACCTTGATAGGGTTGTGGCTATAAATAAGTTATCCCATCCCAATAATGTTAAAGGTATTCAATCCTTTTTTGGACAAGTAAATTTTTTAAGGAGATTTATTACTAATTTTTCTAAGACTAGTATCCCCATCTCTAGAATGTTGAAGAAAGGAGAAAAGTTGAATGGAATAAAGAGGCAATTGAGGCTTTCCAAAATATTAAACAAGCTATCAAAGATTCTCTTGTTCTAAGGACACCTAATTATAGTAAACCCATGCAAATTTTTTCTTTTGACTCTTGTCATACTGTTGCAGCAGTATTGTTACAAAAGAATGTAGAAGGATATGAACAACCCATATCATTCTTTAGAAAGTCATTTCAAGCATCTAAACTAAAATATGATATTACTAAAAAACATGCATATGCTTTGGTTAAGGATGTCAAAGCTTTCAGATGCTATCTTGTGGGAGCTAAAGTGGTTGCATATGTTCCTAGTGTTGCAGTTAAGGATATACTAGTTCAATAAGAAGCCTTAGGGAGGAGATGTAGGTGGATCAATAGGATCCAAGAATTCAAGATTGATATCCAAATTACAAAATTTGTGAGAGGCCTAGAACTTGCAAAGCTAATGGCCCAGAGAAACTTAGTTGCCAATCATATAAATATGTTAGAGGAAGAACAAAGGTCATATATCTGTGATATGGATTATTGTGATTGGAACAAGGATATCATTGGTTACTTGAAAAAAATGACCCTTCCCCTTGAGATGGATGACAATAAGAAGAGAACTGTCAAATTGCATATTGTTAGGTATGTTATTGTAGGTGGTAATTTATGGTGGAGAAGTAATGAAGGAGTGTTGCTAAAATGTTTAGATTAGGATAGATCCAAGGCCTTGCTAGAAGAAATGCACAATGGTATTTGTGGTGGCCATTACATGGCCAAAACTATAGCCCATAAGATTCTCAAGTCTGTATTCAGGTGGCCTAAATTTTTTAAAGATGCTCATCAATTTGTTAGAAAATGTGATGCTCGGTAAAGATTTACGGGTAAGTTGAAGTTCAATGGGAACCTACCCCTTAAACCTGTTACAGTTCAGGCACCATTTCAAAAATGGGGCTTGGATTTTATTGGTGAGATCCCTTACAAATCTAGTGGAGGATATTCATGGATACTGGTAGCAACAGATTATTTTACTAAGTGGGTGGAAGCCATCCCCACTAGAAGAGCTACCAGCAAGATTGTAATAGATTTTGTAATGAAAAATATTCTTATCAGGTTTGGTTGTCCAGAATTTATTTTGGTTGAAAATGCAATGTCTTGCAAATCATAGGAATTCAATGACTTCTATCACCAGTATGGGATATAGATTTCATATTCATCCCCTTATCATCCATAGATAAATGCCCAAGTAGAGTCTAGTAATAAAAGTTTGATTAAGATCCTTAAGAGAGTACTAGATAAGAATAAGAAGTCCTAGGATTCAAAGTTGCAGTTAGCATTGTGGGCCAATAGAATGAATGTGAAAATGGCAATAGGATGTGCCCCTTTTGATTTAACTTATGGAATAAATGCTAGATTTCTTCAAAATAATTTATTGTAGATGTATCATTTTATTTAGGCACATGATAAGGATCTGGATGATGAAATGAGAGTAAAAATGAACGAGTTTATATAATTAGATGAGGCAAGGAGGGATGCACATGAAAGGAATGTGAAATTATAGATACATTGCAAGAGTTTGTATCATAGAAGGGCCGCCTAGAGAAATTTTAAAATTGGTGACCTAGTTCTAATGTGGAATGCAAGGTTAGAAGACAAAGAAAAGCATGGGAAATTTGACCCAATCTATCTAGGCCCATATATTATTGAAATGAAATGGGGAAAATATTCCTATATCTTGAAGGATTTAAGTGGAGGTACTTTGGAATTGCCTATTCATGGAAAATTCCTAAAGTTTTACTTCTCTTAAAGTATCTTTTTCCATGAGCAATAGTTTAGGGTTTTCTTGTACATTTATGTATATAGTGTGCTTATTTTCTATCATGTGTTTTTGGATGGTGGTCTGCGTATCCAAGAGATTTTGAAGGTCCTTGTTGTATCTACAAGAGATACACATCCCCAATTAGAGCCACTATTAGGACTATTTTAAAATTTTTTCCCTTGGTGTTGTATGCACCCTAAAATGGTCACCTAGACTTTGGGCCCCCCATTCAGCAATTTATCAATTTCCCGAATTAGCATCTTCAGCTCAATATCAATTTCCTTGATCAAATCCTATTTTATCATCTTCGATTATTTTCTATGGGCTAACCATTTTATCCTAAGTCCTTATTTAATTAAAAGGAATATTTCCTCCCCTTTTATTAAATAAAAAGCCCCCACTTTTCATCTTATCCTAAGTTGCACAAATAAAGCATTATTCTTATTTTATAAAAAGAGAAAAAGCACTTTTTGTCTCATATGGACACAAAAGTTAACTCTTATTTTATCATTGGAGGATATTTGTGCACATGGATTGCTCCTCTTTCGAGCTCCACCCTTGATCAAATCTTTTGCCTCTTAATCTCCATTGTTTGTTGTTTCTCATTTCCTATAAAAGAAGAGCTCTCTTCTCCATTTTTCATATCCATCTTTGAATACTAATGTTATGCTGCAGGTTTTCTAGGTCACTTTGGAGCTTTTGAAGATTTGGAGCATCTTTAGCTTTTACATTTACATGCCATCTTAGTTTCATTTCTTGCATCTTAGTTTCATTATCATGGCATTCATAGCTTAGTTTCCTTTATGCTTTAGATTAATTCATCTAGCTTAACTAGGAAGGCTTTGTAATACTTGTTCTTTCATTTCCATAGCTTAAGCTTTCATACTTGATTCATCTTAATCTAGTTGCATTGCATTCTCATTTTGATTCTTGAGGATATTGGCATTCTTGCCCTTGTACAACTTCCTTGAATCTCCCATTGTATGGTTGACTAGCAAGGTCACAAGATTTATAGCTCTAGCTGAGAGCAATCTTAAAATCCTTGCAACTCCATTCATAGGGAGCTCTAGGTCACTTTCTAAGGTTTCCCATTCATGGATTCCCTTGGATGTAATGACTTAGAGAAGTGCACTATTTAGTGTGTACATGTGTGAAGAAAGTCCTGCAATTTCCATGCATACCCATAAACCCAGCTAGATTTTCCTTGCCAAACCCTAAGTCCTTGTCTTTTGTTCTATTTTCTCATTAATTTTTGGCCACTTAAGTTCCCCTCTATTACATGTGGTATTTTTCATCGTATGGCAGGGCCAAGTCTTCCAAATCAAAAAAACTTGACGATAGACTTGACAATTCATGGTCATCTCTTTATCTCCTATTGAGCAGTAGTTAAGTCTTTTTATTCAGAGACCTAGCAAAAAAGTGAAGGGCTAAACTATTTTGGCTTGTCTCCTAATCTCATGCAATAATGGTGGTTAGTCACTTAGCATTCAATGATCCAAAGATAATGGTTTTCTCTTGGTCTTGAGTTTTGACAATTAAGCCATCTAACATCTAGTGACTTGGCGAGTAGTTAAGAAATGTGTTATCTCCTGATCTCATAACGTCACGGTCATGTCATGAAGTATTTTTTGATTGAGCGATGATCATTGATGGCAATGAGGATCAACGACTATCACTGAATCTCAAGATAAGGGTTGGTCTAGGTTAAAAATTCAGTGGAAAGGAGGACCCTTGATGGTTAAGGAGGATCGATGGGTTTCATATGATCTCATGATAGAATGTGAGTTAAGTTAAAAGCTTGGAGACTGCATGAAGCCTTTGATTGATCATTCTCCAAATGTAACCCTAGTCAAGAAAAATGTTTAGCGATTAAGAGATTTTCCTCAATCGCCCAATCTCAAGAGGTAACCCTAGTTAAGATAAACCTTTGGAGATTGTGATTTTCTTTGGTCACATGATCTCCAGATATGAGGAGTTAAAGATTTTTCGAAGGGTAAAGACATTTCAAGTTAAGGCTGATCTAATGGTGGTCGTGAAGCCTTAAGGAGAAAGTGAACAAAACATAATGATCAAGGTATTGTGACATCCATCTGATCTTGTTTAAATGAAAGACAAATGAAAGGTGGGCCCCCAATTACCGAATGTTGGTGAGTTTCTCATTCTTGAGTGGTTTCTGAAGATTTTATGTAGCTGGTCTTTTTTGAAAGCTTTGTTGATCATTCTTCTAATTTTTGTGAGCCACACGATGTGTTAGGAAAGTAAGAGATCAACGATTGTGTTTTAAAACTGGGTGATAACTATTGTGTTTCAAAATTTGAAATTATGCTAGGATTTTTTACCAAAGAAAGAAGCCAGTAGATCAAGTTTTAAAGAAGCTTAATCATGTCTAATTATTTTTGTGATCATAAGTGACAAAGTTTTAGGTTTGAAGAGGGTCGAGGCAGGTGAAAATTGATATAGATTAGGTTCTTTCTCAAATGGATCTGACCTAATAGAAGTAATTGTAGTAAAGAATTAGTTCTTAAATGCAACAATGGAAAATCTATTTGATCAGATCCTAGTCAGTGCCCAGAAAGATTTTGAAATAGTGCTTACCCAGAAAGATATCAATGTCATGGAGATGTGGATGAAATGGTCATGCCATTTATTATGAAGCCAAAAAATATGGAGGTTCTTCATGATGCTTTTTCCTATCCTTGTGGTGTACTAGTTAGTTTCTGCCTGAATTGAAGACCAGATTGGACATGATTTCTCCTAGTTGGGTGGCATGTCTTTTCTACAGTTTTCTAATTGGTTGTAAGTGGTTCAAAAGCTTAATTTCTCTCTAAATGATCAGGGCTTGTTGTAATCCTTGTGATAAAAGGATTTTTCATCATCATTTGGAGGTATTGGGAGTTAGGTGTTGAGAGAGCATATTTTGTAAACCCTAGTCTTAGTCAAGATTGTAAAATTGTGCATTAGTATTTGTTAATGGAAGGTGGAAAATTATAGGTTTTTGCTATTATTTGCAAGCTTGTATTATGAAATAAATTGTATGCAAAGGCAGGATTCATCATACTTAATACAAATACCTGGTTCTTGTCTCTCCTCTGTGTCAAATCTTATTAATTTTGAACTTTCTAGTTCATTACATAATTGTTATGTGTGTGTTTTCATTCCTGAAATCTAATCAAGGATTGGATTAAATATTGCTCTGGGTGGGATATGATTTCATCTTGATTTGCACAAGGATTCTTTGTAACCAGTGAGGGTTTTTGGTGGATGTATTTATGGCTATGAATCTTTGATATCTTATGGTCTTTGTATCCTATTTGTTTTGGAGTTATTGCCCAATGGATAAGGCACTAGTCTGAGTGAGTACATCTTCTATTGGCACGTATTGATCAAGGTTGTTACAATCTACAAATTTGAAGTAAAAACTATTTGAAAATCTTTAAGTTTATGATTAAGAGGTTGAATGTCCTATCATAGAAATGGAGAGTCAATGAATGTTTGGTTATTATTCAGTGGTTTCTTGCTATCTATCTGTTATTTGAATCTAGTCTTCGTGTTGTAAAGGTATTTCATTCACTGGATTAGGTGCACCTACCTTGGTTTTACAGAGCCAGAAGTGCAAAGGGCAGTCTTGTCCCTATAGTTGGTCTAGTTACCTTAAGATCCCATAATATATTTGGAATTAACCACTCCTTAAAATTAGTCTGAAGGTATATTGGCAACCTAAGAGCGTAAGTCATTTTGAAACACCAACACTATGTGGCTAGCATCATGAGTTATTTTGCAAGGGATAAAGTGACTCATTTTGGTAGACCTATCTACCACCACATAGATATTATTTAACCATTTCTTGGTCTTAGGAAGCCCCGTTATGAAGTCCATGTTAATGCACTCCCATGGCCTATTGGGAATGGGTAAAGGCTGGTATAGGCCTGCATTTTTTTCTCCTCCTTTGTCTTTCATGCATATAACACACTGCTCCATGTATCTTCTCACATCCCTAGGTAGTGTAGGCCAATAGTAGAATCTTTGGACTAACTCCATGGTCTTGTTGATGCCAAAATGGCCACTAAGACTCCCATTTTACTTCTCCTAAATGATATTTTCTCTCATTGATCCCTTAGGAACACATAACTGATTCCCCTTAAACAATATACCACTCTGCAAGGTGTATTCTATAAATTAACTATGAAAATGGTTCTGAAAATCAGAACATACCTTGTAAGCTTTTGAGAAGTCTTCATCATCCTTGTAGAGTTCCTTGAAGTTGTCTATACCAATACCAATGCTTTGGAGTTGGACTTCCTTGACTGTCAATAACCTCCTGCTCAATGCATCTTCCATCTTGTTCATTTGTCCCTTATTATGCTTGATAGTAAATGTGAAGGCCTGCAGACACTCCATCTATTTTAGGTGTCTATTGATTAGCTTTTCTTGTGTGTTGATGTAGCTCAAGGCCTGGTTGTTTATGAACAACGCAAACTCTTTAGGAAGGAGGTAGTGCCTCCATTTCCTAAGTGACTACACTAAGGCATATAGTTCGAAGTCATAGGCTTAATATTTCTTCTTCTTTGCATTAAGCTTCTCACTAAAGAAGGCTATGGGCCTACCTTCTTGACTTAACACTCCTCCAACTGCTATCCCACTTGCATCACACTCCAAGGTTAATAACTTATCAAATCTTGGTAGTATGAGAATAGGTTGGGTGGCTACTTGTTATTTCAACTTCTCAAATTATTTTCTTTCTTCTTGAGTCCACTTGAACTTGGTCTTCAATCCACCTTTAATGGTATCTAGCATTGGTGCACAAATACCACTAAAATTCCTTATGAATTTCCTATAAAATTGGGCTAAGCCCTAAAAAATTCTAACTTTTTTCCCTATGGTTGCTGTAGGCTAGTTTAGGATGGCTTCCACCTTACTTGGATCCATCTTCAATGTACCCTTAGACACTAGAAATCCCAAGTAAACAAGTTCTTTCTTGAGGAACTCACATTTTCCAAATTAATAGCTAATTGGTCTTCATGGAGTCTTTTTAGCACAACCTCTAAATGTTTTAGGTGTTCCTCCTTTGTTTTGCTAAAAATGAGTATATCATCAAGATATACTACCAAAAATATGCATGTATAGTCCTTTACCACTTCATTCATCAATCTCATGAATGTGCTAGGGGCATTAGTAAGCCCAAATGGCATCACAAGCCACTCATACAACCCTTCAGTGGTTTTGAAGGCTATTTTCCATTCATCCCCATCTTTTATTTTGATTTGATGGTATCCACTTTTGAGATCGAACTTAGTGAAGTATTGGACTCCTCCTAGGCAATCCATTAGATCCTCTATTCTAGGTATAGGGAATCTATATATCTAATAGTAATCCTATTTATTTCCCTTCAATAAGTGCAAAGCATCCACTTACCACCTTTCTTGGATACTAAGACCACCGGTACTACAGATGGATTGATGCTCTTCTTAATTAGCCCTTGATCAAGTAGATCTTGCACTTGTCTTGCCACTTGGTTTTTCTCTAGTGTGAGCTTTTAGGATGCCTTATTTGGCAATGAGGCCCCTAGTATAAAGTTTATTTGATGACTTATAGACCTTTTAGGAGGTAGGGTTGTTGGTGTCCCATCACTGACTATGTCCTTATATCTCCCAAGAAAATCTTGGATCTCTATTGGTATAGGTTCTTGTCTAGGCTTCTCCACTTCCTTAGGTTTCACAACTATAGCATACCCCTCACTGTCTCCTTCTTAAAGTGTATGCAATAGTTCCTTTCCACTACTGAGAAACACACTAGGGTTTTTTTTCACTTCATCTTCATCCATTAATGATTGGATTTTGAATGTTCTTTGAACCTTCTTGAATGTCACTATGTTTCCTCTTCCATCATACATGGATTCTCTGTCATATTTCCATGGTCTTCCCAATAAGATATGGAAGGAATCCATGAGTAGCACATCACATAGAAATTTTTCTTTATATCCTCCAATGGAGAATTCAACCCATGTCTTCTCATTTACTACAACACTTTTCCCTTTGTTCAACCATGCCACCTTGTAGGGGTCGCTATGGGATACCTTAGTCAAGTTGAGCTTCTTAACTTCTTCCTCTACAATGATATTGTCTATGGAACTAGAGTCCACAATCACCTTGCATACCTTACCCATGATCTTGCATATGATTCTAAAGAGGGATCCTATTTTTTTTGGCTCTTCTTTCACTGTTTGCCTTATTAAGACCCTTCTAAACATGAGGTTCTCTCCCATCTTTGACTCTATGTGACTGACTTTTGATGATTTGACAATTGATGTGTCCTCTTGAGCATATGACACTCTCTTCTCTCAATTGAAAGAAGATGCCTTCTCTGGACACCTATATGTTGGATGTCCCATCTGGGTGGTCCCACAATAGTGTCCCACTTTTTTAGACATGCTAATTTTTGCTGAAATAACACATTTTTAATAAAATATGATGATTTAAGCTTTGAGAGGTTCCATTTGAAGGAATTAATTAAAAATGGTTGGCTCAAATCCTCTTATATTAAAAAAATATTGATATAACATCTATACTCCTCATTCATACCTACAATGGAGTCTTCTTCGTAGCTATTAAAATGCTAACAAAAAATCACTTTGACTTTATGTTTTGGAAGATCAAATGAATCCATTTGAAAAAGCTATCTATGTAGTATGATGATATTTGGAACAAGCTTTCTAATGAATATAATTTTAATACATATTGAGTTCATTATCACTTTTAAATATTACTTTAACTAAACATAGGTTGTTTGGTCATTCAACAACCTGTCTCTTCAAGACTTTGGGAAAAATAGTAAATTAAATTTTTTTTTTATGAAAAATATGGAGGAAATGAGTATTTGTGTTACCTTTCTATAAAAATAACAAAAAAATGAATTTTGATATACACAGATCAAGTTAGAGCGATCCAAGTGACCTTATGTCTAAATTGCAGTTACTATCACTTTAGAACTTAATAAACTATGAAATATTGACCCAAAATAATTGAAACCAATTGTATCCTTTAGATATTGAAGTTAAAAATATAATCTTGAAATAATTACATCGTTACCATATTTTAAAAAAAAGTTATGTTGATCCAAGTGACAGTAACTCCTTAAAAACATAGTTTTTCACACAAACCACTTTTCGAAGGAGAAGGAAAAATGAATTTAAATGAATTTTAATTTTTTTTAGAAAAATATATTTAGAAACTAGAAATAAAATTCTAAAAGACTCTAGTTTACATCATCTTCAAATTCCAAATACTTTTGCGGCAACAGGTGTTTGAAAGTGAAGTTTTTTCTCAGAATGTTGATCTCTGTGTCAAGGTTGGCCAAAAAGTGGAACACACTATTGTGGGACCACCCATATATCCACAATTATAGCACTTCATCCTAGCAAAGTAAGAACTACTTATTCCTGCACCTCTTCCCCTGTTAGAACCTCCATGTGTGCCTCTACCTCTTCCATAGTTTCCTCTAGAGCTTGTTTCACCACCTTTCTCTACAAGCTTGGACTCTCCTTGGCTTCTTTGATCAGTCCCTCTTCCTTGGTGACCACCTCTGTGACCCCTTTGGTCTCTTCATATACCTCTATTTCTTGAGCTTGAGCCTTGCTTCCTCTTACATTTTTCCTCTATCTTTAGTGCTAATTGATAGCACTAAAGCACTATTTGAGGACTTAGGAGACTCATTTCCTCTTGAATAGACCATTTCAAACCATTGATATATCTAAAAACTTTGATGATTTCTTCTTCTACCACCTTGGACCTTAGGCATAACTTTTGGAACTCCTCAGTGTAGGTATTGACATCATTCTCCTTTTGCCTTATACTTTGCCTACTTTTACGTAGCTAGATTTCATAATCTTCTGGCATATAGGATTTTCTAACCTTGGTCACCATTCCTCTCCATGTGGCTATGGGTTTTTTTCCTTCTTTCTCCCTCCTTGTCTGGACAAACTTCCACCATGTACTAGCAGAGACTCTAAATCTTGAATTGGCTACTCTCACCTTCCGAGCTTCACTAATTCCATCACATTCAAAGTGATTCTCCATGCCCTCAATCCAATCAATGACCAGTCAGGTTCCATTTTTCCACTAAAAATTGGTACACCCTCTAATGCATTTCCACTTAGGGCCTTCAAGGCTTTCAGGAAAGGTTCTTACTCCACCACTAGATCTGGTTCAAGTACTTCATCTTCCACTAACTTCTCCTACCATTTCTTCTCATCTATCATCTTATTTACCTCTTCTATTTTATCTTCCACTACTTCCAACTTCTTGGCTAGTTGGTCTAATCTTTCCCTCAACTACCTATTTTCTTCCTCCTAGTCTTCTACCTTCTAGGACAATTCTGCATTGGTCACCATTCTAGAAGATTCACTAGATTTACACTCTGACATGCACTTACTTTCCCAAATCTTTTGGGGCTCTGATACTAATCTAATAGGGAGGTTGGATGAGCCAATCACAAGCTCATGCCTAGGTCTCACAAGTGACCTTTAGGTTATCTCTCTTGACACCTACTAACCTATAGTATCTCCTTTTATGGTTTGATCACTTGGTCTACTAATCAACCCAGCTATCATGTAGCTTCTACCAAGACTAGCTAAGTTCTTGGTGCTTTTCTACCTTCACACATACACTGAACCTTAATACCATTTAAGGGCTTCCACCTCCAATTCTAGCATGAACTCTTGTAGAGGTGGGGAGGTGCTCAAACATGTCTTATTTTGTCTGTTTAGAGGTCTTGGAATTCTTACTTCATATATCTCCCTTACTGATCTCATAGATCCTTCACAAAATAGGGCTATAAGGAAGAGCCCCTATTAGGTCTCCTATTCTAGGAAAATGGGACTTTTATCCCAATTCATAAAAAAGAAACTTGAAACTTAATTATGGATTCTTGTGTCATTAACTAACCTCTCAAGGATTTATGAGGTTTTAGGGTTCCACCCTTCCGTACAATACCCTAAACAAAAATAGGTGTTTTGGGAGGGTTTTGGGGCTTCTTTGATTGCATCGCTTGTCTGCAAGTGTTGGGTAACCAAATGGATTAGTTAGACCCTCTCTTCTTGACCACTTCTTGGAAAATCTTGACCAATTCTTGGCAAGAACCTTTTCTTTGACCTCCAATCACTAACTTGTGGCTTCATACACACCTCTGCAAGTTATCACTCTTGTGGCTTAGTCTTTCCTAGCTGAGCTCACCATAGGCTCACCTAGGGAAAGACATTTAAATTTCTTCCCAAGGTTTTCAGGGCCCATGCTCTAGTACAATATATATACATGGATTCTAATCACTATCCCCAAGAGGTTGTACAGATTGAACTTTGGGATAGTGAGCTGGGTCTCCATTTCACACACCTTCCTGGTTTGAACCAGTGATCAGGCACTACACAAAGATTTAATGCAAAATAAAGAAATAAAAAAAAGTCTTAATCTAATGACACAAAATGCAAGGGAACACACTAGTCTAAGATCTCCATTGATTTCAGTTCATAATACAATCCAAAACATTCTCTACAATTCACTGATCACAAAGATACACATAAACTCTCATACACTGTTCACACTCCAAAATCAAAGCTCCGTACATATGACTATCGAACCTTGGGATTGGTCCAAATTTGACTTAAATAGGCTGAGGTTTGTCTTAGGTTTCCATTAGGGAACTCCTAGGTCATTTTAGGGTGTTTGGACAAAGTTGTCCGAGAAACTTTGAAAAGTTGCAAAAGTTGCTAAGCAACTTTTTGCAACATTTTTACAACTTTTACATTTTTCAGACCAAGTGATTTTGGCTAAGTCCTAGATCGTCCTAGACTCCATGTTAGGTCCTAACATGACCTCTAACACACCCTAGACCCAATAACATCATGATGACATCATCTAACATCAAATAACCAAAATAAGAGACTTTAACACTTAAGCCTTAAAGATACAATAACCTAAGACTAAGGACCTATATCAAGACCTTTCAACCCTATTTGATTCACACTATGGTCAACATGAGCTTAGGGAAAACTCACACATGCCAAAGATGTCTTACAAAGAAAAAACAAAATGGATTGGATCAACCAACCCTTGGGTGCTCCTGCACCAATGTGTCATGTTCATAGAGAATTTGAAGAGAAAAGAAAATGGAGCTTGTTTGGAGACTTGTCAAATGTACGAAAGGTGTCATGGATGGAGTTTGAGACAAAAATCACCATCGACTTCTTAATGAGCATCATGGCATAAAGGTGGTTGGTTAGTTTTATACACATGTTCATCAAATTTGGCCTTTTATTTGTGAACGTGCCTAGAAATGATAACTTCTACAATTGAAACTATCATCATGACTCTGTGCACACTTTTGGAGTGTGCACAAAGATTTGGAGAATTTTTTTTGGCTACATATATTATACTATAAAGGGTGGAAATTGTTATGTTCTAGGGATTCAATCATATACAAACCTATACTCTATTTTTCAAAGAAAAAGACTATTTTTTTCAAGTAAATTGCTTTAACATATCTACTCAGACTTTATTTTTAAGAAAGTTTATATCATTTTGAGATAGTTTATTATACTCTATAGAGCCTTTTGATTTTGAACTGATATTGAATATAATAGAATTATACGTCATTTGATAGTAGATGTCTTGTTGGACTCTTATAGCTATGCTTATGAGGCTTCCTTTGATTTGGATCATGTTGCATACTCTTCTAGTTAAGGATAGTTAAATATACGAAGTTGTTTCATGTCTATGGTAGTATTGAAGGTAAATAGATGAATAGGAATGTTAGTGAACTTATGTATTGTCTTCATAGCTTCTATGGATACACCTATAAAGTGATATAAAAGTTATAGCCTATGTCATAGATATGGTTATTTCGTTATCATTTTGAAAATGAAGGGATTGTGACACTTTATGCTCAATTGTGGGATGATCTTGATGTTTTGTTCTACTTGATTGAATGTAGTTTATTACAGAGTAATTATGAGTCATTTGTGAAATACTTTGACACATCACCTTAGTTTTAGCTTTAATTTAGTGTTCTTTTCCCTTTTCAAATACCCCCTATTCATGAATATACAACTTCTCAATCCCCAAGAATATTCAAATGGTAGCATCTTGGTCCCACACTATTTGAACTTCTCATAGGATCTATTACATTTTTGGCTTGCAAAATTTAAGATCAATAGACACCACACCTATCATGAGCCAACAAATGTCATGGAGCTAAGAGCCAATAAGAAACTCTACAAGATTTTTAAGAAAGAACACTTGCATGTTTACTATAAGAATTACATGGGTAAATGACGATCAAGTACCCATAGAATTTCTTTGGGTTTCAACAACAACCAAGTTACCCTGAGAGGGATTACTTTCTCTATTTTGACAATTGAAGAAGTTATTGAATTACCAAGAAAATTGATGTATTTTTTCTTTGGGGAAAAACAAAGTGAGAGATTAAAATCAATTTGCAACTTTACTTTTTGGCCCCTATTGAAACACACTATCCTAACCAAATTTGGTTAGTGCGGTATGACTTGTAATGATCAAGCCTCAAGCTCGGTTGGTCTAACAAGTTTAGCTAGTTCCAAATGTAAAAGTAGTTATAAAAAAAAAACTGCAAGGTTGCTTTCATTTTCTATTGTTCACTATCACAACTTGTCGATATTTGCCCCTTATCACCATAAAAGAAATGTCATCTTTTATTTATTAAACTTAACAAATAAAAGTTAATTAATTTATATAATTAAATAAATATTTTTTTTTTCTTAAAAGATAAACAATTTAGTAGGATTTGGAGAGGTCACTAACATAGGACCATTTAAACATTCAACAATAAGTACCCTACAAAATTTAAACATTAATGACAAAATAACACAACTTAATTGTCACAATATGCCAAATAAATAAATAAACCTTTTACCTACAAAATAACTCAAAAATTATTTACTGCAAAGGACAAGATTGCTATGTAAGACGGCGAAGGCTTTTGCGTTACAGCTCAAAAAGAATGACCTCACTCTGCTGATGTTATATTCTCTCTTCTTTTCATGGTGAACAGGTGCTAAATGCTGAGTAATTGATATTCTTTGAAGCCTTCGCTTTTTTCCAGTCTTGTATCCCATTTCTTTTTTCTCCGAGCTATATATAATTGATTGCTCAAGTTCGAAATCTGTCCTGCTTTAGTAGTCATTCGAGTCTATGAGTCTCAGAGGTTTGCAATTATTTGAATATGCTCTGCTCATGCGCTTCGAGCGATCTTGAGTAACAGAAAAAATAATTGCCTTCAGTTTTCTTTTGGTCATCAACTTCTGCAGCTGTTTCGTCTTAGTGGTCAGTCTAGTTTTTTGAGAAATAGAGGTGTGCAAGTATTTGAATATGCTCTACTCATGCGCTTCGAGAGATCTTGAGTAACAGAAAAAATACTGCTATTAGTATTGTAATATTGTGTTTTTCAAGTCACAACCATTGCATTGTCAACCTCCACCACTGCTTCGTCCATCCCAAGCCATTCCCAAGTCTCTTCATCAAAGTAGCATCCATTTATACTGCAATTTTCTTCTAGCAATTATACTGTGCTGTGTCTCTGTGTAATCTGCTTTTAATCTCCCTTCTCTGTGTCCGATTTTGCTTCAACTTCAACTTCAATGGGAACTGTCGATGACATGAAAGAAACGCCCTCCACGTCTGCGTCTGCTGGCACTGTTCAAAGTGAAGGTGAAGGTGCCAATGCAAGCACCGTTGTTAATCTGTTTAGGGTTATGCGTATTATCCCTGACATGCAAGATTGCAGCTTTGTAGAAAAGGTGCAAATTCCACAAGATGAAGTTCTGAGCCTCTGTAATAAGCTTGTCCCCACTTCTGCTCCCTCAGCCTCCTCAAATGAGCCTCCCCGGGTACATATCGATTTCAACTTACTCAATGAGAAATGCTTACCGGCGGTCGGGTTCTATGGAGATAAGAAAATGATGATACACATTTTCCGCAAGAGAAGTCTTGTGGATGATTCCGTTCTGGCGAAGATGGAAGGAAGACTGTTGGAACCGGGATTCTACGTTAGTCTCCCCGATAAGGTAAGCTGCGCAGTAGTTTTTAACTGGCATGATGATGAGGAATTGAAGAAGGCTTCTAGAAATGATGTGTCTTGCAGTTTTATGAGATATCTAGTTGAACTATGTGATAGCGTGTATGTTTGTGTGCAAGAGAACTATTCCTTTGAAGCTCTGGCTGCTTCTGCAGCAAGCACTGGCTCAAAAGCTAAGCGCATCAAAAGGATTCAAGTCTCCAGTGTGAAGAACTCGGAGAATGGTGTCGAGCTCATGTCTGGTTGTAATGTAAGAATTGACGGAGGGGCGTATAGTGAGAATGATGTGGAGCTCTTGCCTGGTAATGAGGTTCAAATTGTCAATAATTGTAATGGAACAGCAGTGCTCTGCGAAGGGTATCACCACTGTTGTTTCTTGACAACAGAGAAGAGAGCTTCAAGGACTTCTACAAAAACAGAAGAGCTGTCTGTGAAGGCTTCTGAGTTTTGCAATAAGCTTCAATGCTGGTTGTCGACGTCTAATGTTGATTCTTCCAGACTGAGTAATGAGCAATTTATCGGTCTCCTGAAGAATTGTCGGCCCCAAAATTTTGAGACCTACACTAAGTTTAAGGAATCTCTTGAGACTGCACAATTTGAGAAGTTTGAGAGTTGTTTTCTCAAGGTTATTACAGAATTCTGCCTGCACGTTCTCCATTCTGTGGGTGGCAAAAGTAGTGAAAGTAAACTGGAGCCGAATTCAAGTTCTGAGGCCGACAGACTTGTGCAACTGCATCGAGAACTTTCAGCTATTTTAATTGGCAAGGATGGGACGCTGCTGCTGCTGCTCGGATCCGACATCAAGTTCAAATCTAGAGACAGTGAGCATGTGGTTACTGTTGAAGGGTTGGGCCAAGGAAAGGAGATAATACCTTTTATCTCTTATGGACAAGAAGTACATGCCAAATGCTCCAGCAAGTGTGGCTGCTCCTCAAAGATCGATGGAAAGGCGGCGTTTCAACAACCTGCAAACGGCATGAAGAACTTCCCACTCTCAGGTGAGTCTGTTAGAATTGTATTCTCTCCTGTTACTGCCAAATCAGGTTCTAAGAATGAAATTGAAGGGGAGGTTAATCTTGTGAGTCCCAGCTCTTACTCTGCATTCCGTAGTTGGGTAGCAAGCATGATTCCTACTGAATTGAGAAACCTAGAAATAAATATAGTTTTCAGTGCCTTCTTGTTGGGTTCTGACGAGCGTCTAGCTCAAACCTTTATCCAAAACTATTTGGGAATCCAAAAGATACAACTTCAGCCACCCTTTTTCCAAGTTGCGTTTGAGGAGTTCTGTAGTGTCCACTGCGCTCAGTCCACACACAAGCTAAAGGACCTATTTTCTAATAAAAACCTCAAAACCGTGTGTTTTCAAGTCTATGAGGACAGTGAGGTCAAGTTTCGTGTAAAGATAAAGGAGTTGTGGACTAGTTTGTTTACGAAGTGGGGAAGTTTGGCCAACAGTCAAAGCACAAAAGTGGAGGATGAGTTTGTAGAGCAATTGAAGAAGTGAAGATTTTACTAAAGAATAAAATTTTGAAAATAATTTTTATTGTAGCTTTTTATGAAAAAACTATTACAAATGGCTGAATATATAAAATTTATAGTCATAGAAAAAAAGGAAAATAAAACTAGATACACATGTATCTAGACAGTTTTATTTGTAAGGAATAAAATTTAAAAAAAATTAAAAAAATTAAATGTTAAATATAAATATGCAAATCTATGCACATTTCTTATTTCCATAAAAACAATAAAACTAATTAAAAAAACTTTCCAAAAAATATTTTTTCTAGCTTTTCCAGCATCACTTATCCACATACTCCCCCTTGATGCTGAAAGGGCTAACAATTTGATCTCTGAGTGTCAAAAACTGATCTTTTGTAACCAATCTTGCCTTGTATCTTTCCACAATCCCATCACTGTTATATTTGACCTTGTAGACCCATTTCGTGCCAATCTTTTTTTTCTCTTGTGGAAACTCTACAAGCTCCCAAGTCTCATTCCTATCAATGGAATCCATTTCCTCATTCATTGCTTGCATCTAAACCTCATTAGTACATGCATCTTCAAAACATGATGGCTCAAAATCAGCTTTAGCAAGTAATGCAAAATTTATTTTCTCACCTATTGGATCCTCTTCATGTGCTTGATTTTGACACTTTTGATAAATATCACTTAATCTTCTTACCTTTCTTGTAGAACTTGGGCTTGAGGATGGACTTCCACTTGGAATTGATGAGGGGCTGCTTGGTAGAATTGGAGATCCTATAATAGATTCATTAGCTAGCTGCTCATTATTATTATCAGAAATAATATCATCATTCAAAATTGATTTTGACTTTTCAACATGGCCTTTTTGATGACCATAAACTTCCCCTTCATCAAAAATCACATCTCTTGAGACAAGAATCTTATTAGTAACAGGATTATACAATCTATAAGCTTTGCTCTCCTCACTATAACCCACAAAAATGCATGATTCACTTTTAGCATCTAACTTTTGTCTATTTTGATCAGGTATACGAACATAAGCCAAGCAACCAAAAACTTTAAAATGATTTACATTAGGCCTTTTCTCATACCATGCTTCATAGGGAGTCATCTTGTCTAGGGCACTTGTAGGACTCCTATTGAGAATATAGACTGCTATAGCAATTGAATCAGCCCAATAAGTATTGTTCAAACCCTTGGTTTGTAACATGCTCCTTGCCATTTCTACCACAGTATGGTTCTTTCTTTCAGCCACTCCATTTTGTTGAGGTGTGTAAGCAGTTGTGAGTTGTCTCTTGATCCCATTCATTTCACAAAAATTTTGAAAATCTTTGGAGCAATACTCTCCTCCACGATCTGTTCTCAAACATTTGATTGTATTTCCTTTCTCATTCTCTACACGGGCTTTAAATCTCTTGAATGTATCAAGGGCTTCATCCTTAGTCTTAAAAAAATAAATCCAACACATGCGTGAGTAATTATCAATAAAAGTGATAAAATATGATGACTTACCCAAATTTTTTGTTTGCATAGGACCACAAATATCAGAATGAATAAGCTGAAGTGGGTAATGAGCCCTCCATGCATTTCCTTTTGGAAATGATTCTCTTGCATGCTTCCCTTTTGCACATCTTTCACAAATTTTGTTATGCTCTTCAACCTTAGGCAACCCAAGGACCAATGCATTTGATGTTAGAATTCTCAAACTATGAAAATTCAAATGACCATACCTGAGATGCCACAACCAACTTTTATCCTCATAGGCCATATTTACAAGCTGATTGTCATTTTCACCAAACTTCAAGGGAAATATCCTATTCTTTGTCATAGAAACAACTGTAATCATTTTATTGCCCTAATTCTTATCATAGATAGTACATTTCTTATTTTCAAATACAACTCTATAATTCTTCTCACATAGCTGCCCAACACTCAATAGATTATGCTTCAATTTTGGAGTATAATAAATATCCTGAACACTTTTCATACCTTCCTTTGTCTAAACATTCATGGCTCCTTTGGCTGCGACCTCTACTATATTATTATTTCTAAGAGTAATATTGGATTTATAACTATCATCAAGCTTTGAAAAAATATCCTTGTTACCAAACATATGGTTAGAGCACCTAGAATCCAAATACCAAACATCACTCATATTATTTTCAGCTTTGCCATAACACAAGAATAAATTACCTGAGGAAGGATCATCATCTTGTTGAGCATAATTTGCATTATGGTTACCTGATTTCAGCCTACACTCTTTCTCATAGTGTCCATACCGAATGCAATAGTAACATTGAATGTTTCTTTTATCAAATCTACCTTGGCCTCTTCCTTCTTGAGCACCTCCTCTTCCTCTAGTTCCTCTTGAAAAGTTCTGATTTTGACCCCTTCCAGAACCTCTGTGGTTGTTATTGTTGCTGCTAGCACTATCATTCTTTGAAATTTGCAATTGGGAAGCAAAAGCCTTCTCACTAATGCTGGTAGAAGTGTCCCTTATTCTATCCTCATGTGATATGAGAGGTCCAACTAGCTCATCAAACTCTAAGGTGGCTAAATTTTTACTTTCTTCAATAATAATTGCTACAGTATTCCATTTTGGGGTTAGAGATCTCAATACCTTCTGTATCACATGCTCTTGGCTCATAGGTTCACCCAAAGTGGCCATTTTATGAACCACATCTTTGACTCTTACACAAAAATCACCCACATTCTCACTTTCCTTCATCTTCAAATTCTCATATTCTCTCTTCAAAGTTTGTAGTTTCACAACCTTGATCTGGTCATTGTCATGGTAAGCATCTTTTTTTGTCTGTGCATTAGCAATTCTGGGGAACAAGCTCTTCTCAAGAGCCATTTGAATGTGAAATAGAGCCATTGCATTCTTTTTCTCAGCTTCCTTCTTCAATCTCTTCTCATTAGCTGTGAGATCTTCCCAATTCTCAAGTTCTTCATACCCTGATTCAATGATCTCCCAAAAATATTTTCCTATCAAAAAAGTCTTCATCTTGATTGACCAATATTGATAATCAATTCCATTAAATTCTGAAATTTGCAAATTATTTGCCATCTTCACAGTTCTAAAGCTCTGATACCAAATGAAGATTTTACAAAAGAATAAAATTTTGAAAATAACTTTTATTGTAGTTCTCTATGAAAAAACAATTACAAATGGCTGAATATATAAAATTCATAGCCATAGAAAAACTAGGAAATAAAATTAGATACACATGTATCTAGACAATTTTATTTGCAAGGAATAAAACTAAAAAAACTAAAAATAAAATAAAATTCTAAATATAAATATGCAAATCTATGCACATTCCTTATTTTCATAAAAATAATAAAACTAATTAAAAAAACTCTCAAAAAATGCTTTTTCCAGCATCACTTATCCACAAGAAGAAGATGTCAGTGTTAAAGGAGGGCAACTTGGTGACCAGGTTTATTGAGGAAGTTACTGTTGAAAATCAGAAACGCTGATCATGGGCGCTCCTATGGAGTTCGCAAGTGGAGCTGAAGGTGAAACTTTCAACAGTGGAGGAAGATCCGTTCAACATTGTTTACAAAGTATGTGAAGTTGAAGAAAGAGACATATCTGAGGTAAATAGCAGCTCTAGGCATCCAATTGTCCCGACATGTGGAGAACCTCTAGAGCTTATACCAACCATTAATCCTCAGAGTGAAAGCATATATAAAGTTGTCGTCCTCAAGTCCCAAGGGCTGATTGTTTTTGTTCACAGTTTCAGAGATTCCTTTCTGTATTTGTACCGTAGTCCCAAGATTGGTGCCAGCATAACTAAGATTCATGAATTTAAGAGGGGATCCGATTTGGTGGCTTTCGATGAAGCTACTAGGTCTATCGCTCTATATGAAAAAGAGAAATCAAAGATTCTATTATACAAGTTTGATGAGCATTTTAGTAAGGTCTCGTGGAGTGGAGTTGAGGTCAATCTGGAATCATTCAATGGGAGCAAGATCATTGTATGGATGCATTTCATTCCAGGGAAAATGGAGCTTCTCTTGGTTGATGACAACAACAGAGCAAGGGTGGCTGAAATCCACGAGAAGCCGACGATGAAGGCAAAGCATATTTCTCTTCCTTTGCAGCAGCATTCTTTGATCGCATGTGTATCCGATGATGGCTATTTCTTCCTTGTTTTCAGGCAATTGCAACCTCAGAGTGAAGATATTGGTGTAGAGCTTACAAGACAAGTAAGTCCTGTAAACGTACTTGATATTTATGTTTTGGGTGATAGCATGAGCTACCTGAAAACAATCCCTTTGAATGCAAGAGAATACAGAATTTCTGATTTCAACCAATTTGTGGTGAAATTTATGAGCTTCGGATCACAAACTCTGCTGTTGCTATATAGTCATGTAGATGCTCCTGGTATTATCTCTTCCCATGGTTTGAAATGTTCTGTAGGTCAGATTAAAGCTCCTGAGTATGAAACAGAAATTGATATGTCGTGCCCATATCTGGGCTACATATTTCACATTTTTGAGAAATTTGCAACATCACCTAAGTTGTTTCCAGATGCTATGAAGCGTATAACATTTAAAGTGTTACTGGAAAGTAGCACGCCAGATTGCCACAATAGAAAGACATGTCTCAAGTATTCAAAAGCACCCATTAAAGAGCTCAAGATTAGAAAAGAGAGATTTTTCGAATATGGATGTTCGATTTCAAGTGAATACTGTACAAAATTGCCCAATTCAAGCCGTAGCAGAGCAGCAGACAAAGGTGAGAATGGGAATGTGGATTCGAAAGCTTGTTTGCCTTGTTCCCGTTCAAATAGCTCATGTAGAAAACAATGCAATGGTAGTTGTCAAGAATGGTCTCCAAATACTCCCTGATGTCAGTTACAAGGAAAGTGCATCACTCTCTAGCTCCATATGCTTTGGGTTCTATGATGCTGTTCTTAGCAGTTGGAAGGACAGGGTTAAAGTTATATCTTCCATTGGAACGCAAGGTAGTGGAAAGTCGTATTTGTTGAATCATCTGTTAGGGTCTCTTCTAGATGTTTCAGGCGGCAAGTGCACAGATGGTGTGTGGATGACCATTGTAACCGGCGAAGATGGAAATTGCAGCGGGGGAAGCAGCTGTTTATATGTGCTGTTAGACTTCGAAGGGCTTGGCAGTTTTGAGAGAAGCGAAAAAGAGGATATGCTTCTCTTTGCTCTTAATGCCGCCGTCAGCAACATCATAGTATTTAACTAAAATGTACGTCATTTCTTTCCAAACACAAACGTGTCTACTGTTTTATTATTAAGGGTCTGTTTGGTTGCTGGAATTAATTTGAAATAGGAGAGTGGTAATTAGTGAATTGGTATAAGTTAATTCTAATTTTTATTCAAAATGAGCATTCAGCCAATCCATCTCAGAACCTGGAATTGGCCGAATGCTCATTTTGGACCAAAATTAGAATTAGTTTATGCCAATTCACCAATTCTTGTTTTCCTATCAACGATAGAATATATAAATATATGGATGTAAAAATATTTGAAAATGAAAAGTTAAAAAGTATTTAATTTGATGTTTTTGTGATATTTAAATGTATGAAAAATGAAAGTAAAATATTTTATTATATTTTTTAATTTATATATGTGTGTGTGGGGATAAGGATATAAAAAATGAATTGATAAATTTAAATATAGTTTGTTTGTGAATAAACATATAAAAAATGAATTGATAAATTTAAATATAGCTCAAATAAGCATTAGATTTCATTGTCTTGGTTATCAAAACTACTTCACTTTTGTCTTTTATGGCCACCAAAATTCTTCCTTCATCTATCATGGTCACTTAAAGTTCACCATATTGGTTACAAAGATATTGATTTGCTCCTTTGTTCTTTTCAACATGATGATGGATCACAAAAGGTGATCTGAAATATTGATGTAAAAATCTTACACGCAATCAAATCTAGAAACAGTGTCATCTTTATCTTTATCACAACTACTAAAACTTCTCATGTCTTAGTTACAAAGTCGATGTGATTTATTTTGGCAAACAAAACTTCTTATTGTCTTGGTTAGTAAGATTTTGGATCACATTCACTATCTTAGATACACAAAATCTCTTTAAGTAGCAAGACTATTCCTCTTCACATGTCATGAATGTCAAAAACTTCTCATGTCTTTGTTGCCAAATTACCCTCATTTTGATGACTATCAAAGTCTTCATGTTGGGTAAACAAATCCTCCACTATTTTAGTTCTTTCTTACTATTAATATCTTTATTACCAAAAGTTTAGATCATATTTACTATCCTAGCCACCAAATTTTCTAGTTAACAAAATTTGGAAGAACTATCAATATAACCATCGCTTGATCTAGAGGATGAATAATAAAAAAAATTTGAGCTTATCATTTGTAATTTTCCAAACTCATTTGTCCTCCAACCTCCTCTTTAAGCTAATAAATTTTTACTTTAAATAAAATGTAAAAACCTTTATTGATAACTTCATAATCTTCGAATAAATAACTTCATAATTATTAGATTCTCGTATAAATACATCTTTACTATACATTGCAGAAATGAATTCTTCAATAATATACATGCAATAAAGATATATTAAGATTTGAACTCGCGAATTTTATAATTCTAAACATTTTTTATTACTTTAGTAGTGAGCTCATCTACTACTTGATTGCATGCAGTATAAATACAAAAATTTATATAAACAATAGAAACCAATAAAATAGTATATAGTAGAAAGGTTTTAGAAATCTATTTTGAATACGCTTCAACAAACCAATATAAACTTATTTTCCTAACTAATATATAATATTTATCTTATAGAAAAAAATAGAAATAGAAATATATATATATATATATATATATATATATATATATAACATAAATATTAAAAATATATCATATTAAAGTAGATTACATTATTTACTAATTATATGGAAAGAAAAAAGAGCACTTGCATCATCTTTTTATCCTCAACATTTTACACATAAATGTTATTTATTATCACATTATTTTCTAATTACAAAACTTTCACTTTTCATCTTCTACACTTCAAAAAATTAAATAAAAAATTAGATATTAAATAGACAATATCTTACCTGTAAACTTATAGATACATAACTACACTCTATAATATTTTTTTCTAAGAACCAACATTTTTTCCCAGTTTTAAATTTTCATTTGATATGAAAGGACTTTCACTTAGATCAGAATGATGATTTTGTTTTCCAACTACCAAAACTTTTTTCAATTGTAAACCTTCATTTGATATCACAGGACTTAGATAAAAATAAGGAATCTATTTTTCCTAATAACCAACACTTTTTTTCAATTGTAAACCTTCATTTGATATAACATGAATTTTACTTAAACACAAATAAGAAATCTATTTTTTCCAACACCACTTTTTCCAATAATAAACCTTCATTTGATATTATAGAACTTTCCCTTTTTCTAACAACCAACATTGTTTTCCAATTGCAAACCTACAGAACTTTCACTTAGATAAGGACGCGGAATCTGCTTTCAGTCGTTTCCAGAGTGGGGTCAATTTTCTGAAGCAGGAGAAAAAGTTATGTAGAGGTCTATTCTACATTGCAATCAAGGATGTGGACAACTCCGATGTAGAAGATCATACCCAGGAATTCTCTGAGAAGATTTCTCAAATATGCTTCAAATCGACAGAGAATTTCAAGGTCGAGATTGCTGCTATGGCTCCTTACAATAAATCTGAGTATTATACGGAGAGCTTGGTTGACCTAGCAGAAACGGTGGCAGACAGAATTGATTTTTGCTATGATGAAGGACCCACCTTTTTGAGTGATCTGAAGCATATTATAGCTCAAATTGCATCCAATGCATCCAAAGAATGCACTTCTATCGAGAGCAAGCCAGCTGCTTTAAAAATTGATGAGGTGCAAAATTTGAAGGTAGATGCCAATGTAGCACTTGAAAATGTAAAGCAAAGCCTAATAGTTTGTGGATGCAAATGTTCTGTTTGCTTCTGGACGTGTGTGATGGAGAAAGACCATGGGGATCAACATTCTTGCATGGGGAGTCATTTGTGCACAGAAAGTTGCAGTTATTGTTCTCAAGAGGGAAATGTCTTAAGGCCATGCAAGAGCTTGGCAGGGCATGAAGGAGCTCATCACTGCAAAGAGAAAAATCATACGTGCAGTGAGATATCTTCAGACTCTAATGATATATGTCCTCAGAGGCCTGGGCACCAGGGCCAGCTCGAGTATAAATTTCCTCAACACAGCTGCAAGAATCCCTGTATTTTGGAGATCCAGTCCACCCATAAAAAGCATCAGCGCCGAATGGGTTCTTTCGAGAGTGAAGTTGTGTCGGAGCACTACTGTGACAGCAGATGCCAACCCTGTGGTTATAAATGGGGAGAGATAGAGGTGCCAGATATGTATTCCAAGAAACAGGATCGAGGGTATATCTATCTGCTTCCTTGTCCAGGATTCAGCAAAAGCACCAGCAATCTCTACGATGTTCCGAGGCAAAAAATTGTTCAAACAGATAAGCCTGAGATGACTCATGAGACTTTCTGGCAACATGTTAGATTTAATGATCCTTGCATGGAAGAAGAGAGGAAAGGATTTGACTGTTGTAAATCTGAGGAGCATGACACAAAGTCGGGTCTTAGTGCTATAAGTATAGAATACCACACTGGGACAGGAGATGATTTGAAATCTGCAGGGTATATTACTAATGGTGGCCAGCATGTTGCTTGTGATCAGCCTAAGAATGTCCCTCACCATGTCATATTTGTCATTGACAAATCAGCTTCAATGGGCCTCTCAGACACTATACCCACCATGTTAAAGTTCGATACACATAAATGTAGGCTTGGATGCGTCTACGAGGACATTCTGGGGCTTACACGAAACCGCCTTAAAACAGTTCCTGGTGATTCTGTGTCTGTGGTTCTGTTTGATGAGACCGCAACTGTAGAAATAGAGATGGAAGATATGAAAGAAGAGGTTGTTGATCACCTTCTTCAGCGGAAGCCTGGTGGAAGAGCTATCTATTCATCAGGATTGGATGCTGCAGAGAAAATATTAATGAAAGGATCCCGAAACCCCTCTGTCAACGTGAAAAAGCCAGTTGTTATCTTCCTGAGCGATGGGGGAAACAATGGAGGAGAGGATTGAACCCTGTCTTGTGTGGACAAAATGAAAAGAGCAGAGCCCAGAATGGTGCTTCACACAGTTATGTTTGGAACAGATCCGACAACTGATATCCTGATTGAAATGGCAAAGAAAGGAGGCGGAAGCTTTGGTCTCAAACTAGGTGAGATTCAGTTAGAATCTGGGAAATAGTGAAAAAAACCCAACATCCAGCGGTTAATATTTGTTTTAGGTATGAGATGGTGCGCATATGTAATAATCAGTTTAGTTTTTGTGTTGTGTTGGTTATATGGTTTCAACTCTGATGTTTGGATAGGCCTAGTATGCACCCTGGATGTTTCAGAAGTTTCCATTAATCATCTTTTTTGTGTAGAGCACTGTAATACTATCTTTTCTGGAGAGTATATATGCTACAAGTTTTTACTTATTAATTGAGATAGAATAATGGGATTGGTTTTATGATCATTTTTATGTCAGATTGTATGAATACTGGGCACTGGCAATCACGCATGTAGCCATTGCTGCCCTTAACTGATGCCACCATCTCAAATTAAATTCATAAACAATCTGGCTTCTGTTCTTATTGTTAGTTTAATGTTTCGTTTCTGTTTCCTGTTTGAGTTGTTAAGTTTTTTATTGAAGTGCTTATATTTGCAAAACTGTTATAACTATTATGTGGAATAATATAGAGAGTGTGTTATGAGTTTATTTTATATTATTGTGTGTAAATTGGCTCTATTATAGCAGTTCTATTTTTCCATTTCATTTTCTATTAAAGCCGATTATTTTGTTTGGAATTTCATCATGTTGGATTTTAATTCTTTGTAAATCTTAAAATTCAATGAAAGTGATTATGATTATTGGTATATTAAAATGATAATATTTATGATAGGAAATTATTGAAATTGTAGAAACATGTGAAAAGCCAACCGATTAGAATGCACTTGCACTCAATGATAAAATGGCTAAGAATGAAGCTAAGAGGAAAAATACACAAGCTTTGTTTCACATTCAGATTGCTCTTGATAAGAGCTTATTTCCTAGGATTGCAGATTCAAAGACAGTTAAGGATGCTTGGAACACTCTAAATGAAACTTACCAAGGCAGTGATTAGATCAATGTTGTCAAGCTACACACCTTGAAATGAGAAATTGACAACTTAAATTGCAAGAAAATGAGAATGTGGATAATTATCGTGTAAGGGTAAAAAATGTAGTTAATAAAAGAGCCACTCATGGTGAAATTTTGAGCAAAGAAGTTGTGATAAAAAAAACATGTTGACATCTCTATCATTGAGACGGAACAATGTTTCCATCATCATTGAAGAGAGAAGATTTGTTCACCATCTAGTATAATCACCTTTTTGGACCTCTTATGTCAATAACAATAGAAATGTCAATTGCCAACAAAAGAGGATAACATTCTATACTTTGATGTTCAAGATATCAATAATCTTTTTTTGTTTTTTCCCCCTCTCTATAAGAAGTTGAAAGTGTGAGTGATTATTTTGCAACTAAAATATGTGGTCAATAAGATGGCTGCTATTGGAAAAATTGTGAACAAAGAGGTTATGATAAAAGGGTTGTTGAGGTTTTATATCACTAGGGTGGAACCATGATGTTATAATCATTGAAGAAAGAATTTTCTACCATTCAATTTGATAAGACGGTTGAATCTCATATGTCTCATAAACAAAGAGTGAGAGATTAATTTCAACAAAAGTGATGAGAAAGTATTTTCCTCCATATTACAAGACCAAAGCCAAGACAAAGATCAAATAAAAAATCATTCAAGAGGAAGAGGTGGTTGAATGAAGTAGAAATAGATTTGATAGGAGAAATATCCAATGTTATCATTGTAAGAGGTAAAGTCACTTTGAAGGGAATGTGGATTAAAAGTTGCTAAAAATAAAAGTGTCCATTACACTCAAGAGGACGATGAAACCTCCCCAAAAATAATATTTTTATCTTTTGACAATGTTTGGAATTGTAATAAAGATATTTTATGTTTAGATTCAAGATGTTCTAACCTAATGTCAAGAAATGAGAAGCTTTTTTATACAACAAATGAAAGTTTCAAATCCAAGATCAATCTTGATGGTGGACAAATATTGGAGGTTTCTAGAAAAAAAGCTATTGAAGTCTATAAAAAAGAAGACACAAAAAAGTGTTAAAAGCATATATTATACTCCATAATTAAGCCTAATTTATTGAGTGTTGGACAATTGTGGGAGAAGAATTATCAAGTGGTATTTGAAAAAGAACAATGTACAATTTATCATAAGAATCAAGGAAATAAGATGGTTATAGTTGTTCCCATTTCAAGGAATAGAACATTCTCATATAATTTTGGTGAACATAATGACAATCTTGCTAATATGGCATATGAAGACAAGATTTTATTGTGGTATTTTAGGCATGTGCGTTTAAATTTTTATGGTTTGAAGTTTCTAACATCAACATTATTAGTTTATGATTTGCATAAGGTTAAATAACTCAAGGAGGCTTGTAAAGGATAAGCTAAAAGAAAACATTTAAGAGAATTTTTTGAGAAGGAAATGCATGGACACACCATTGATAAAGGTGTTAGATTTCCTTTTTAATACTAAATATGAAACCTTCAATACACTTGAGAGTTTTAAATCTATCCTAGAAAATTAAAAGGGGTGTAAACTCAAATGCTTAAGGACTAATTGTGAAGGAGAATTTTGTTCAAGGGATTTCTAGAATTTTTGTGATATGAATGGTATCAAAAGATGACTTGTTATTGTTTACACACCTAACAAAATAGAGTAGCTAAACCATACAATGGTATAAATGGCAAGGAGTGGGTTATAAAAAAAGAGATTATACAAGTTCATTTATGGGTGATGTAGTTGCTACAACAATGTATATTCTCAATCAAAGTCCTACTGGTGTACTTGACATGATGAATATTTATAACTCAGTCTAGTATAATGCCTACTATTAATCATCTCAAAGTTTTTGGTTGTTTAGCCTATGTTAATGTAACTAATCAAAAGAGAAAATAAGTTAGATAAAAAAGTGAGTAATGCATTTTTGTTGGACATATTGATAAAAGTAAGACACTAATAGTATAATTCTTTCATTAATAGTATCATTTAGATAAGGGATGTGATTTTTTTATAAGGGTGACTTTATGGTAAAATAAAGGTCATGCTGGGATGTCAAAATCTATTGTGAATGTGGTATTATGATGATATTTATTATAAGAAGATAATTAATATTTTAGGTCCAAGTGTTACAAATCCACCATGTAGCCCCTTATCTAGTTCTTCAATTCCAAGTGCAAGTTGAGTTTCAAGTCCAAGTTCTACAAGAAATTTAAGAAAATTAAGTGGCATTTATGAAATGAGTACAAGTCAAGAACATGAAGAAAAAACAAGAGGAGAGAGGATAAGTTTTTCTTTGCTTACCAGGGCTGATTTTGAACTATCATATTTCAAAGGTGTATGTACTAGTGAAGTTTGGGTGTAAGAAATCCAAGAAGAGATAGATTCCATTCACATGAATGATAATTAGGAGCTTAAAAATATTTCACATGCCATAACATATTGGTATTAAATGGATGTATGAGACTAAGTATAACAATTATGAAAGTGTTGAAAGACACGAGGTAAGTTTATTTACTAAAGTCTTCACATATAGGTATGTGATTGATTATGAAAAGAATTTGCACTAGTAGCAAGACACGAGACTCTTAGATTGGTGATTTCACTAGGAATTCAAAATAAGTACAAAATTTCTCACATGGATATGAAAATTTTTCTTTTAAATGGGTAACTAGAAGAGGAAATCTAAGTGGAATAGCCACAAGGTTTTGAAGTGCAAGGAAAAGAACATCAAGTCTAAAAAAATTAAAGAAGGCTTTATATGATCTCAAGGAAGAATTGAGAGCATGATATTTTAGAATTAACATATAGTTTTATATGGTTATTGTAAACCAACCTCGAGTCCAAGTGCTAATGAACTTGTGTTGTATAAAGATAATGGTTCTCAAATAGTTGACAAGATAGCTTATACAAACATCGTTGGAAGTTTTATTGTTCTAACTCACACAAGACTTGATATTTTTTTTTCTTATTTCAAGGTCCGTGATAGTGTTATAATTATTGAGTTGTTGTTGGAATTGTTTTCATTGATGTCAAAACCTTCATACTGACATCTCGGTGGTATCGGTTGGTTGTTAGTAGTTTTGGTTATGTACACGTTGGTTGTCGATAATACATCAAAGTCATTGACCCATAAGTTAGTTTTGACTCAAAAAAACTACACAGTTAAATCCTGATAGCAATATCACAATTTGACTTGCTATGGAAAATATCTCCTACTTATCAATACATCAAAGGTTTCAGCTATTCACAAGATAGGTTTGGTATGGATAGTTTTGGTGTTCCATGCCTAGTGTACTTATTTCTACTCATGGCCTACATGTTTCAGTACACTTACCTTATGCTTTTAATAATTAGTGTTGTATGAAGTTATCTGTCAATTTTTGGTGATTTCTATGCTTTCAGAGTTCCTCCAAGTGTTTTTGATAACTGTAACAATGAATGTCACTACTTCCCATCACTGTATTTTGATATGTTTGATCTATGTACCTTTCATCATCATTGATCATTGTTCTAATCGTATTGATTGATGTTCACTATTATTTTGCATGAGGTCACTATTTTTATCTTTGATTTCACTATTTTTCATACATTGGAAAATCATTACAATGATTTCCTTTTGTTTGTTAGAATTTCCTTTGCACATGTTCATCCTCGCTTAACTGTCATAATAGTGACCATTTGCCCCTTCACTCTACCTTAAAACAACCAAGCTTTGTAAATTTATGGCAGTGCATGGAAGCTTTGAAGATAATCATACATGGGTAAGTGCACAAAGATGGGGGACCAAAAAGGGGGTATAAGATGCCACTTTTTTCCTGAAATCAGCAAACTCTGAACTTCAACAAGAAATTGAAGATAGTTAGACTCAAAATTTTAAGATGCGACAAAAACAAGAGTTGTAATACTCTGAATCTAGTTCCTAAACTACTAACTTATTTTGAAAATGGTGCAGATTAAGGCCCTCAAAAAGGGGGAGCACAAAAAGTGGTCTTATTTTTTATCCAAAAACATAACATAGTGTCTAGTGTGCTCCCCCTAAAATGTTAACTTTTTTTTTGAATTTTTTTAATCGCTCTGGTGAGAAGTTAGCTAACACCACGTAGTTTATCCCATATTTTTTTGGTAATTTTTTGATGAACGTATAATTTTTATGAATTTACAAAGTGCACACATCCTAAAAATATGAAATTTTTGTGTGCTTCCCATATAAATCATTTAAAACTAATCAAAAATTAATTTTATTTTTTTTAAAGTGTGTATAATGGAGTCTAGTTTCTAAAATGTAACTTATTGCAAAATTCGATGAACGAGCCAAAATCTAGGCCCAAAATACTGCATGTTGCTTTTTTACAAAAATCAGACATACACACAAAAGAAATTAGAGTTGGAAAACTAAACATAATCAGAATTCAAAATAAATTATATGCTTAGATAGCTCACAGAGAGATCTGCAATATCACATCGTCTAATTTTAACGTTCTTGAGCAACGAGTAAACCTAACAAGGAGCACACAAAAAAAGATGTCATTTTTTTTTATGTCTACTGGAAAACATGTCTCAAGCCTATTTCAGTCATCCAAGCCTTTGGGTGGATCTCCAAGGCAAATCCAAGTCTTAGGATTGGTAAATTCAAATCCTTTACAAAGCGTGCATGCCCTAAAGGGCACACACCCTATAGGGCGTGCACACTATGTAAATTTATGATTTTCATAACACACTCGCACTATGAAAATCATAAATTTGCATAGGGCGTGCACCCTATGTAAGCTATAGATTCACGTAGTGATGAGAAATATTCGAAGTGGGAGGAAGAGAGAGAGAGAGAGAGAGAGAGAGCTTTGTCTCTCTCCCTCCCCCATACTCTCTCTCTCTCTCTCTCTCTTTGTCTCTCTGTCTCTCTGTCTCTCTGTCTCTCTCTCTGTCTCTCTCCCTCCCCCATACTCTCTCTACCTCTCTCCCCCTTATCACTCTCTCTCTCCCTCTCTCCCCCTTATCACGCCCTCTCTCACCTTCTCACTCTGACCTTCTGTATCTCTCTCTCCCTTCTCTCCTCTCTCTCTCATCACCCTCTCTATCTCCCTCTTGCCCCCATACTCTCCCTCTCCCTCTCTCTCCCTCCCTCCCCATACTCTCTCTCTCTCTCTCACACACACACCTCTCTCTCTCTCTCTCTCTCTCTCTCTCTCTCTCTCTCCTCACTCTCTCTCTCTCTCTCTCTCATCTCCATCATCTCCATCTCCTTCTCTCTCCTACTCTCTCCCTTTACCCTTCTCTCTCTCTCTCTCTCTCTCTCTCTCTCTCTCTCTCTCTCTCTCTCTCTCTCTCTCTCTCTCTCTCTCTCTCTCTCTCTCTCTCTCTCTCTCCCTCTCTCTCTCTCTCTCTCTCTCCCTTTCCCCCTTCTCTATCTCTCCTACCCCTCTCTCTCTCTCTCTCTCTCTCTCTCTCTCTCTCTCTCTTTCTCCCTTTTTCTTGTTTTACATAGGGTGCGCGCGCTATAGGGCACACGCCCTATTTAAGACTATGCATAACATCTTTTTTGTTTTGTATAGGGCGTATGCCCTATAGCACACTCGCGCTATGTAAAACTAGAAGAAATGGTCTTATATGCCAAGGATCTTGTGAAAGAGGCCCACTTTTTCTTATGTTGTCTGAGTTCTGCATTTTCTCCGACAAGTTTTTGCTTTTCATGGTGTTGATAGTGACAAATCAACATCATTTTGCACCATCGTGAAAGTCAATTATTGGAATAAAAAAGACAAAAAGAGATTGAGGTAAGTTTTTTATTTTTTTATATGTCAAATGTGAATAAAGAGTGTTTTGGTTTATAATTGGTATGATATAGACTTATTCAATACATAATTTGATATAAGTGTAATAAATTTATATTATAATTTTTCATATTGTAAGAGGTTTATATTATAATTTGACTTATTATTTTACATTTATATTATATTTTTAAAATTGTAATCAATTGATATGTAGAAATCATCATCATGCCAAGGAAATGAGCAAAGAATTTAACACCGGAAGAGCATGAAAGAGACAAAGAGAAGAAAAGGGAAAGAATGAGACAACTTCGTGAACAAAAAAAATTAGACACCATAGAAGAAGATTTTTCTTTGGATGAGGAACATGAAACATCAATACAAACTAAGAGAGAATTGGAATTGGAATAAAAAAGACAATGAATGAGAGACTTGTGTGCAACGAGACAATTGAATTATGAAGATGTGGAGACATCATCTATGAGTTCCCAAGTTCAAGAGACATCATCATCCAATGTTCGAGGCACACCAATGTATCATGTTGAAGGCACACCATTGTCTACTTCCAAAGGTGGAGGCACACCAATGTATCATGTTGAAGGCACACCATTGTCTACTTCTGAAGGTGTGGGCACACTCTTCTATCATGTTGAAGGCACACCATTATCTACATCCCAAGGTGTAGGCACAACATCATCTCATGTTGAAGGCACATCATTATCTACATCCCAATGTGTAGGCACAACATTGTCTCATATTGAAGGCACTCAAGATGGTACGCAATTCACACATAATATTTTTGATGCTCCTAGAATTATTAAATATAGAAAACCAAAATATTTGATTGATATTGATACTAACATTTTGCAAGCAATGCTCGACAAGATTCCCAAGCGTACTTGTCAAAGAAATGTTAATCGTATTTGGAGATCTTTTATTGAGAATTTAAACATGACAAGAAGATGTCAACTATTTGTTGAAATGATGAGAAATCTAAAATTTATTCCCATCATGAAGATTCTTGGGCTAAGAATGATGGATGAGTCAAGTGAAAAATCTATTGTAAAGAATCTAATGACTGCATATGAGAGTGTGGGTTCTACATCATGCACGAAAAATAGTAATGTCACACGACATGTACTTACATCAACGATAGTAAGCACTCAAATGAAGAAATCTTGACTCATTAGAAAGACAAGCAAAACATTGAAAATAAGTAGAAAGTCTTTAATGAGAGCCCTAGGAAGGCATCAAAGAGTGGAAGATCCAAATAGCAATGAGTTATGGGCATTTTACGGTAGACTACCACGAAAAGATAAAGCAATTATTGAAGCTTTCAAATCCTTGATTGAAGAATTTTGGAAGAGTAATACACGAGTATCTCCTAATCAAAGAGATGTTGTAAGAAGGAGGATTGGTAGTCGAATTCATGTTCCATATCCAAAACATTTTTTGGATTCAATTCAGACATAATTCTTTGCAAAATTTATGCATACGTATCCTCAAATTAAAATTAGTCAGAGATATTTTGAAATGTGTAAACCTTTTTATGTCAAGATAAATCACACATGCACAACTTGTTGTTGTAGGACGTACATATTGAATTTTCTAACCATTTTGAAGTTTATAGGAATATGTGTGTGGGTTTACACTCTAACAATGTTTTGCAGGATTGTAACATAAATGTCCCACCTAGATCTTCAAGGGAATTAATATCTACCATTTTATGTGAAAGAGTGGATGGTCAACAATTTTACAAGCTCTCGTGCTTGAATGGTACATGCATAGATTGTGGAGGTTTGCGATGTTTGCCAATTTGTCAACATATGGAGAGTACGCATGCAATCGGTAATGAAATAGTGGAATTTGGAAAATATAAGACCATGACATACAATCTAAAAGATGGAAAAGAGGCTAAAAGATGTGATTTAGTAATTGAAAAAATTCCAGTGTATCAGTTCATGAACATTTTTTGTAAAAAAATATTTATGAGTATGCAAGGCATACACATAGAGCGTGATGGTTGGATATGCAATTCAAGTTGTGCAAGGACACATTCCCACTTGATACCATTGTTTCAGTTGTGGACTTTGCAAAGAACTACACACTACAACCACATAATGTGGTGCAAGCAAAGTATTACAGCTCTCAACAGGTTGCTATATTTGTTCATATAGCATTCATGCATGCACCAGACAGTACAGAGGAGAACAGGAAGATATTGAGGGAGTATCATTTTTATATCAATGATGATCGCTCACATTCTATAGAGTTTGTACATGGTTGCTTTCAACTATTTTATGGTCATTTGGCTAAAAGGGGCATAAAATATCATCGACATATCATTTGGTCAGATAATTGTGCATCCCAATTCAAGAATTCATGGATTTTTTATTGGTTGCGCAGGATGCATAAGATTACTGGAATTCAATATATGTGGAATTTCACAGAGGCCGATCATGGAAAGGGAGAGCACGATGGCGCAGGTGCATGTATTAAAAGAGCCTTAGCACGTGAAGAATTAAAGTACAAAGAGAAAGCAACATTGTCAAATGCGGGATGTATTGTCCAATGGTGTAACACTACAATGGGTCCAAGTAATGAAGGTGAGTCTACAGTTCATAGATTTCTTTGGTTGATGGATGAAACTAACATTGCACCATATGAGGATTGTTGTACATTGACAGGATTGAGCGAGCTACACTCTTTTAGAAGTTGTAATGCAGGTTCATGGAGTATCCACACATGACATATGACATGCTTTTGTTCATCATGTGTAGATGAAGACTGGGATGGGTGTGAGTCAAAGGAATGGGTTGACGAATGGTATACACCTATTTTGAGTCCACTTGCCTCCTATCATCCCCATGAATCACTACAACTGATAGAAATAGAATCATCCATTGACTTTGATTGCTTATCTGATCTAGTACAACTAGGTCTGTATTTTCCACATACAAATAATCTCAAATTTAGTACTTTATCATAAATATTTAGTAAACTAATGTCCTCATTATGTTTATATCATTACAGGCCATGTTTTTGTTGTTATTGCACCTGAAGACAATGAAGAAGGGACATGGCTTAGATGGTATGCTATGAAGAACCCTAGGTTGTGGTTGTTCAAGGATTGGGAGACACACAAAAAGATTCTTCATTATTCAAACCTCATCATTGCATAAAATGTCCACTTAATCAGATATGGGGGAAGACCGCAAAATAAAACTCTTTGGCAGGTTCATGAGTCAGACCACGAGGCAATACTTGAGACAATCAAGGGTAGGGAAGACCTAATTGGTTCATTGGACTAAATGGAGATAAAAAATATTGTAACATGTCAAATTTATATAGCACTGTAAATTGGGTGGACTGTAAATTGCTCATGTATTATCCTGTATGTATAACGGGAAGTTTGTAACATTTAATGACAACGTTTCTCTTCTATTTTTTGGGGCAATACCAGAAGGTTTTCTCTGCTCAGCTCTTTCCTCTAGTGCTCCTATTGAGATGAGTTGTAAAAATATTTCTCATTATTAATAAAAAAAAACTTTATAATAGAAATCTTATAGTTCAGATATTTTTCATAGCATACATAGCATAATTCATATATTCTTTACATACACTAAGATCCCAGTTCAGCATTAACTTCCACACATAAACCCAAAACAAAACCAACTTCTAAACAAGCCTTCCATAAACACCATGTACAAAAAACCTAAAATCTTCCAACAAAACCTAACCCAGAGCAGTAGGAAACTTGGTAACAGCCTTACTTCCTTTAGAAGTAGTATGCCTAGCCAGCTCTCCAGGCATAACAAACTTGACCGCAATCTCAATTTCTCTGGAGGAAAGTGTCACGATCTTGTTATATTTCAGCAAAGAAGTAGCCTCAGGAGTAATCTTATAAAAAATATCAATCATGAAGCTCTCCATGATATCCATGGCAGCACTAGATATTCCCTTGGAGGGATGCACTTGTTTCAACACCTTGTATATTAACCTTTTGTAACTTCGTAGACTTCTCTTCCTCTTCTTTTTCTTATTCTCTTCCTTTTGAACATCACTTTCTTTGCTTTTCTCAGCTTTGGAGAATCCTTTACTTCATTCTCTCCTTTCATACCATCTACTTTAAGACCCAAAACCCCCTAGAAACTAGGGCTCACCCAATGTCTCATCTCCTAGCACCATAGAAACTGAACCAAAGTTGATTCACCATCATTTGACCATCCTATGATGGATTCATGCATAAAATACCCCCCTCCAATGGGTAGAACGTCTACTAATGTACCCTTGCACCAATTTCATGACCCTTATGCACCCTTCAAACTCATCAAACTCCTTCTATCCTTGAAATATTTCATGACCCTTATGCACCCTTCAAATTAATGTCTGCTTTGGGAGGAAGATTATAATTTCCATATTTGCACAAGCCTTGAAATATTTTTGTCGTTATCACTCTCCGCCTCTGCTCTCTCAGTTTAGTCCTCTCCCTCTCTGCTACACTTAGCTTAGCCATCCTTACCTACTCTTTAATAGAGATTCTCCAAAATTTGTATACAAAGGCATCCTACAGGAAAAAATGAAAAGTTTCCCAGAGAATATCGTACAGCTTTTGACCAATTGAGGAAGCAAAAAATAAGTGAATAAGCAATTGGCTACCAGCCACAGAGAAATTACAAGACTTTGAAAAAAAATATTCTTTCTTGATGTTGAACTCATTTGATGTGGCTGTATATGATATGTAAGTTCATTGCCACCTTTGGCAAGGCAGTCTCACTCCTCATTTTACAACAAAGGGCATCCATCTATGGTCTAAGGTTTTAATTTAGCTAACAAGTGGAGAGCTTCTCAAGGTACTGATCTCTTTTGTAGAGAAGTTCATGCTTTATCTCAAGGTTCTCGTTTAGGTGACCAACTCCTTGGAGGTCCACAAATAGACCCATTAATTTCCCAAATTGGTTCATTAGCAGGCAAAGAATTTGGTCATGCACTTCATTCTAGCACCACAAATATTTCTATTAGAAATGACTATTCGTCAATGGCCTTGCATTTACGGGACTTGGGCATTATCCTTGAAATGTAAGTTCATTACCACCTTTGGCAAGGTAGTCTCACTCCTCATTTTACAACAAAGGGCAGCCATCTATGGTCTAAGGTTTTAATTCAACTGACAAGTGGAGAGCTTCTCAAGGTACTGATCTCTTTTGTAGAGAAGTTCTTGCTTCATCTCAAGGTTCTCATTTAGGTGACCAACTCCTTCGAGGTCCACAAATAGACCCATTAATTTCCCAAATTGGTTCGTTAGCAGGCAAAGAATTTGGTCATGCACTTCATTCTAGCACCACAAATATTTCTATTAGAAATAACTATTCGTCAATGGCCTTGCATTTACGAGACTTGGGCATTATCCTTGAAATGTAAGTTCATTGCCACCTTTGGCAAGGCAGTCTCACTCCTCATTTTACAACAAAGGGCAGCCATCTATGGTCCAAGGTTTTAATTCAGCTAACAAGTGGAGAGCTTCTCAAGGTACTAATCTCTTTTGTAGAGAAATTCCTGCTTCATCTCAAGGTTCTCATTTAGGTGACCAACTCCTTTGAGGTCCACAAATAGACCCATTAATTTCCCAAATTGGTTCATTAGCAGGCAAAGAATTTGGTCATGCACTTCATTCTAGCACCACAAATATTTCTATTAGAAATGACTATTCATCAATGGCCCCTCATTTACGGGACTTGGGCATTATCCTTGAAATGTAAGTTCATTGCCACCTTTGGCAAGGTAGTCTCACTCCTCATTTTACAACAGATAGACCCATTAATTTCCCAAATTGGTAAAAGGGTAGATGCAATTTTGGAAAGACTATCCCAATTGAAGAGTAATGAAAATTCCAGTGAGCATGAAGTTATTGTAGATCCAATGGGTGTATCTCCTCCACTGACAAATATAACTACTTCTAGAGACTTGAGTTTAAATGGATACTATCTGTTCCCAAACATGCCCCAGTCCCGCAGATGAACTAGATGTTGCTTGAGTAAAGAAGATAGTGGTTTATTAAAGCATTTGCATTATCCCACTTGCTATCAGTTACTACTTTTTGAGTAGCTTGCCAACTGCTTCTGTGTGGGATTTTTGTAATATATAATGTCCTCATGCAAGTACATGCCACACACATTCATTCAATCACCGCCGACGACTCCATGCTGAAGTGTCCCTCAAGGTCCCTTAAGCATGAAATCAGTGATCTTTGTGGGGTCATATCTTGGAGCTCGTGTAAGATAGAATGGATTCATCAATTGCTACGGGACCCTGTTGCCGAGGCCTACAAAATCCTGTCTTGATTTTTGGAGATTCAACTTTGTTTAAAATCGGCAACACATTCTTGGTCGGTGTCAGAACTTAAAGTGTTCATCAACTGAAACGACCAATGTTGCGTATCTCTCCAATCGTCAGTCGTAGCATCGAACCATCTGTTCCAACAACTCTGGATGGCCGAGTAAACGCTAGTGGCAACCTCATTCACCACGCACAGTCCTTCGATCCCCACCGATGACTCTGTGCTGAAGTGTCCCTTAAGGTCCCTTAAGCATGGAACCAGTGATCTTTGCGGGGTCATATCTCAAAGCTCATGTGAGGTAGAATCAATCCTTTAGTTGCTATGGGACCGTGTTTCCAGGGCCTACAAAAGCCTATCTTAGTTTTCAGAGATTCAACTTCATTTAAATTTGGCAACACATTCTTAGTCGATGTCAGAACTCAAGGTGTTCCTCAGCTAAAATGACCAACATTGCGTATCTTTCCAACCGGTTGTCATAGCATCAAACTATCTGTTCCAACAACTCCAAATGGTCAGGTAAACACCAGTGGAAACTTCATTCACCACGTACAGTCCTTCGATCCCTACCAACGACTCCGTGTTGAAGTGTCCCTCAAGGTCCCTTAAGCATGGAATCAACGATCTTTGCGGGGTTGTATCTCAGAGTTCATGTGAGGTAGAATGGATCCGTCAGGTGCTATGGGACTATGTTGTCGGGGCCTAAAAAATTTTGTCTCAATTTTTGGAGATTCAACTTTGGTTAAAATCGACAACACATTCTCAGTTGGTGTCAAAACTCAAAGTGTTCTTCAGCTAAAAAGGCCAATGTTGCGTATCTTTCCAGTCATTGGTTGTAGCATCTAATTGTCTATTCCAAAAGCTCTGGATGGTCGGGTAAATGCTAATGGCAACTTCATTTTCCATGCACATTCATTTGATCCCCACCAACGACTCCATGCTGAAGTGTCCCTCAAGGTCCCTTAAGCATGGAATCAACGATCTTTGTGGGGTCATATCTCAGAGCTCATGCGAGGTAGAATGGATCCATTAGGTGCTACGAGACTATGTTTTTGGGGCCTAAAAAAGCCTATCTCAGTTTTTGGAGATTCAACTTCATTTAAAATCAGTAGCACATTCTTGGTCGATGTCAGAACTTAAAGTGTTCTTCAGCTGAAACGGCCAACATTGCGTATCTTTCCAACTGTCGATCATAGCATCAAATCGTCTATTCCAATAGCTCTAGATGCTGGATAAATGTTAGTGGCAACCTCATTTGCCTCACACAATCGTTCGAACCCCGCCACCGACTTCATGCTAAATTGTCCCTCAAGGTCCCTTAAGCATGGAATTGATGATCTTTGTGGGGTCGTATCTCAGAGCTCATGCAAGGTAGAATGGATCCATTAGTTGCTATGGGACTGTGTTGCCGGGGACTACAAAAGCCTGTCTCAATTTTTAGAGATTCAACTTCGTTTAAAATCGGCAACACATTCTCAGTTGGTGTTAGAACTTAAAGTGTTCCTCAGCTGAAATGGCTAATGTTGCGTATCTTTCCAACCATTGGTCATAGCATTGAACCATCTATTCCAATAGCTCTAGATGGTTGGGTAAACACTATTGGCAACCTCATTTGCCATGCACAGTCGTTTGATCGCTGCTGACAACTCCGTGTTGAAGTGTCCCTCAAGGTCCCTTAAGCATGGAATCGATGATCTTTGCGGGGTCATATATCGGAGCTCATGTGAGGTAGAATCAATCCACCAGGTGCTAGGAGACTATCTTTCTAGGGCCTACAAAAGCCTGTCTCAGTTTTTAGAGATTCAACTTTGTTTAAATTCGGCAACACATTCTTGGTCGATGTCAGAAAAGTGTTCCTCAGCTGAAACGGTCAACATTGCGTATCTTTCCAATTTTCGGTCATAGCATTGAACCGTCTATTCCAACAGATCTGAATGGCTAGGTAAATGCTAGTGGAAACCTCGTTCGGCACCCATAGTCATTCGAACCCCACCAATGACTCTATGCTGAAGTGTCCCTCAAGGTCTCTTAAGCATGAAATCAGAAATCTTTGTGGGGTCATATCTTAGAGCTTGTACAAGGTAGAATCGATCTATCAAGTGCTACGAGACCATGTTGCCAGGGCCTAAAAAAGCCTGTCTTAGTTTTTGGAGATTCAACTTCGTTTAAAATCGGCAACACATTCTCAGTCAGTGTCAGAACTCAAGGTGTTCCTCAATTCAAATGACCAATGTTGCGTATCTTTCAAACCGTCAGTCGTAGCATCGAACCGTATTTTCAAACATCTCCAGATGGCAAGGTAAATGCTAGTGGCAACCTCGTTCACCACACACATTCGTTCGATCCCCACCAACGACTCCGTGCCGAAGTGTCCCTCAAGGTCCCTTAAGCATGAAATTGATGATCTTTGCGGAGTCATATCTCAGAGCTCGTGCAAGGTAGAATCGATTCGTTAGGTGCTACAAGACCGTGTTGCTAGGGCCTACAAAAGCCTATCTCAATTTTTAGAGATTTAACTTCATTTAAAATCGGCAACACATTCTCAGTCGGTGTCAGAACTCAATGTTCCTCAGCTGAAACGGCCAATGTTGCATATCTTTCCAACCGTCAGTCGTAGCATCGAACCGTTAGTTCCAATAGCTCTGAATGGTCGGGTAAATGCTAGTGGAAACCTCGTTCGGCACCCACAGTCATTTGAACCATGCCAACGACTCCATGCTGAAGTGTCCCTCAAGGTCTCTTAAGCATGAAATCAATGATCTTTGCGGGGTCATATCTCAGAGCTCGTACGAGGTAGAATCGATCCATCGGGTGCTACAAGACCATGTTGTCGGGGCCTACAAAAGTTGGTCTTAGTTTTTAGGGATTCAACTTCGTTTAAATTCGGTAACACATTCTCGGTCGGTGTCAGAACTCAAGGTGTTCCTTAGTTCAAATGGTCAACATTCTGTATCTTTCAAATCGTCGGTTGTAGCATCGAACCGTCTATTCGAATAGCTTCGGATGGCTGGGTAAATGCTAGTGGCAGCCTTGTTCACTATGCACAGTCATTCAAACTCCACCGACGACTCCGTGTTGAAGTGTCCCTCAAGGTCCCTTAAGCATGAAATCAATGATCTTTGCGGGGTCATATCTTGGAGCTCGTGTGAGGTAGAATCGATCCATCAGGTGCTACGTGACCATGTCGCCGGTACCTACAAAAGCATGTCTCAATTTTCAAATATTCAACTTCTTTTAAATTCAGCAACACATTCTCGATCGGTGTTAGAACTCAAAGTGTTCCTTAGTTCAAACGGCCAATGTTGTGTATCTTTGAAACCGTCAGTCGTAGCATTGAACCGTCAGTTCCAACAGCTCCGAATGGCCAGGTAAATGCTAGGGGCAACCTTGTTCACCATGCACAGTCGTTCAAACCCCACCGACGACTCTATGTTGAAGTGTCCCTCAAGGTCTCTTAAGCATGAAATTAGCAATTTTTGCGGGGTCATATCTCAGAGCTCGTGCGAGGTAGAATCGATCCATCAGGTGCTATGAGACCATGTTGCCAAGGCCTACAAAAGCCTATCTCAATTTTTGGAGATTCAACTTCTTTTAAAATTGACAACACATTCTCGGTCGGTGTCAGAACTCAAGGTGTTCCTTAGTTCAAACGGCCAATGTTGTGTATCTTTGAAACCGTTGATCGTAGCATCGAACCATCTATTCGAATAGCTCCGGATGGCTGGGTAAATGCTAGTGGCAACCTTGTTCTCCACGCATAGTTGTTCAAACCCCATCGATGACTCCGTGCTGAAGTGTCCCTCAAGGTCCCTTAAGCATGAAATTAGCGATCTTTGCAGGGTCATATCTCGGAGCTCATGTGAGGTAGAATCAATCTGTCAAGTGCTACGAGACCGTGTTGCCAAGGCCTACAAAATTGTCTCAGTTTTCAAAGATTCAACTTCTTTGAAATTCGGCAACACATTCTCCATCGGTGTCAGAACTCAAAGTGTTCCTCAGTTTAAATGGCCAATGTTGTGTATCTTTCAAACCATTGGTCATAGCATCGAACCATCAGTTCCAATAGCTCTAAATGGTCAGGTAAATGCTAGGGGAAACCTTGTTCACCACCCACAATCATTAGAACCCCGCCAATGACTCCAGGATGAAGTGTCCCTCAAGGTCTTTTAAGCATGAAATCAATGATCTTTGCGGGGTCATATCTCAGAGCTCATGCAAGGTAGAATCAATCCATCAGGTGCTACAAGACTATGTTGTCGAGGCCTACAAAAGCCTGTCTCAATTTTCAAAGATTCAACTTCGTTTAAATTTGGCAACACATTCTCAGTCGGTATCAGAACTCAAAGTGTTCCTCAGTTCAAACGGTCAACGTTGCGTATCTTTCAAACCGTCGGTCATAGCATCAAACCGTTTGTTCCAACAACTTTGAATGGTCGGATAAATGCTACTAACAACCTTTTTTGGCACACATAGTCGTTCGAACGACATCGACGACTCTGGGGTGAGCAGTAGGATGAGTGCAAATATGTATTCTAGTGTTTGTCATTAACAATCAGTCAGTTAAGGGACAATTAGAAGTTAGTTTGTAAAAACATAAGGTTGCACATCCACATCTACCGTAGTAATCTTATTAATAAAAAAACTCTTGCCAACATTAGGGTACCCCAAGAATCCTTATATTATATTTATACATTTATGCATTCATTTCATTACTTTTGTTATTATTACAGTTAAGGAATTGACTGTTATTGAGGACAATGACTAGCATTTGTAGCACAATCAGCAAGTTAAACATACATCGATAAACATACAAGCATAACTATAAGGCATGGGAAAATACAAAGAAAAGACATGAACATAAACATAAATTAGTATACATCAATACACCAAACACATGAATTGGATACCTAAAACATAAAAAATATATATTCGTAGGGCATGAAGTCAAATATATATGTCCAATAATGTCATACATTGAATATATTCAATACAGTAAAACTGGCTTCCTCAAAGCCAAATGGATGTACAACGTATCACTGATACAATATACAAAAAATATGTCCACTAATGCCATATAGGCATACAATCCATATACATAATCTAGTCCTTTCCCGCTAGGGGAAGAAAACAAATCCCGAGCTGTCTTCAATCGTCATATTGATGGAGATGCAGTTCATGTCGTAGTCTTCCGAGTGTGCTCACTCGTCCTCCTGTCTAGACTCTTTTGTAGCTCGACCTGATAAAAAAAATAAAATAGATAGAGATAACTAATATACATCAAAATTGAATTATACAATGACATAAAATTGAATATTGGCTTACCGGTAGCAAATAGTCACTATGTTCATCCACCGAAGGCGCATGCTGGCAATCTGGAGTCATAAGTCCCTACAACAATGATCAAAATAATAATTAAAATACATACATGGATATCATTATAAAATTCAATACAAACTATTAAAATAACAATTAAAGTTAAGTGATCTCTTTCATACCTCAGTCAGTGCTTCAGAACTAGCTACTGTTGCAGCTACTCCATGATCCAAAGTATCACAGATAGAAGGAGGAGTGTCTCATGTCAAAAGCTGAAAATGAAACAAAAGAAGTAAATTATGCAGTTATCAAGATTACATATATTTTTTACAACCCTACTAATGAGTAAATGATACCTCCATGAAGGTTCCACCGCGTCCTCCGGTGTGCGATGTGCAGTATCAAATTTGAAGCTCCAACATTCAACTAGTGCACATGTACATGGAAAATTATAAGATAACCATTCATACAAGAACGTACTTCTGACATGTTAATTATAATGCATTATTACATGTATACCTGTGGACTCAATGGTGACCTCACAAACCCAGGTGAAAGAATGTAATCATCATGCCCCTGGATTTTGATCATAATTTGTCTAGTAATTTAGTCATTCATTCATTAATTAAATATGATCAAGTAAATCCAATTAATATGCAAATAAAGATACCTCAAGGAAAATTGCACGATGCCCTTCACTGTCTGTTGTGAATGTTGATGGTCCACCAGTGCACATCTAATGCACATGCACAATAAGTTAGGATACAATTATTCATATAATTACATAATAATCAATTATGTTAATTAAATGTTTTATTTGATACATACTTGTGGAATTGATGACAATGTGTAAAAGGGGACATTAGGATCATTGCCACCACCACCGCCACTCACACTCTTGCCCTAAATTTTCATCATAAACAATAGATACTAAATTAAATAGTTATTCTTTTATAAATGAAATATGATCAAAGCAATTTAATGAACTTGGAAATATTTACCTGTGTGTCCATGCCAAATGTTGTATTTAGAAAGCTATCAGTCATCAGTATAGAATCCTCTTCCTCTCTCTCGCCAGTACCAAATGTGCACAAGCATCCACATGACTGACAAATATGCCCCCTTGGGGATTGACCATAGTCACCCTCAACTAAAGGAGTGACACACTGAATGAGAGTTTGTGTTAGAGCACTAATCGTGCATAGTGTGTCTGCCTCTACATGTTCCTTCACAACAGAAGGAATACTAACATGATCCAAATGTGGCTTGCCAATAGTAGCCTTAGGTGCATTAGGGTCACAATGTGCCCCTGCTCAATCAAATGATGAACCCCCTCCTCTACCCTGAGAATCCAAAATGTCAAAATAATTTGGCACCTCCTTGAGTACAAACTTGCAATAAAGTTTCCTCAAGAAATATATACGAACCTCATGATTGTTACAACGAGGCGAATCAAAGACCATCCACCATCTCTCCCAAAAATTGTTTTTAATGTCTTCATTTACGCACCAATGAATTGGGAACCTCCTTGTTGTAGTTCTAAGAGTATTTGTGTCCCTTGGTTTTTTAAATAGCTGGCAAATGTCATCTTTTGTGATTTTTTTATTTTTTATGTCTGCATAAGATAATTTATTTGCATAATATTGTTTTTGTTCTTCTCTTTTATCCCACCATAAATTAATTTACCCACTAACTGCGCTTACGTGGGTCAAAATTGCTTCCAATGATTTTGCAAGTCTTTCCCTTCCGGGATTTGTACCACTAGAATCTTTAAACCTATTAATTAAATATTCTAATTCTTTTTGCCCTCTTTCAATTTGGTTCATCAAATTTTGTTGTGTTCCAGGAGGAGGTTTCTCAATTGGTGGAGGCAATTGAGGTTCATTTTCTTTATTTGTTTCTTCATTCGATTCTTCATGAGGAGACAAAGGGTTTGGTAGAGGGTTTGGTGGAGGGAGATTATTTATTCCTGGCAATTAAAAAAACTACATTTTAAAATCTTCATTACACAACAAATTTAAACAAAAACAAATTTTAACAAGACAAATTGCAACAAAACTAAAATTTTAAAACAAATAAGAGGCATGATAAGCTGTAAAAACACTTACCTCTTCTTCCGGATCGAACTTGACGACGTCGTGGAGCCATTTGATCAATGGATGAACAAAAACAATTGATTCACAAGAAAATATAATAGGGTGTGCACGCTTTAGAATCTCCTCTTAGCTGAAAACGCGGGTTTGAGAAAGCAAAATGAGCTTCCAAACCCATGCAGCAAACTTTATAATGGTTTTTTAAAAGGGTGTGCGCCCTATAGGGCGTACGCCCTTCCAAAGCATGTGTGTCCTATAGGGCGCACGTGCTTTAGTTTGGAAGGCTTGGACAACCCAAGTCATAGGGCGCACGCCTTTTAGTGCGTGTGCACTATGTGCGATGGGGGCCAAGAAGAAAAGTGGCATCTTTTTGGTCCCCCATCTTTGTGCACTTACCCACATCTTTTGCAATGACATTACAATTGTGCAATAACAGTGACATACAATCAATGCATGTTCAAAACTATAATACATCATTGAGGAATTAGTCAATTCAATTCTTATAAACAAAAAATAATCATGAATGACAACAAATACCTCTGAGAGAAGTGAAACATGTTCTCATTTTAAACAGTGAAAATCTCCCTTCAAGACAACAAGAACATCCTTTGATGAAAGTCAACGGCTTTATGCTCAAAAGGGGATATATAGATATTTGTTTCGTCAAGGGTTTTGACAACATTTTGAGCATTGTTATATCACATTGTTAACAACAATCTAATTGCTCTTCTAATATTTTGTCTATCTTTCCATATGTATATTACTATTGTCAACAAATACAACCTTCCTTCTTGTTGTAGCAATCATAATTATTGTGAAATACCTACTTTATCTTTTAGCAATTTCTTACTTGCAACATTCCTTTGACTATCATCTTGATTTGTGTTGCTTTCTATGACACTATCTCATGACAATTTGACCTTTCGCTTGATTGTATCCCTTGTCATGTAATTCTTATAACATCAAGTTCACCTAGTGTATTTGTATACAAGAATTCACTACATTTTCCCATTGTCAAGACCACTATTTTAATTCAATGCTTTCACTATGTTTTTGCATTCTTGAACAGTAACTTCCCTAATCTTATTTACAATATATGTTATTTACCATATCATGGCATGCCTTTATGACAGTGCATTGAACTGTCTTTTCACCATCTCTATCTTTGTTTTACATCTTTGCTCCTTATAATAAGAGTTATGATGTCCTTAACATTTGTCTATTTTCTCTAATATTTCATTGCAATCACTCTCTTGCAACGTTGCTTGTATCTCTCGTTCTACAAGTATGGAAACTTCTTACAATCCCTTGACTAACATAGGGTTTATGAATACTTTGTCAAGAGTGGCCTCATGCATAGGATGAATGTCCTCATTTTAAAATAGAACATAAGAATGGATTAGGGAGGTGGAAAGCTCAAAAAATTTCCAAGTTCATAATTGTGGGTAACAAGGTGTGACCTTTGTCCCACCTGAAGTCAACTCTTCCCATTCTTTGTCAATTGTTTCAATAGGCATCAGCAAATCATCATTCTCAACTTCATTTGTATCCTCTTCAGAACTCTATTTTAGAATTCTATTTTACTATTGAAATCTTTGTAAACTCATTCTCTATTTCTTTCAATAAGCATTCCTCAACTTCAAGTCCATCAATCTCTTCATATTCATCCTCTTCCTCTTCTTCCATGTCACTTGCTTGACACTTTGGTGCATCTCTTGTTTAATTTGTATTCAAAACATCATTATGATAATAATAAAAACCACCATCATTTCTTTTGTGATTAAGAGCACCTCCTTTCCAACTCTTCTATTTCTTTCACCTACTGCAACAACTTTATAAATTCTTCACTCATATGATTTCTTATTCTCTCATAGATTTTCTCAAGTCTACGAATCCTAAGAATCCATCTAATGACAAATTCCCTTTTCCTCTTTCTTTTTTGTTTTCATACTCAAGACCTCACGAAGCCTTAAACCATCCTCATATCAACACTTTCAGATTCTGTTGCAAACTACCTTGCATTCGACAATCTATTTACAAATTCACAAAACCTCTACTCAACAAACTCTTTAAGTAACTCCTCTTGTAAGTTGCATACATACATATGCAAAAAAAACATGAATGACTTATATCATCTTATCTTAAATTGAAGAATTCACTTAATATAATTGTTAGCTGCATTTCCATCTATGAAATAAATTCCTCAGTAATGTGTAAAATTAACAAATTATAAAAATATATATATTATTTTTGTTCTGTTTCACCATCATCAATGGCAAAACCTTTCCTCGGGATTTTCTCTATTTCACAACCTATTAAATTTAGAACTCTTCATAACTATAGTTTAGCAGAAAACTGTAACAAATTTTCACTTTCCTTCCCAGGGTTTGAAATTTATTGAAAAAGAGAGAGGAAGTCTACATATCCTAAAATACTGTTATGTATGGCTTCTAACACGGATAATATGATATACAATAGTATAAACAAAAATATGACTTCTAACACGGATAAATATGACATAAAATAGTATTAACAGAATACACATTCTCACATCCTGCATCCCAGAGATTTGTTTCCTGATTCGTTGGCTCTTTCCTTGTTGAATTGAACAGCTGCAGTGTTCAAAATCACAATATACTGACCAAACACGCATCACATTGACTTTGGCTCATCAAATCTGGGTTGATATAGAATTAAGAAGCCTCTCATTTTCCACGATGGATTCTAGTTCCTTCACCACTGTATCCATGCTGGGTCGATTTTCTGGCAGTTCCTCTACACAACACAAGGAGAAATTTAAGAGATTTTATAATCCTGTTAAGTGCATAGACTGCTTTAAAACTGGGTCCATTAATCCATGTCGAAAGACTCTGATTCCCTGTAATTCCAAGACCGTTTTGACGTCTTGAACCAAATTTTTACCCCTTCCAATTGGGGGACGTGCAGTAATAAGCTCAAGCAATACAACACCAAAACTATAGGCATCACTCTTCTCTGTAAGCTGTAGTGTCATGTAGTACTCTGGATCCAAGTAGCCCTGAAAGAAGATCAATATTCTTCATTGGTCAGATATCATATTTGGGTATGAAATGGTCCATCTTCCTTAGAATGCATTCAACGCATCAGAGATTTCTATAGCCTAACTCATTGAAAATGACATTAAGAGCAAATAATTTAATAAATGAGCTATTATATTTTGATATTCCTATTATGATTTAACCGTGTGGCTTCAAGCCATACTCATCGACTCATGTTTTATGAGTAGTGGTTCATAAGAACCCATAACTCATAAGAATGAATGGTACACTTAAAACTTATTGCATCTAGATGATGTTCAGAGAGATGAAATATTTGGCACTTAGTACTGAGTATACTTTGCACTCTATTTGATATTGTTATTAAGATTTAACTGTGTGAATTCAAGTCATACTCATTGACCCATGTTTCATGAGTAGTGGTTCATAAGAACCCATAACTCATAAGAATGAATGGCACACTTAGCACTTACTGCATCTAGATGATACTCAGAGAGATGAAGCATTTGGCACTTAGCACTAAGTATACTTTGCACTCTATGAAGATCACCAGAATTAAATGAGTGCTAAGTGTACTATTCATTCTCATAAGAGATAAGTACTTGTAAAATACTGCTCATGAAAAATAGTTCAATGAATTTAACTTGAAAACTACACAATTAAATGAAAAATATATCCTACTTATCAACTATTACACTGTTTGAATTAGAATTCGTATGAAATAGGAAGGACTTGAATCTAGAACCTTCTCTTTACTGTTGAAGTGTACTAAAACTACACTTACTGGACGCTCTTTTGTCAGCCTATCATCAATCCAGATGTAGCTTATTTAGAAACTCCCACAACATTTGTTTGAGACTCCTAATTTGTTGTCATATCACATATTGAATTACAGTTCATATTGAATCTACAATTACATTTGCTACTACAATATTCCACCGCCAACTGAACTACTGACTACTCTTTTACCCGCCCATCACCGAACTGAATGTGACTTGTCCTAGCTACTTGTCTTGTCCTAGCTATTATTCAACAGCATTTGATTTCCAAAGTTACAGTACAGAAATAGTTAAGCAAAAGCCTTACCATTGTTCCTTTTACTTGAGTTGTTACATGGCTTTGACCTCCAGCACTCACACCGCCATCTGAAACAACTTTAGAAATACCGAAGTCCGCAACCTTGGCAACTAACCTTTCATCCAGCAATATATTGGTGGACTTCACATCTCTATGTATTATGGGTGGATTCGCAAATTCGTGGAGATAGTTTAAACCCTTGGCGGCTCCCAATGCTATAAGAATTCTTCTTTTCCAATCCAGCCGAATACCAGTTTGGCCTGTTAACATCCCCAACATAATCTGATTAACATAAAAGGCTTTTCATTCTAATATCATTTATATCAGCAATTTGGGGAAAGTCAGGTAAGCAAATATGTCAACATCATACCATGGATACTTTCTCTGAGAGTTCCATTTGATATAAATTCATACACTAGCATCTGTTCCTCTTTGTCAAAAGAAAATCCAAGCAATCCCACAATGTTTCTATGATGCACTCGTGATAACAATTCTATCTCGTTCTTAAATTGTTTTCGATCTTTCAGAGATGCTTGATTGGCCCTTTTTATAGCCACCATTTCACCTCCGCTCAGAATCCCTTTATAAACCTGATTTAACATCAGAAACAGAGATTTTAAGGCCTAATTTATTCATAAGCTTTTGATTGATGAGGAGGTTAAAATCTGAGTTTAACATTTCGACCATAGACATATAAATACAAAGAAGTTGGCTAGTTTGTGTACAGCTGTTTTTAATATTTACCTTTGCCTAGTAATCTTCTCTATATTTTATGCAAAACAAGAGTAGGTGAAACACAGTAGTGAAATAAAACATGAAAAAGCTTTCCATAAGATCATAAGTATAGAGAACAGTTTTGTCCAATTATTCTTTTTGAGGTTCAAGTCCCTGAAAAATAATTCCGATTCCAGAGAAGGCTATTGTTGGGAAACTCGAGAAAATAAGCAGGTCTTACCCTATTATGTTTGGAAATGCAAGCACCTACAACTAAAACCAGGAATATTATTATGCCAATTTGTGATATATTTAATACAAATAGCTCTGTTTTGCTTCAGACAGTTGCTCTGTTTGAACTTTTTGGATGTGATTCTTTTCATCCATTTTTAAAAATATATAATTATATTTTATAAATTCATTAAAATAGAACAGATGAACATAAGCGATTAGTATATCAAGAATGTCATTCAACTCAGGAAAAGGGTCAGCAAGAGATTGAAAAATAGGAAATTAATGAGGTAGATTTGCCTAACAAACCATTAGAAATCACGGACTTGGTACGAAAAATAAGGTAACAAAGAAGCAATGACAGGATCTTGGTGAGAAAATGAGATTCTAATGATATGAGATCAACCATATATTCAACTGCACACAATAACATTTCATCTCTGAGAATAAATCTATCAATTGAACCAAGAATTCATGCTAAAATCTACTCAGAAGAGAGTATATCACATTTTCTTTGCAAGGAGAAATTGAAGATGAGATGCATGTGATATTGCTTGTCCCGGACACAAGTAGGAAATACAGGAAATGGTGAGGGATCTGAATAAGGCATGAAGATTAGAATCTTTCACATTTCTTACTAAACAACAGGAGTTATTGTGAGTTATTGTTTGTAGTTTTTAAATTTGATTGTGTGAGAAATTTATAATTATTAATATTTCAGGTCACATTCTGTGATCCATCATCTTATATCTCCTTGAAATTTTTTTCATCTGATAAAATTTTTTCACACAATCAAATCTAAAAACTACAAATGATATTCGTCTAGATTTTGGAAATCTAATATCATTAACAAAAGTTATATTATGAATGTTTTTTAAAACCAAATCACTGACACATGGCTGGCGGTGACCTAAGCTGAAACATGTGTAACCTTTTGTACTCTGTCCCGTAAGGTTCCATGTCTATATTTATGCATTTTATTCACAAAATGGACCTTACCATTATGAGTTTTTAAAGGGTTGTGCTAGTGACAGGGAAAATATAAGACAGACCAGATTCCTTGTAGTTTACCCTGCCATATGCCCCTGAACCAATTTCATTCATCTCAGCAAATCTATTTGTAGCTTTTTCTAGCTCCATATAAGAAAACATTCTCGCACCTTTAAGGTTTGGAACACTTGTACCTTGTTCTTCATTGGATTCCTAGCCAGCTGAAACAGCTCCAATGTACAAGTTATAGGACTAGTTCTGTTCTTAAAAACTAAATTGTTAAACAAATGTTAAATGATATACAAATTTAGAGGGCATGCTATAGCAAAAGGTCTCGGCGTTTCAATTTTCTCATCGGTCCTTCTTTCCTGCATCAAGGCATAAAACCCCATACAAGAAATTGCCATAATTAATACAGCTGCTGCAATCGATATAGCAATTATTGTAGTCGACCTCAGGCCGTTGGATTGCACTGAATTACCTTGGTATTAACCATTCAAACTCAAAGTAAGAAGTAAGAAATGACAGACACGTCATGAATTATTATAGCTAACTATAAACTCAGTAGTTCGTAGGATATACTTACCAACGAAATATGTATTGCCTATGAAATAAGTAGTTCCAAATGAACTTGGAGCTTTATAGTTTTGGCTACCCATCATGAAACCTGTTCCAATAATCTCTGCTCGTCTAAAAACAGTATTATTAACAGGAAAAATCTGCACCTCAGTGTTTAAATAGTTCTGGTTATCGAAATTGAGTGACCGAACAAAGATTGAATCAGCACCCAGCTTTGTCTGCAGTGAACTTTCTAACTCCTTGAATCTCAATGCATTGCTCAGATCTGAAAATGAGGGAGCCCTGAATTTCAATGTGCCCTCATATGGTTTCTGGCATTGGCAGGTCCTAGGATTTGGTTTGGAATCTGCAGAGCATATTTTGTCTCTGCATTGTGTCAAAGGAGTTGAATAGGAATGACCTTGATGATAAAGTTCACATGCTGAAGTGTTCCACAGGAGGCCTGATTCAAGGTTGCAAGCTGGATTTCCCACAAGCCTGCAACTTCAGATTTGCAATCATTAAAACATTCTTCAATGTTTTAATTATAAATACATTAGACAAAAAACATCAGTCGTTGTACTTTGTAATCCACAAGCTAAACGTACCTTAGGGCCCGTTTGGACACAGGCATATCGGCCGATATACCGGAATTCCGTATGTCGAAGACGCTATCCATTGTTTGTGGTCGACAGCGAAGGATGGAATTGGAATTTCGATATTCCAATTTTACCAAAAAAACGGGCATATCGTCTTCCACTTGAAAAGGTGGAATTGGAATATGAGGCTCATATTCCGGTTTCCAAATGCCAATTTTGAAATGTCGTCGGGTCCGCATGGGTGTTATAATTTTTGACATCCGCATTTTAACCTTGTTTTTGACATCCGCAACGGCATTTTCGTTCATCCCTCATCCACGTTCGAAGCCCTCTGGTTCGAAGCTGCATTTCAAAAAACCGTCATCGGCGTTCGAAGCCCTCTGGTTTGAAGCTGCATTTTTGGTCATCGGCGTTCGAAGCTGCATTGTCATTCATCCACGTTCGAAGCTGCATTTTCATTTATCATCTGGTTCGAAGCTCTCTGCAATGCCGGTGGGAGGTCCTTTGTTTTGAAACCCTAACCCCTGCTGAAACAAAGGTAACTAGCTACTGACAAAATGTTTCTCGTCTATAAAACTAAAAAGAGGATTTATGAGTGTAATATATTTGAACCTATAAGTAATGGTTGTGGAGGTGTTGTGGCACTTGAAAAATAGGGTCATTTGGCCACCATTCCTATAACTGGGACTGGCATTAACCCAGCTCGTAGCTTGGGTGCTGCCATCATTTATGACAAGAATCATGCCTGGGATGATCACTGGATTTTCTGGGTCGGACCCTTTCTGGGCGCTGCCCTAGCTGTCATTTATCACCAGCTCATCATCCGTGCCATTCCCTTCAAATCCCGTCCTTAGAAAATGTTCATGCCCATGTTTTTCTATGGTATATTATGGCAATATTTGTGTTATGGTTTAAGATAATTATGCTCAGTTATAATTGCTGGGAAAGGATTATGTACTTGGTAATAAAGTTGTTTGATTGGGGGTTTCTCCTCTGATGTATTCTCGAATCTGTTACTGCCTGTAATTGAAGCTATTTTGTATTTTACCTTGTCGTTGAATTCGATTTTGCAAGAACTGTCATGCATATTGCTTGTGAAATTCAAGAATTTTGTGACCAAAACTTTTGAATGTTTGACCTCCCCGCCTTTGTAAAACTAACCGCTATACCGACTACACATGCATCTGGAAATCTTTGATTCTTTTTGTTAAAGCTCTTTACATTTTTAAGTGCTACCCGAGGAACCTACTTCATGGACGATAAGATAAACTGATCTGGCCGACCAAATGCTCCTGATTAGTAGAAAAAAATGACACTACATCATGAAATGCTCATCTTAAATGACTATCTAGATCACAGTCGCAAGATAATGGTATCAAGGATAAAACAATTGTGTTGCAAATAAATATTTTTTTATAGGTGGTATGTTTTCAATCTTCTGAATCTTGGTTGCTTAAAAAGTTTGGTGTTTGAATTAGTTTGTCCTTTATCAAACAGAGTAATCAAATGTCAATTTCTAGGATATTAGTTTTTCCCTTTTCAAATAAAACAATTGATAGTCAACTTTTAAGTGATCCACTCTTCTCCTTTCAAATAACTTTCAAGATATTAGTTTCTACTTTTCCCCAATCCCCTGTCAGTCACCATTTTACATCCTTTCAATACAAGAACTTCCAAACCCACATTGCCTAAGCCCTTTCTCCCTTTCAAGTACACATTTCTCAAGTTCCTACAACCATTAGCTATTGAACAGAGTCCTACATTAGAGGGTGTGTCTAAAGGGAAAAATTCTGGAAATGTACCACCATTATAATTCATAGTTTTCAATATATCAAAATTCAAGTTCAAGTTTTGAAGAGTAGGGCAAGTTTTGAAGAGTATGCTAAACATCTTATCTGTAGGTTTTGATGCACTAACATTCGGTTTATGTTTATAAGCTGTTACTTATAGGTTCAAATATATTACACTATTGAGGAATTCTCTGATTCAAGATTGCCATGTAGTCTCCATCTACCGAATGTTAGTGCATCAAAACCTACAGATAAGATGTTTATAAGCTGTTACTTATAGGTTCAAATATATTACACTGTTACTTGACCTCTTCAAGATATTTTTGATTACCAGTTTGTTGTTTGGTACTTAAAAATACTATTACAAATGTGGACATCTCACAGTGACTGTCCCTTGTGTAATTGCCAGTTGAATATATTGGTATTGAACCATGCAAAGGCTTTTCTTCTTGATAATGTCCTCATTTGTTCAAGAAGAAAATCATTTGCATGGTTCAATACACAAGTGGCCATTACACAAGGGACAATCACTGTGAGATGTCAAAAATAATACCTACGCGGATGTCAAAAACAAGGTAATCACGCGGATGTCAAAAATTATAATACCCACGCAGACCCGACAACATTTCAAAATTGGCATTTCAAAATCAAAATTCGAGCCTCAAATTAAAAAATATGAGGACATCTCACAGTGATTGTCCATTGTGTAATTGCCACTTGAATGTATTGGTATTGAACCACATTAATGCTTTTCTTTTGATAATGTCCTCATTTGTTCAAGAAGAAAAGCATTCGCATGGTTCAATACCAATAGGCAATACATTAAAGTGGCAATTACACAAGGGACAGTCACTGTGAAATGTCCTCATTTGTGACTGTCCTTATAGTGAGTGTACATTATCATGTTGTCTTTAGAGTGACTGTCCTCATTTGTTGAAGAAGAAAAGCATTAATGTGGTTCAATAGCAATACATTAAAGTGGCAATTACATAATGGACAATCACTGTGAGATGTCCTCATTTGTGACTGTCCTTACAGTGAGTGTACATTATCATGTTGTCTTTAGAGTGACTGTCCTCATTTGTTGAAGAAGAAAAGCATTAATGTGGTTCAATAGCAATACATTAAAGTGGCAATTACACAATGGATAGTCACTGTGAGATGTCCTCATTTGTGACTGTCCTTACAGTGAGTGTACATTATCATGTTGTCTTTAGAGTGACTATCCTCATTTGTTGAAGAAGAAAAGCATTAATGTGGTTCAATAGCAATACATTAAAGTGGCAATTACACAAGGGACAGTCATTGTGAGATGTCCTCATTTGTGATTGTCCTTATAGTGAGTGTACATTATCATGTTGTCTTTAGAGTGACTGTCCTCATTTGTTGAAGAAGAAAAGCATTAATGTGGTTCAATAGCAATACATTAAAGTGGCAATTACACAAGGGACAGTCACTGTGAGATGTCCTCATTTGTGAAATTACACAAGGTACTTTCTTGTCTACATATGTTGTATACTCAACCTGCAACTCTATTCTTATGCATTATAGTTGGGTGTTTTCTTATGTTGTATCGTGATTGTTTTGTTCATATTTTTAGGTAATTCAATGGATCTCATTGATGATATTGATGATGAAGATGATATTGAAATAGAAGGAGAGATTATGAGGAGGAGAAGAGTCCTGGCTGTTGTTGTAATTGTTCTTGCTACCCTTGTCCTGGCCATAGCGGAGTGTAGAAAAGAAGGTAGTCGAAATAGGCGTAAGCACACAAGAGATGCAATTCCTTTTTATAAGCGTGTTATCAACTCCAATGAGACGGATTGCTTTGACCAAATACGCATGACTAGACGATCCTTCTTTAAACTAGCCAATATTTAAGGCAAAAAGGAAGCATCAGAGATACAGAATTCCTCACGTTAGAAGAACAATTAGTTATGTTCCTCCATACTCTTGGCCACAATTTGAGGAATCGTAAGATTGCCCATAACTTTGGGCACTCTGGAGAGACGGTAAGCCAATACTTCCACAAGGTCTTGAGGGCTATCTTAGCGCTCCATTTAGATTATTTTATACCCCCTGGTCCAAACACTCCTCGGGAAATCAGTGGGAAGACCCGTTTTGATCCATTCTTCAAGGTATATCTCCCAGTGGTTTAATTTTGTTTAGAGTTGTAATCCTATTATTGCGTGTTCATTAGACCTATGATTTATCTGACTATAGGATTGTGTGGGAGCAATTGATGGATCCCATATACCAGTCACTGTCAATGTCAACCTGCAAGCTAAATATCGCGATCGAAAAGGCAAGTTGTCGCAAAATGTTATGGGAGTGTGTTCATTTGATTACAAGTTTCAATAGATCCTTGCTGGTTGGGAAGGGTCTGCTGCAGCTAGCTTCAGCTCTATCTAGAGCTAATCCATTGGTAGTTCCCCCATGTTTGTAAAATATGATTATATTATTGAAGCATATGAAAAATAAGACAATGTTATGACAATGACATTTTGTTTTGTTTAGGTAAATATTATTTGGTCGATGCTAGATATCCAAACGTACCAGGATTTCTCGTGCCTTATTGGTGCACACGGTACCACCTAAAGGAGTTTTCAAGAGAAAACCAAATAAACACCCCAAAAGAGTTGTTTAATCATTGACACTCCTCACTTAGGAATGTAATAGAGCGTACATTTGGGATTTTGAAGCAACGTTTTCCTATCTTGAAGCATGCGACGTCTTATCAAATCAAGACACAAACACATATTGTTTTGGCATGTTGCATACTTCACAACTTCATTATGATAGAGGACGGCCTTCCATCTGAGGTAGAATTTGAAGAGGAAGATGGTCGTGATGGGATAGATGTACTAGTGCTTGAGACATATGGGTTGAGCTAGCATGAAAGAGATGATTGGGGCAATTTTTGAGATGAAATAGCAGGAAGGATGTGGGAAGACTATAGATCTCGATCTTAGTCAGTTGAATAACTATTATGACAATGTTTAAACTAATGTTAGATTTCATAAATTTCACAAACTGATTTGATATATTAAAAGCCGTTATGCCATATTTAGTGTTGTCATGTTATATTCAATGTTGTTATATTTAATGTTGTCATATTATATTTAATATTCTCATGTTATGTTTAATGTTGCTATATTTTATATTTAATGTTGTCATGTTATATTTAATATTGTCATGTTATATTTAATATTGTCATGTTATGTTGCAATTGATCTTGTCAAAAGAAGTGGGTAGCTCATGTTGTGTGTGCATCAAGTATGTCTACGGATGTAAACAAGGATAGTCACAAATGAGGACATCTCACAATGACTATCCCTTGTGTAATTGCCACTTGAATGTATTGCTATTGAACCACATTAATTCTTTTCTTCTTGAACAAATGAGGATAGTCACACAAGGGACAGTCACTGTGAGATGTCCTCATTTGTGACTGTCCTTACAGTGACTGTACATTATCATGTTGTCTTTATAGTGACTGTCCTCATTTGTGACTATCCTTAAAGTGAGTGTACATTATCATGTTGTGTGTGCATTAGGTATGTCTATGGATGTAAACATGAACATGGATGGTGACGTTCAAGTTATCCAGGCAACTTCTTCTTGCAAGAAGGTTTTCTAGACAAAAGAGATGGAACACAAGTTGCTAGACTTGCTACAGGAGCAAGTGCAGCTTGGAAAAAAAGCTGAAGGGGGTTTCAAGAAAGAGGCTTGGACAGCCATTGAAAGGAGGTTTAATAATGAGTTGAAAATGAAGCTATCGAAGGATAACTTCAAGAACAAGCTGAAAACTTGGAAACAAGGGTATAGAGTTATGAAAGACTTGAGGAATACAAGCGGCTTAGCCTGGAATGAGACTACCCAAACTATGGATGCTGATGATAGTGTTTGGGACGAGTTGTTGAAGGTAACATGGTCTTCAAATCTCCTTTTAAGTTGAATTTATCTTTTTAAGTAATGAAGCACCAATAATGAATTCAATTGTTATGCCATCATACAGAGAAAGGAATTTAAAAATGCCAGAATGTACAAGAGGAAACCATTTCAATACTACAATGAATTATCCTGTATTGTTGGGAATGACATAGCTAAGGGCACTGCAGCTGCAACAGCTCAAGAGACAGAGGAAGATTTCATTGATGATGAAGATTTCAGTTATCATGGTATGCATAATGCATGTTTTGAGACTGCTGCTGATTTGGCTAATGATGGTATCGAATCTATTGATACACCTACATCGAACCAATCTACTGCAAGCAGCAAAGAGAACCCTTCAATATCATCAAGGAGGCCAAAGAGGAAGAGGGGAACATTGGCAGGTTCATTGGATTCAATTTGTGAAGTGATCAAAGATCTGTCTGAAGGCCTTGGACAGCCTCTGATAGTGGATAAAACATCTAGTTTGAAAAATGATGCAGCGGATTTGTATAAAGCACTTAAAGCAATCCCTGGCCTTAGCAACTCTACTATGCTTGAAGCATACGAAAAGTTAATGCATGATCCACAATCAGCTGCATTGTTCTTAATAATGGATGAAGAGAGAATCCAATATATGATACTGAAGTTTGGACTTTAGTTGATCCATGTTTATTAGGTCAAAACTAACTAATGTTTCTAAACAGTTTGTGAAATCTGCCATGTTGCTAAACAGATTGTGAAATCTGCGGTTACAATCTCAATGTTGGTAAATAGTTTGTGAAATCTAGCATTTATGATCTCATTTGTGAAATGTTGCTTTTTGATACCATTTCACTTTTTCGGGCAATGCTTGAAGTGCCTTTATTATTTTTGTATGTAATTACCGATTGTTAACTGTTTCAGGATCATTTACACATTAGGTTATAAATAATTTGTATTCTCTACTGTGGATTAAATGGTTGCATAGAATATAGTTTTGAGTTCTCTGCTCTGGATTAATTTGTATTCTCTGCTGTGAATTTAAATGGACTTGATTTGCTATGGTTTTGAGTAGGCCCTAGGACTGCAGTACTAATCACAGTGAATAACAGGACAATTTGATGGATTCGCTCATTTAGTTGTTGAAAACTTGATCTCATGATGTTGTAAAGGGATTGAGGATGTTTGGCAATGGTCATTGAAACCTTCTACAGTATTGGAATGCAAGGAAAGGAGTTTTGAGTCTTGTTTTGACCACTGTTATGTCATAAATCAGTGATCCATTGTGTTTTTATTCCAATCAGTGATCTCTTTTTTGTTCTATCATAAATCAGTGATCCATTGTATTACATGCCTTGTAAATGTTTTAGATCATTTCCAATAGTAGGTATCAAGAGGATCGGTGGAATAGCAACTGTTTGTATGCATTATTGTAATGTTGTGTGGCAGTCAGTAGATAATAAATGTTTATCCCTATAGATTGAACACTAATGTTTGAGTCTTCCTTGATGAGAAAATGCTTGAGAAGTATAATATTTACTTATCTATTGTCAAGGCATCTAGAAGAAACTAATTCCCTGAAGATCTTAAGGTGATTTGTCAGATGACTGTGACCAAGCAGATGGTATGTTGACAGTCCACAGATGGAAGTGTCTTATTCAATGATCTTTCTCTCCATTAAGACTAAGTAATGCAGTATGAAGATATTTGATAGAATGAATGGAATGTCATTGGTTTAAGTTGAACTACTAATCCCTTTTCAAGTGTTGAGAATTGTGTTGAAGGGTTGTGATCAGTCACTTGTTGACAGAACCTAATAGACTTTTGGAGCTTGATGTGTATCAGTTTAGAGTCTTAGACAGTGGAAAGACCACTGACATAAAGATATTGTGAGTTGAGCCTAATGAACAAGTGAAGTTATTGTCATCATTGATAGTGATTGTCAAAAGAAGAGAGATTAATATTATTAGATGCCTCTTGAGTTAAGTTGAAGTTCTTGAACTTAGTTTGGGTCAATAGCACCCTTGAATGGTTACAATAGATTCCACAATCTCCTTGACAGCTAGCAGCTAGTTCCATATTAAATTTCAGAATATTCTTCATTGTTACGGAGGTCCATTTCTTCTCTTGCTGATGCATATTAAATTTTAGAATATACATTTTATTGGGAGGATCCATGTTGCCCACTTCTTTTGTCATAACGCATTGTTGACATGACAATATTACATATAACATGACAACATTAAATATAACACGACAACACTACAATATGTCATAACTCATTATGGTTGATTCAGCCTTGCAACTTTTTGTTTTTCTCAATGAATTTTGTTTAATTTTGGGATTGTTGATATAGGTGCATTATTGATATTGGTTTGATGGCTCTTCTCAATGTGCCAAGCTGTCCATGTGGTGGTGGGTAGTGCCAGTTGAAGATTTCATGGATAGTGGACAACCCTAGACGACAATATTGGTGTTGTCCAAATAGAAAAAAGGTTGCTAATGTGTATATATTTAATGTTTGTAATGTAAATACTATTTATTATATTTAATGTTTGTAATGTAAACACTATTCATTATATTATAAAAACTAATGTAGATTGGGCATCACAGGGCTATCATGATTGTGGATACTTTAGGTGGGTCGATGTCAACCCATCTACATCTATCCGCCCATCTCCAGTCATCCACGATCCAGACATCCGCCCATCTCCACTCATCCACAATCCAGGATTTGAGTGCAAAAGTTGTCAAGCTAGGGCAAATGAAATTATATTTTTACGATGCCTTCTCTGTATTGTAATTGCATATCTTTTTTGCGACCATATGCGGAGATGAGCTCAAGAATTAGTAAGTTTTGTATTTTGATATTGTAATATGCGGAGATGAGCTCAGGAATTAGTCAGTTTTGTATTTTGATATTGTAACTAAATATTTTAATATGGATATGGCGTAACTCCTCTTTGCCCCAAGTGCGCATATATATGGTCCACATATTTTTTCACAATAATTTTTCATGTTTATGGCTTAGGTGAGCCCAAATCTACTATCAGTCACATGCTTTAACGTTGTTTTCATGGTTATTGCTTTGTAGAATTCTAACCTAGGTTTGTAGAGAAATTTTGAGGTTAACAGAGATATATCATGTTTAAACTCATTTAATTGGTCGTGTTTTGATCTTGACAAGCATGGATCATTCAGGTAAGAATCAAAGGAGGTCATAGAAGGTAATAATAATTAATAAGATTTAAAAAAAAAAACTCATACAAAAGTGAGCAACTGAATGTACTTCATTGGTGTACTAACAAAAGCACAAAGTAGTTGTATTTTCTATGTATGCAGTGCCTAGAGACAAAAACAAGAGTTTGGGCATCACAGAGTGTCAAAGACTCATCAGACTAAATTATAACATTGTATTTGCATTATGTAAAATGAGGAATGCCTCATTCAAGTTGTAACACTATATCTGCATTATCTAAAATGAGGAATGCCTCATTCAAGTTGTAACACTGTATCTGCATTATGTAAAATGAGGAATGCCTCATTCAAGTTGTAATTTTATATCAGCTCATGACTTTGTGGGGCTAGACCGGAGGTTTTCTCCACCTGGCTCTTTCCTACCGGTGCTACTATTGAGTTGGGTTGGCAACATTTTGTAAATAATAAATAATAAAATAAATGACTTGTTTATAAATTTGTGTATTTTGGGTCTACATATTTTATAAATTTGTATAGGATTTTTTTTTTTTTATAAAAAAGTTATACAAAATGTTAAAATTTTTATAAACTTATAAACATAATTTTACTTCAAAATATTATAAATATTCAAAATCGCATACAAATGAAATAAAATAAAATAAAATAAGTATTCAAAAACAAAACAAAATATTATAATATTATTTTATTGCAAAAATAAAATAAATATTCAAAAACACGAACAAAAGGTGAAAAACATCATAACATTTGAAAAAATCACAAATTGTTATAAAGAAATTAAAAACAAATTCTCATTCAGTGCATATTCCAATTCCAAAATGCGGCACTCTGGAAACGTGGAAAATACTTCTCGATCATCTTCTAGGTGTGTCCAAATGGGTCGAACACATATTCCGGATATCATTTTGAGGATATGATATTCCAGAATTGCAGCATATTCTAGAATTGACTATATCCGGCATTCCGTATGCCTGCGTCTAAATGGGCCCTTACGGTAATGGCTTTTGGAAGTTGAGCTCTAATGATTTTGTTGTTCTCAAGATCTATCAAGACCAAACTCTGACTAACATTGCTTGTTACTTTAAATGTCCCATTCAAATTTCAAAGCGTTATCCTGAAAATTCCTAAAATATCGTTCATAACAATCTTTCGCAATTGAATTAATGATTCTGATTGTAATATAATGAAATATGTTTTGACGCTCACAAGGTCTCAAGAAGGGGCAGCTCAAGAATCTTGTGGTATATCATTAGTGGTTAATATCATTAATGGAATTAATAGCTTATCTAACAACCCACCACACTTTCTAATAAAGAAAAGAGAAGGCCCATCTTAGTACAAACGATCTTAACACTCTGACCAGCAATGAAGTATCCAAAACAGTGCCACAACATCTGTTAGGGGGGTCAATAAAGTATCCAGAATTGTGCCGCAACATCTGTTAGGTGGGATATTTGTTGTGCATTGTTAATCTATTTTGATTTGTTTCTCCACTATTAATGCAATAAATAGCTCAGTTATCTAAAAGCCTACTACACTTTCTAGTAAAGAAAAGTCAAACAAGAGGCTCACCTTAGTAGCCCAAATGATCTTAGGACTCTGACCACCAATAAAGTATCCAGAACAGTGCCAGCAGAGACCAAAAAGGAAAGGACTTTAGATTATATGTTACTTGTCTAAAGCATGAAGGGCCCATAATTCATAAATAAAGTGCAACTAGCAAATATATGAATATGTGTTGGATTGGAAAAGGCTTAATTTCTTAATGATAATGAAAGTAACTTCCTTTATTCAAGGATATGTAGTGATGGGTAAATCATGTCATTGCAGTTCTTGTCATCAAGATTCAATTTTATATTAAATTTAGGAAGTTGAATGTTCATATTAGAAATGTAAATTCCTATCTTACCAGTTCATAACTCCGATCAAACACATTTACTAACATTTCAAAACATTAAACAGCCCAAAACTGGCTTAAACACTTCTACCCAGTGGTGTGCCATTTTGATTCGTAGCTGATACTTCCTATCACCTTAGAAAGAGAAACAAGATAAAAATAACTGTATGAGATTGAAGATTCCTTACAGTTCCGAAACGTTTCTCAAATTCCTCATGTTGGAAGGAATTGAACCATTAAGGCCCCATTTGGCGCCTGGAATTAACTTATTCAGAATAGGCCTATTCTAGAATAAGAGCCTATTCTGAAATTAATTAATGCTCAAAACGAAAGCTGGAATAAGGTTTGAACCTGTTTGGTGCACCTAGAATAAGACTAGGAATTAATTTATTCTGCATTTGGATTCCATTATGTGGAATGGGAATAAGAATTATTTTTCATTTTTTAAATTAATTTGAACAATATTTATTTTTAAATTATCAATTTTGTTGCTGTTTTTCTATTTATTAAAATGTATATATATTTCTAACTTATATATTTTTAAATTAAATATATATTATTAACTTAAAAAAATTAAGTTTATAAAAAAATATATTTTCTTACAAATTTTAATTTTTTCAACTTCTATCAATTTTGTTGCTTGTTTTTTTTTAATTAAAATGTATATGTATTTCTAACTTATATATTTTTAAATTAAATATATATTATTAACTTTAAAACATTAAGTTTATAAAAAAAAAAAAATTTACAAATTTTAAATTTTTTCAACTTTTATCAATTTTATTGCTCGTTTTGTTTTTAATTGTTAATATGTTTCTATCCAAAGTCATATTGAAGTAAAAACTAAACAAATGGCATGACAACATTATAAACAAGTTACCACATATATAAAAAGTTGACATGACAACAATATAAACAAGTCACCACATATATTATAGTATATCGTAAACCAGTTACATGTCCATATTTTGTCTCAAATTAATTGGGATACATTCAAAGTTCATCTTGTCATATGTTCCCAACAAACAAATGCAATTAAAATACAAATAAATGCAATTAAAATGCTGTGAAGCCATCGTAAAAAATTTATTTCCGCCTTTGCCATTGAGATAATCTCTCGAGAGCATGAGCTACATTGATGAGCTTCATCGACAACAAGTGCAAATGGCTGAACATATGTAGTTGACACATTATCTGCCCACCTAAAGTAGCCGCACCCATAATCACCCCCCTGCAATATCAACTCTACATTAGTTCATAGTTGATTGAATAGTATGTACATTTTTTATAAGCATAAAATGCATTACCACTACCAACCTTCTTACTAAGTGGGCAGCTCCAATATTTTTGCTTAGGGTTCTTCTCCGAGTGCGAGATTCTTAAAATGCAAGCCCCTTTGCCACACTTGCATTCTGGTTCTTCATTTATCACAGCCATTGATATCCCCCACAAAATTGTAAAAAACAAACTCATGTATGAAAGCTTGATCATAGTATGGGTTGACAACAAGACAGTCATCATGGTGAAAATAAATGAAATCCTAAACAAGAGCAAAGACAACTTTTTTTATTAGACTGATAATTTTTTTTTCTTAAACATAAATAAAGACAAATGAATCAAGTCTAAATCTAGTATACACAATGTTATAAATACAAGAGTCTCCGCATATGTAAATATTGACAATGGATGTTTGAGATGCTAAGACCTTAGTATGTGAAGGTAAACAAAGCATTTGAAAATAATTGTTGTCACCACCACACTAAATTTGATATATATAGTATTTAGGTTTGAAAAATAAAAGAGAAGAAACTAATAGGGTTTGAAATGTACCTCATAAATATTCTATTGAGTTCATATTTAATGCGTGAAGCCCTAAACTTATAACATTGGCTGACCTCAGAGGAGCTGCTTCCTTCATTGTGGGACAAATGCAAGGTATACAATGCAAGCATGCTCATACAAAATCTTGGTGTTTGTGTTATCAAGAACTGTATTAATCGAAGTAGGCTGATATGCAAATTCCAATCCTTTACACAGTAGGCCCCATAAAATACACTATAATATTCTTCTAAAGGGATCAAATACACTATAAAATTCTTTTGTAGATGATGACCATTTTTATACGTAACATTACATCCTTCACTATATTGCACAATCAAGATCAACATGAAAAACTATTCAATGCCATTGATGTAAACTTTGTAATGATCTCCTGCATTATCGTCAAGTGGAAAACAAGTCTGAAAATGTTTCTTCAGGCCTTGTATACCGACTTTCTGAACTGTTTGATGAACTGAGATTAAATACTCCATGGAATGTAAGTTAATGGAGAACACATTCTTTTCTTGTAAACAATTGATGTTTGTTTCATTTTGGGCAGAGATTTTGCAAAGTAAAATTCAGCTTTGTAAACTATTAATTTCTGCTTCCATCAATGATTATAATTTAACTAACGAAATTCAATTAATTTTCAATCATCAAAACATATAAGCTACTGATTGAATCAACAATTTTGTTTCCATTGATTGATAATATTGATTCAAATGAAACCCAACCTCATAATCTCAAGATAGTATTGATTGGTAATATTGAGTCAATATTTCTGGACAGCTCTTTGCGATAAGCCACACTTCCTAATCTAGATTGTATAGCCTTTCCTCATTAATACACTTATGAAGGAACAAATTCTAGTCAACCTTGACACATGTTTATGACAAGAGGGTCATTACAACTTTGGTTCAAGTATGCTATTCCTCAGGACAAAAAATGTGGAGATTAGATGCAACAATGTATCCATTATCAAGTATGTTCATTAATCCTGAACTTACTCTTGATTGTTGATATTCAAACATATATAACAATTATATTTATTTTTCCATAATTAAGGCACTAACTATAAGAAATGCTATAAACTATTGTCCATGGGGAAAACTGGCTGGTCAAGCAGTTGAAAGACACAGATAGTGGGTGCAGGTTCAAATCCCTGACTTCAACTGCTGTATTAGTAAGGGAAGATCTTGTGGCCAAAGGTTGTAGGAACTTAGTGGGGGCAAAACTTATATCAATTGACATGATAGTCTGACTATATTCATAATATGAAAGATTAGGAAGATGTGTCAATTATACCCAAAAAAGTGTTTCATCAAGTTCAGCATGAATATATGCATCTTCAAACATTTTAAGCTATTTAAGTAGTCCTATACTCTCAGAGACGGAGTAATGAGAGTTGTTGAGAGATAGAAAGATGATACTTAAACAACATTACAGAATTAAACTATAGACCACCAAACTTTCTTTCAATGTATGTGACCCTTTGTGATTCATTCATTATCAGGAAACCCCTTGCTCTTCTAGGTTCAACCAGAAAACTGTCATACGCATCAACCAAAGTTCCTTCACTAAGCCTAGGGATTGCTACTAGTGTAGCATGTACTTGTTCGTAGACATCATTCATTTTAGATGTATCCATTTTCATAATTTGTGGCTCCCTCATGCCGTCACCTATCTTACTTATGGTTTCACATATGGCATCTAAAGAACCTGCCATGCTAGAATGCTTCCTCTTTGTCCTCTTTGATGTCATTGATGAGTGAACCCCACTGCCAGATGTAGTAGATTGAGAGGGTACATGTGTAGGGATATCATCATCATTCAAATTAGCAGCATTTTCAAAACATGCATTGATATCCTCGTCATAATCCGCATTAATGCTATCATTTACAACAAATCCTTCTTCAGTCTCTAGAGGTGTTGCAGCTGCATTCCCTTCAGCTATGTCATTGCCCTCAATGACGGATAACTCATCAAAGTAGTAAAAGGGCTGCCTCTTAAAGACCTTTGCATTTTTGAAATCTTTTCGCTGCAGGTTGCCATAATGAATCAATTAACTTATAACAAAAAATTGTAACTTGGTAAAATAGATTAACATGAAACAAAAAATTGTAAAGAACATTTCACCTTCAAGATCTTCTCCCAAACCTTCTCATCGGCATCCATACATTGAGTGGACTCATTCCATTCAAAACCACTTGTATTTCTTAACTCTTTCATCATTCTGTAATCCTGTTTCCATGTTTTCAATTTGTTCTTATAGTTATCCTTTGTCAAATTAATCTTCATTTCTTCCTTGAACCGCTTTTCAATAGCAGTCCAAGCTTCCTTTTTGAAACCGCCTTCAGCTTTTCTTCCCAGTTGAACTTGCTCGTGGAGCAAATATAGGAGTTTTCTTTCCATATCTTTCATCCATACAGTCTTGCCAGAAGGATTACCATGGCTGGTTGGAACATCATTGTTCAATGTATGGCTCATTTGAGGAGCATCGTTCAAGTATACACTTGTTAGAAGATCTATAAATGACATTGCTGAATGACATAAGATAATATTAAGCTGAGAGTGGTTAGGTTAAGGTTGAAAAAGACCTACATATTTCAAATCACATTCTATGATCCATAATCAGAATAAAAGAAATTGAAAAATACTAAAATACTATGAAAAATTATAGAGCAAATTCTATGATCCATAATCAGTTAAACTGTTACACATTTGCATGAATAAAATCTTGTCTTGAAGCACTGATAATCAGTTAAACTGTTACACATTTGCATGATAGTCAAATTCAACAAATCTCTATTTTACTAGTTCAGCTGTAGCCTATCCCAAGTCAACAAATCTCTATTTTACTAGTTCAGTTGTAGCCTATACCAATCATTTTTAATTTTCTGTTTGACAATTTTAATTCCCTATGAGGTTGGTCTAAGATTTGAAATTGTAGACAGACGTATTTAAATAAAAAAAAATGGAAGAAAATGAGGTATTCAAGCGTTAAAACATGGCAAAGAAATTAGGAGTTTGAAATCTTCGAAATAGCTAAAAGTCACGGTGATGAACTTTCCACGCAGAGAGATAAATGTTAATAGAAAAAAATCAAGGTTTGAAATCATCCAAGTAGTTGAAAGTCACGACGATGAACTTTATTTCATTAACAAATAACAAACCTCATATCTCCTATATTTCATTAATATTGTTGGCCTTAATTCTTCAATTACACTGTCATCTCCTTGGTAATTTTGTCTTTCTCTTTAAATTTGTAATTTCTTAAGCATTTAAAGGTTATTATTATACCATTTTGATGATTGGCAGACTCTGATAATAGAGATGAAAGAAAATTTGGTGTAACAGCAATCCACAATGCAAAGGTACAAAATTTCTTTTAAACAAAGATGTATGATGTAGAATTAATCATGTAAAATATATTTTGTAGGAGCAAATAAAGTAGAAATTAACCTCTTGGTCATTTTAAAAAAATTAATCATGTAAAATATACCATTTTTCAAGTTGTGAATTTGAAAAAACTTACAATCTCAAATTATATGGCATCTTAGAATGTCATATTAATGTTTCAATAAACCAAAAACAGTAAAAAATACTTCACAAAATTATCGAGATCTATAGTCTTCCCACATCCTTCTTGCTATTTCATCTCAAAACATCCCCCAGTCATCTCTATCACGCTGACTCAAACCATAAGTCTCAAGCAATGGTACATCTATCCCGTCACGACCACCTTCCTCTTCCCATTCTTCCTCTGGTGGAAGGTCATCCTCTCTCGTAATGAAGTTGTGTAAAATGCAACATGCCAAAACAATCTTGGTTTGTGTCACGATTTTATAAGATGTCACATGCCTCAAAATAGGAAAACGCTGCTTCAAAATGCCAAATGTATGCTCTATTGTATTCCTAAGAGACGAGTGTCTATGGTTAAACAACTCCTATGCTGTGTTTATGGGGTTTTCTCTTACAAATTCCTTTAGGTGGTAATGTGTACACCTATAAGGAGCGAGAAATCCTGGTGCATTTGGGTATCCAACATTGACCAAATAATACTTTCCTATATATAATAAAGAATATTAATATAACAATGCCCAATTTATCATATGTAGGAATATGACAATCATAATCTACATACCTGGGGGAACCACAAGTGGATTTGATCTTGAGAGAACCGAAGCTAGAACACGACTATCTGTAGCAGAGCCTTCCCAACCAGCAAGGACGTATTGAAATTGGTAATCAAATGAACATACACCCATAACATTTTGTGACAAGTTACCTTTTCTATCACGATATTTGGCTTGGAGGTCAACATCGACAATGAATGGTATATGGGATCCATCAATTGCTCCAACACAATCCTATAGTCAGCAAATGGATAATCCAATGAAAACGTGGAAACAGGATTTAGACTCAATTAAACAAATGTGTATGGCAAGGAGATTTACCTTGCAGTATGGGTCAAACCGGTCCTTCCCACTAATTTCTGGAGGAGTGTTAGGACTAGGGGGTAGAAGATAATCTGCATGGAGTGCTAAGATAGCTGTCAACACCTTGTGGAAGTATCGACTAACTGTCTCTCTTGAGTCCCCAAAGTTATGAGCAATCTTATGATTACGTAGATTGTGCCCAATGGTATGTAGGAACATCACAATTTGTTCCTCTAATGTGATATTTTTTGTTTCTTTGATGCTTCCTTTTTCTCTTAGAATATTTGCTAGCTGAATGAAGGCTCGTCTAGTCATCCATATTTGGTCATGACAATTCGTGTTGTTGGAATGGATGATACGCTTATAAAAAGAAATTTCATCCCTTAAGTGCTGACGCTTTTCTTTTCTTCATCTGCAAATGCCACTATGGCTACTGCAATGGCTGCAAGCACGCATACAAGAGAAATACCTTCTCTCTTCTTCCTAAGAACGAGAGCTTGATGGTTTGTCTATTTGGTAAGATCCATTACCTAAAAGACAAGATAACTTAATTAACCACAATGACAAATACAACATATGTTTCCCAATTTCATGCATATATAAATCTATTGATCTATTTTCTAGCACAAGAGTTTCCTAGTTTCAAGCATAAATAAATCAGTTTTATTCACCATTAAATTTCTCCAAATCCTCTTCATTCACCATTAAATTTCCCCAAATATGACACTATTTTTAAAGACCTACAAATAATTGTTCTCAATCATCATATGTCTCATATCCATTAATGTCATCACATGTTACCAGATGCCTGAACTAGTATTAGGCCTTGCATATGGGTTTTATAATAGTTCTTGTCCAAGAGCAGAAGAGATCCTTAGAGAAGAAATGGGTTTTCTTAGGAAACTTTATATATATAATGGGTATTAGGAAAATTCAACATAGAATTTGAGTGTCTTTATCTTGATTTGAGTGAAAAACCAACATAGAATTTGAGTGTCTTTATGTTGATTTGAATGAAAACTAAGTGTATTTATGTTGATTTGAATAAAGACTGAGTGTATTTATGTTGATTTGAATGAAAATTCAATAAGGAATTTGCGTGTACTTATGTTTCAGATTTGAACTTTGCATTGGCAGGGGTGTGATGCATTTGTTCTTATAAATGCAACAGATGGGGAACTGAGTGGTCCTCATTGAATAATGTCTAGAATTATACAGACAGATGTGGGTTTAATACATAAGTAGCATTCAGTACAATGATTCGTCTTAGTATAGGAAGCACATATCACAACAACCCTAACTTGATACTGCAATGCTATTTGTAAAATCAACAGCTGTCAATTATGTCAGAGCCCTTGATCCAACCAATCATATCTAAAATATCAAGTGAAATATCTATGCTAACAATTTTTGAATAATAATTTCAACATAGAATGTTTTTGGAGATCAAATTTTTGTTAATATAGGCTACCTACAGAAGAAAAAAATGATAAACCTGCTATCATTTAATGAACTATTAGAACCTTTTGATCTCATCTAGCAATATGGCATACCCAGAAAGTTGGAAAAAATAGTATGCAGAGAATGTGCTATCCTCATAGAAAATAGATAGATGTTAGCTTACATGACAACCCTACTTTCTCGAAGGACTTTAAGTATCAAGATAGATACTAAGATTAAAAGAACTTCCTAATGAGAAAGTAGCTTCTTAGCAGGAAACTCAGAAAACTTTTCAAAGCAATCAGGGCTCGTTAGGGTTTGTTAGGGTGAATATAGAACAATCAGGGTTTGGTAGGGTGAAGTAAAAAAAATGACAACTATAACTTATTAATAAATAAAATAATATAATCGATTCCCTCGAAGGAAAAAAAATCAACCCAAAATTTTCAAAAATTGTTATCAAAATGTTTTGAAAAAGAAAACTAGAAAAGGGTTAGACCAGTATCAAAAATTCCACTTAAATTTTTTAAGGAACAATATTTAAAATCTAAGTGCCAATCAAACTAAAGGACCATTTCAAGTAAGCTCTTTGTGTACAATCAGAAGGACCTAACACTATCTAAATCTGCACTCATTAGACAGATCATCATTAACAAACAAATACCCAGTTGAAAGATTAAGGTGAATGTATGCACTGAAATAAGCCTCAAGAGAACCCAGAATTGTCATTGAAATGAGCCTCAGGAGAACCCAGAATTGTCATTGAAATGTATAGGAAAATCCAAGTAGGTTCTCCTTAAAAATAAAGGACTTGGAACCCTCTGCAACTCCATTAATTGGGCTCATTTCATCATTAGCCATGTCAAAATCAATTCAAAATTTTGCAAATCACACAATCGACAATAAAAAGAATCAGAAATTACAATATTGGGAGAAAATGCATAACATGGATAAAAGCCTTGCCACTACGAAATACTTAATCACATAAACTATAGGCTTAGAAGACTGCAGGTCTTTATTGAATATTAGAAGCGGAATTGGTAGTGGAATGCGAGCGCGATTTCACACCATTGGGGTTTCACTGTGAGTGTAAGCCGCAGTGTGTCTTGGAACAGTCTCAAACAAAAGTAACAAACAGAGTAACCACCATTACAACACAGTAACAAACAAAAGCCTAGAAACAACATAAACGTTATGTATGATAAAATGGCAGAAATAACTGTCACGCAAATGATTTTCCCAGAAAACCTAAAGATGATATAGGTAGATGAGGTGACACCTAAATAGAAATGTAAAGGATTTCTGTTTTCTGAACCTTTGGATTTTGAGAATCATTTTTGCTTGGAATTTTAGCCTTCAATGACATTTGGGTTAGCTACATTGGAAGTTGACTCCATGTTTGAGGTCTTTGAAGTGACTAAAATAAATAATGCAGTGCAGTTTCTGCTCAGTATCAGATGCTCTCTTCGTAAACTAAAATACACAACCCGCCTAGAGGATTAAAACCAGTGCGAAAACTAAAAAGAGAAAGACCATACCGTGAAATTGCAGCAGAACAAATCGCAGCAGAACCGTGAAATCGTGAAGTCGCATCTTGAAATCACAGCAGAACCGTGAACAAACGAAAGAAAAAACATTCGAATTTGGTAAAAACCCTACGCGGACCCCTTCCGGACCCGACCACAAATAAAATTGGGTTAATAGAGACTTATTCCCGAAATAAGTTATTCTGGAATAAAATGAATTCCAGGTTTTTTTTGGAATAATTTTATTCCAGAATAAGCCTCAAAACGGGAATAACTTTTCCAATGCAAGAATAAGAAAAAACGCAACAAAAAATGAATAAAATTATTTCAGAATTAATTAATGCTTATTCGCCCTTTATTCCAGGGGCCAAACGGGGCCTAAGAGAATTCCTATCAAGCCTTCTGTAAATGACAAGAAATGACCAGCCTAATGTTATAGATTCTCTATAGGTTGGAAACAATTGTATAGGTCAATAAGTTTATAGTTTTTGTATACTCACAACACCTCCAATGATTCCACCAGTTCCAAAGTAAAGGGTATTTCTCCTGTGAAAGAATTTCCATCTTGCAGTCTGCCCACAATAGCAGCAACCAGCATTTATACAATTACAATAAATTAGATTTTTAATATCCTCCATGACAAGAATTTAAAACTATTCATTTTAATTTACTCACAGGTGAACTAGCTTCATCGTTGAATGAAAAAGGCCTGGTCAAATTGTGCCCGTTAATTTGGTCCCGTTAAAGTGACTTCATACCCAAAGAAAGAACAAGAAAAAAATTTCATTTTCAATCATATTATTTTTAAACTAAGCAAAAATTTGTCTTTAGTGGCTTAAAACTATGCTGCAAAGGCAAAATCACATACAAGTGTCTTGCATCATGCAGTTTGTCCAGTCCATTCTCATCTACATTCGAGACTGGAAGAGAGCCAGTAAGCTGATTATCAGCAAGATCCAGCCAGTGGAGTTGTGATAAATTACCCAGGGAAGGAGGAATAGGGCCAGTAAAACCATTTGAATTCAAGGCTCTGAGTTCAGTACCAGAAACATTAATCAAGTACTTGATAACACTAATAAAGGATCAAATGAAAGTACAGATCAAATTGAAGTATAGAACATTGAAGAGAAAATTCAATACAAGAACTTTTAACCCCATAAGGATAATCTTACAAAAAGTTAAGATTTAACAGATTCCCCAACTCATTTGGAATTTGTCCTGAGAAACTACATCCAATCATCAACCTGGACATTACACGATGTCATTAGCCTCTCAAAAAGAGCATGTTCTAAGCTTTTTCTGATGTTGAATCTTAACTCAAGATCATTTGTGAAGTCCAATGAGATTACTGATGTATAAGTTACACTGCCTTACATGATTTTCAGATTAATCAAATTCCCCAAGCTGCTGGGAATGGATCCAGTCAAGTCCTTATTGTATGATACATCCCTGCAGTACCCATATAAAGATTATCTACAAAATCATCCAGTGCAATTTATGATGTCTTTGTGATCCAAATGGCAAACGTGTTAGTTTGGTCATGCATTGAAATATATGGGACTTACAATGTTCGGAGTCCACTTAGAAAACCAATTGCACTTGGAAGAATTCCCTTAAGTCCCATTGTTGATAATTTCCTGGACCAAAAACTCAAATATATCAGATATGCTGGGAGCTATAAAAATTAAACTAGTTCAATATTGATTTGGTTACAGAGAGAAGCCTTACAATGAGGTTACTTGTGAGTTGGTACAGTTAATCCCATCCCATTGAAACCCACATGGATCTGAAGCTCTCCAATTGGGTGGCACTGTGCCTTTCCATTCCAATTTCAGCTTGTTAAGATTAACCAGTGCAATATTAAAAGAGGGAAATCATCAATACCTGCTATGTAAACTTCCATCGACGAAAAATATTTGAAGTCTTTATTAAGCTGATGTTTCTCCCCTTTTTCCGAACTGAGAAAAGGGCATGTTTTACTTACAATCTTCATTCTTAGTGAGGCTTTCAACACCACCCCAACTTACACAACAGACAGCCAGAATAAGGAAAGAAGAAATCAGAAGTTGGGAATCCATGATTTCCAGAGTTCAAAAGCCTGGGCATTTGGAAACTAAACTGTAACTAGGCTAGGGAAAGCCCAAACCAACCCGAAGTGGGAAGAGACTAGTGAGAGGAGTCGAAGTAGGTGAGTTGTAGTACTAGACCAGTTAATGTCTCATTACTGTCTGAAAAGTTGCCATTTAAGAGAACTTTATTAGCAGTCACGATTTCTGCTTGAAATTTGTTTTTCCAAATAACTTAGTACCTAAATAAAATTCAAACCTTTTCCTGCTTAATGTATTCTAATTCCATGCAAAAAAATATGATTGAACTGTCAAATCGATTTTTTTTATCGATGCACAAATTTATTATTTCCGATCAATTTCCCATGATTTGTAAATAAGAACAGACAGAATCTGATTTTACATATTAAATGCCATGATCAACCTCTGGATACATTTATTAGAATGTTGGTCAACAATTTAGAGTTGTCATGCTTACAGCGGGCAATGGCTAAAAGTGCGAATATTTGCACCTCGTTCGCCGTGTCCTTGCCGTTGCCGTTACCTTCCCCGTCAGTCCAGTCTCCCGCCCGTACTTTTCACCATTGCCGAAAACCGTGCAAGCTGACAGAGTGAATGCAGAGTTTGTTAAATAGTTTGTAAAAAAGACTAAGTGTCCCCTATGGTAAGATATGCGTTTTGCAATAAGAATTTTTTTTTATTACAATTATTTCATATAATTTAAGTTGTTTTATTTTTAATTTAAAAAAAATATTTACTATTTTTATTAATTTTAAAAGGTATTATACAAAATAATTTATTATTATATTTTAATATATATTATAATGATAATTATAATATAATAATATTTAAAAAAATTAGTATAATGATAATTATTGTATAATAACATTCTTTACATAGTTAATTAATAGTTATTCTAAAATATTATTATTAGTATTAAATATATCATACATGATTATATATATATATAGTAACATAGCTAGATTAAATTTAATATTATATAAAAAATATAATTATTTGATATTGATAAGTAATGATGTACTATCATTAATTCGTAACTATGATCACTAATTTATAATTAAGCTTTTATTTAATTTGTATTATATAATATTAATTGATAATTAATATTATTTTAATTTAATTTATTTAATCTTAGTGATAGTATAAAATATTAAATAATATTAAATAATTGATAAATTTATTATATAATATTAATTTAATTTGATAAATATTAATTATTATTATTATATTTATATAAAAATTAATATTAAAATTTTAAATTAAATATTAATTAACTATTTTACCTTTCCCACTTGAAATTCTTGATTCTATTCTAAATTTTAGTTACTTGATAACTGTTGAAAAGAAAAATTGAGGAATAATAAAGGTTCTAGGATGAGTGAATCCTTTAGCATATTTGTATTGTCCCCACCAAAAAAGGGTATTGCTTGTCCCATCTGACTATCTTTCTCTTAACTTTCTCCTTAATCCACCCACACATATCCTTGTGACACAAGTTAACAAAACATTAATTTACCAAATATCTTACTTGCAAAATAGGTCTACCTAAATGGAACTCATTTTTGGAAAACCACATAGAGGAAACTATTGCAACCAAGTATAATTGACTTTATAGTAGATAATTTGTCTCTACAGGCTTTACAAAATAGATCCAACCTCCACATAATATTTTAGAGGTTATCCTATTCCATATTGACAAATAATGCGAGCTCATCTACAAATTGAATATGTAAAAGATCATCATTTTTGGGAAGTGAGAATCCTCTTATTTTGGGGCTTAAGGAGGAGTCCCTTAGCAAAAAGAAAATAATGGTAGACACAATTACAAATAGAGTAAGGGAAAGGGGGCACCCTTGTCTAATGGACCCTTGTAGAGATTGAACCATTAATGTCCATTTATGTTTTAGTATCTTTCATTAGGGTTTTTAACATTTGATATAATTTAGTAGGGAATCCAAAGGCTTCTAGGGGCATCATAATGAATCACCATTCAACTCTATGATTTTGAAGAGAGGCTATAAAAGAAGAGTATATCCACTAATCTCAAGACTAGTACCTTGCAATAATCTTGTCTAACACATTAAGCAATGGAACCAATTTCCAATTTTCAATAAGTATTGTTTCACCCTCCTTAGTAAGGAGTTTAATGACCCCTTTATTGATGTTGCTTCCTAAAGAGCCTCTATTAATAGCCAGAAAAAAAAAATGGGTTAATTCGTAACTGTGATCACTAATTTATAATTAATCTTTTATTTAATTTGTATTGTATAATATTAATTGATAATTAATATTATTTTAATTTAATTTATTTAATCTTAGTGATAGTATAAAATATTAAATAATATTAAATAATTGATAAATTTATAATATAATATTAATTTAATTTGATAAATATTAATTATTATTATATTTATATAAAAATTATTATTAAAATTTTAAATTAAATATTAATTAACTATTTAATATAATTTAAAAAAATATTATTATATAATAATGATCATAATATTAAAATATTAAAGATGATATATATTTAATTATTACTAATTAAATATAGCCATAATAATATTTATTTGTAATTATCATCACAACTTAATATATAAAATATGTAAATTTATAATTCAACTTTATTTAAGTAAATATTATATAATATTGATTGATAATTATTTTTATTAGGTTTTATTTATTTATCTTAATGATAGTACATCATTACTTATCAATATCAAATAATTATATTTTTTATATAATATTAAATTTAATCTAGCTAATATTAATTGTTACTATATTTATATAATCATGTATGATATATTTAATACTAATAATAATATTTTAGAATAACTATTAATTGACTATGTAAAGAATGTTATTATACAATAATTATCATTATACTAATTTTTTTAAATATTATTATATTATAATTATCATTATAATATATATTAAAATATAATAATAAATCATTTTGTATAATACCTTTTAAAATTAATAAAAATAGTAAATATTTTTTTTAAATTAAAAATAAAACAACTTAAATTATGTGAAATAATTGTAATAAAAAAAAATTCTTATTGCAAAACGCATATCTTACCATAGGGGACACTTAGTCTTTTTTACAAACTATTTATCAAACTTGGCATTCACTCTGTCAGCTTGCACAGTTTTCGGCAATGGTGAAAAGTACGGGCGGGAGACTGGACTGACGGGGAAGGTAACGGCAATGGCAAGGACACGGTGAACGAGGTGCAAATATTCACACTTTTAGCCATTGCCCTTATAGCACACTGGATCAGGTCTAAAATTGTACAAATTTCTTCAAATTCTAAAACTACAAGTACAGGAAAGAGTAAATAGGTTCAATACATGATGAAAATGGGATTCTTGGTACAAAAATAGAGGAGATTAAATCTACTTTTCAACATCTTCGTATAAGATGTTCAATGTTCAATGGAAAAATGGAAAGATCACATTTCAAATGAAGGTGGTCCAGTATAGTCGGTTCTTAGATGGTGAACTTTCTATTGAAAACCTTGAACGGGCTGTTTTTAAATGTCCCTTCATAAAAGTCATGGATATGATGGGTTCTCAATTGATTTTATTGATTTTTATCAAATGATGTTGTCATATATCGAAATGTTTAAGCCAAAGGCGTTCCTTATGTGAAATGCATCTTCTTGGGTTAAATACATCGTGTTTGTTATTGTTTGATAGGCGTGCAAGACTATTCAAGTGTTTGCTGCCCTTGATATTTACATTAAAAGTTATTTCAAAATTATATATCTGAAGATAGAAACATTTTTTTTTCGTAAAACATTATTTTGGTGATAAGACCCTTAAAAATAATTATGGGTAAGGATTTAACAAATCAGGGATTCGTTGTCAAATCAGGGGTTCAAACCCCACTTTATGTAGCAATAAATATCTTGAAGATAAATAGTAGGGTAGGGTTTTAGTAACAACACTTTATTTTAAGAATGAAGTCCTCTTAATTATTATTGTGCTTTGTCATTTTCCATTTAGTTTGCACAATAGCCAATTAAACCATAATCAGAACATTCTATTCAGCCCTTGCATCGAACCAGGGTTGATTTTGACTTTTCAGCGGTCGCGACAATTGTCAACAAAACGTGATTCTGTGCAGTCTGTCTTTTGGTCACTTTTGGCAGCTCAACGTTTTACACTACCATCTGACATCATCGTGAGACATGCGGCGCAAAGGCATCATCCCATGAAGAGTAAACAGTTTGCAAGTTTCAATTAAGGTTTCACGCCTACCATTAGATGTGTGTAAAGATGTATCTCTTGATTGTTGTAATCTTGAGACACATCCCACTAACATCTGACATAATTGAAAGACACGTGATGCAAAGGCGTAATCCTGCGATGAATAAACTCCTTCTAAGTTGCGATTAAGGTTTCTTGGCTACCAATTGAATCGTACAATCCCATTATGTTGTATTTCTAGCCTCACTACACCTGATTATTTTGGCGGATACTTGTGTAGATGTATGCCTTTACCATTAGAACGAAGTTGGGTCCCACTAATATTTGACATAATTGAAAGACACGTGGTGCAAAAGTGTAATCCCACCATGAATAAAGTCCTTGTAAGTTCTGCTTAAGGTTTCACACCTACCGTCAGATTATATGCAATCATACGATCCCATTACGTTGTATTTTTGGCCCTACTACACCTGATTGTTTTTGCATTTGCAATTATTGTTCCTTTGTGCACGATAGTCATTGAATAATTGAAGTGTAACATTTTATAATACAAATGGTACTTTTGAAAATGAATGAGATGCTATTTTAAGTACAAATAATACATGTGAAAATGATTTAGATGATATTTTAATGCCTGTTAAATAGTTCTGTATAAAATGATTCCAATTACATATGTTTTTAATGACATCAACTAATAAATATTAAATAGTTATGATATATCTTTGTAATCACTTTTACAGATATGTACACCACCATTAGTAATGGTTAAATATGAATGTCTTTTGGGTATCGACATTTCTAGTGCTTTGATGATTCACAATGACTATTTGTTGTATATTAATTAATACTCATCCTCAATGTTTCTGCAGTTTTGCCTTGTATACCTGATAGTTGTTGAATATGCATTAAATTGCATTCAATGTTAGAAGTTTTCGTTGGTAAGAATCTCTTCTTTTTCTCTTCATCATGGCCACCTTATTCCACCGCCATCATAGCCTATATAAGAATTGTTCTAGAAATAGTTTACTGAACCAATGACATCTTTTACATAAGCGTTTATATAGATTTCAATTATACATTTCTGTGACCATTAAGGCATTTCAACTTGTTCATTAGGAGTGCATTGTTAACACAAGTTATTTTAATTACATTTTTTCCACTTCTACATTTTCTATGATTCTTATATTTTGTCAATTTATATTTCTTGATCCTGCATATATTTTCAAAATGTTAAAGATTTGATAACAGTCTAGATATTATTTTACAGAATAACAACTTGAAAGTGAACGTTAAATAAGTTATTTGTATGGTCTCAACATTGGACAAGTTATTTGTCTCGGAAAATGATCTCTACACATTTGTTTTCAAATTGCGAAAATGACAAATATAGTGTAAATATTTACAATATACTTTCGATTACTGACATCATACTATCTGTCATTAATTAGGCAACAAAAATGGCCTTACTAACAATGGGAGCAATTAGTCAAATAATGGATGGCATATCTATCATGGAACCATACATTTCCAAATTATATCAATACATTGTATTGAACAGCAACATTGTGCAAGTATGAAATACCATATCAAACTTTTTGATGGTGTGCACACACACTTTGCCCTCCTTCCGGAACAATTTAACACACATGTAGTGGAAGAGGCTTTAGTTAAAAGTTCTATTGTTTGCATCAAAGAATACTCTTGCAAGCTACTCCATAATTTCATGTATGACAATTATCTTGCTATATTATATAGTACTTATGAAAATCTCATTATAAAAACTTACTAAATATGTATTTTCTTTATACTTGCAGGGCTATCCTAATTGATAATTTGTATGTAGTCTCAAATAATGGAGACATTATTGGGTCTCCATTACCTATGCTACAAGGAACTAGATAGATATCATCATCTAGCACTCATAATGTTTTAGATGCTTCTTCATCTAACATAATTCTCATTAAACTTCTGACCCCATACCACAAGTTGTGGTCTATTGAGGGTCGAGCCTTACAAAAATCACTTATCCATTATTTCAAAAAAGTGTCTAAAGAGGGTAAAGTATTCGATTTCGACTTTATAGACAAAGAAGGATCTGGAATACATGTGACATGTTTCAATGAATTGTTTGATAAATTCTATGATGTTATTCAATCAAATAATCTTTACATAATTTCTAATGGGTCTGTAAAAGTTGCAAACACCAAATTTACTAGTTCTACCAATCCGTATGAAATAGTTCTCCACACTTCTTCAAAAATCATACCTTCAACATGTATCCAATCTACAGTTCCCAAACATAATTACCATATCAAAAGCATTGAATCTCTGGAAACTTTTCTTGTTGATTCTCTTGTAGATGTCATCGGAGTTGTTGTTTCTATCAATCCTACAAGTACAATTCAGAAAAAGAATGGTACTAAAATAAATAAAAAATGTAATACAAGAATCAAAGATATGTCTGGCTACTCTATTGATGTGACTCTATGGGGTCATCATTGTGAAAATGAAGGAAAAGAAATCCTTAATTTATTCAGGGAAGGTAAAACAATTATTCTTTTAATTAAATCTAGTTGTTTTCTTTCATGGTCTGGTAAGTCCTTGGATACTATTTTCTCAACTACTATTGTAGTCAATCCAAATTTAACTGAGGCTACTACTCTGCTGACATGGTGTACAGAAATAGGAAAAGATCAATCTTCCATTTTTCTGACTAAAGAGAAAAAAGCAGTTCCAAAATTTACAAATCCATAAACAATGTCTTCCATTTGTAAAAAAGGCTTTCATTCCATGGTTCCTATTTGTGTCAGAGAAAAAATATCTACACTCAATTTGGATAAATTTTGTTATCTTTCATGTCCACGAATGGTGGATGCAAAAAAGTGTAAAAAAAAGTTACTCGAAATCATGCAGGCACATATGAATGTCCAAAATGTTGTGTTGATATCCCAGTATGTGATTTCAGCTACATGCTTAAAATGGACTTGCAAAACACATCAGGGGAACTTCACAACGTTACTGTCTTTGAAGGCCCGACAAATGCTTTGTTGGGTGTTCCTGCAGAAGATTTTTAGCTTCTGCTTGCTGAACTTGGTGCAGATAAACAACTTTTGGATAATATTTATGAATCAAAATGTGTATTTGATCTAAGTATCAAAACATCTATATTTGGCGGTCAAGAAACTCAAAGCATAGTTGTTCTAGCTTTGAAGCTTGCTTAAGAGCATACTTTACTTGTAATATTGAGCATATGTATACTCACATGTTTTTGTATATATGTGTATTTGAGAATATAATGTTTAATTTTCATACTATGCAATACATAAATGTTTTCATATCTATTCATACAATGTAATACATGAATACTGGATTTCTTTTAATATATATATTCTTTTGTTTAATATTACAATTTGTTATCATTTTATATGTATATACAAAAATACTGTCATATATTATGTACAAATTTTCTATTTACTTTATGTCAATATATAATGCATAAAGAGTATAAGCAAACAATATTTCCAAATTTACCATGACATCTTTTAGATTACATTTCGATGTCACAATATTGTTTTTAATTTTACAATTTTCAAATATCTCAGATATATAGAGAGGACTACGTATGCAGTATGATGAAAATAATCAAAGAGAAGATAAGCACAATCATAGAAATGAGATGTAGAGAGCAAGATATCATGCAAAAAAAATAGTTATTAACAAAAAAAGATGAGAAGCCTCTCAAAATATTGAACTTGCATTATCCACATCCAATGTACTTTGTTCCAACATGTCACCTCAATCACAAACAGTTCAACTTCCAAATTCATATCCCCTAACAAATTCTATTATTTCAAATCCTTCCTTATTACAGATTGAAATGTTTGATTGTGATGTAGAACATACAACATCCATTAATACAGTTAAACATACTATTTGTCAACCAATCTGTCAAAATTATTACAATGCCAGAAAAGAATTCCGTACAAAGATAGATGGTATTTCAAACTTTATGAAGTGTTCTATTTGTATGGAAAGATATCCTGGAATTAAAATATGAATGTCAGATAAAAATTTAATATGCTATAGGTAAAGTTCTGAAAAAGATGGCCATCGGTTCTCAAAATGGAACAATATGGATCCAGGTGACCAACCACTATGGTTGAAAATATTAACACAAATTGAATAGATGCTGATAGCAAGAATAAGTCATATCTTGCAAGTTACATATGCAAAATGTGGTCAACTAAAATATAGTGGTCACACTATTTGTTTTCCTCAAGATGTCTCCACAATCACAACATTGTTGCCTAGACGTATAGATGCATGGATATAATCATTGTTAACAAAGAGAGTATAGGTAATCAAAAATATAGTTTTTATGTTAGTATAAGTCATGTGTATGAAGCTTTGAAATATAAAACATCCAATGACCTGTACTATAGAGATTTACAATTAGAATAAATATTCTCTAGCATCATTGTACTTACAATCTACTGATATTTGAGACCTTCTTTTTAATACAGTGGAAAATAGTCATCCGATTGAAGACAACTCCTCCATGTTAGATGTAATAGAAGAAGATGCATTTGATGACAGTGTAGAAATTAATAGCTCATTTGTTTGCAATCTACCTACACCACGTAGAGAAATGCAAGAAATATGGTCTTTATTGCATTTAGGTGAAGGTCAAACAACAAAGTGTATTGCATGGCCTCCCATCTCACCTTCTCCTATAAATGAATACACCACTGAAGGATTAAATTTGTGATGGCATTCCCAACTTTGTTTCCCAAAGGAATGGTTGCATTCAAACATCCATGTATCAAAGAAGTCAAGCTCCACGATTATGCTCTTCACCTTCTACGGTACTATGATAATAGATTTAGGCATGTAGACACCTAAAAATCCTTTAAAAACAAAAGTACTTTTATTTTCTGAAAACCCTTGATGACATCATCATTTGTTAATTAATTAATTAATTTATTATTATACCATTAAATCCTCCTATTTTAATTAAACATCTTTAATTAAAGAATCTCTCCCCAAATCATTTAAATCAAGTTTGAGTGATTTTCCCTATTTATTAATTATTAATTGATAAATTGACCAAAAAATCATTTAAATAAATAAAATATTTATTTAAATCTTAAAACCTTAGAAATCTTCTAGAAATCCCTAACCTCTTCTAGAATTTCCTAATCTCACCCTAAACCTAATTTAAAAGTGATTCCTACCCTTTTTAGCATAACCCCTCAAGCTTTGACTTTGGGTCAAAACCCCTCATAAATGCTTCTTACATCCTCATTGATGACTCTTACAAGCCATTAATGAAACCCATGTCTCTTCTTCCACTCATATTCCCCTTGCACACTTCCCTAGTGTTACTCACACATGTGTGAGCAACCTTAACCAAGGTTAGACCTTACCTACCCCAAACCATACCCCAAACCTTACCTCTAACCCTAACTCTCCTTCCTAACCCAAGCCCTTCCTCAAATCCTATTAATACCCTCCTCTTCCAAGAGAAAAACACCAATTCACATCTTTTACATTGAGTAGTGTTATAATGTTAGTTTCATTCTAGAGCTTAAGCATTTAGCATACTTTGTTAGCTTACTTCATTTTTATGCTTTTCTAACTCACATTAGCATAAGCATAATGGATTAATGTAGCCTCTTTCATAGCATTTGTACATCATTTCAGCAATATCATACTTTCATTTGGATTAAAATAATTCTAGCTTAATCATTCTTAGCATCATTAGGATTTTTGAAGCCTTAGGGGCAAGATCCAAGTGGTTAGAGAGCACACCCACATCCCTCTTATCAGAGCAAATCAAACAGTGCTTAGATGCATCTGTTTTGGCTCAATCTGAGGTGGCTTAGTTTTTTATGTTTATGTTTTGGACTAATATAAATGCTAGATTTAAATCTAATGCTTGTATTATTTATGCATGTTTTGAATAGATACATATCAAAACCATAGTGTACATTCTGGCATGCTTGGTGGGACCCACTTCATGGGTTCTTTACTAACATTCTGATGAGATTTGGAGTATTTTTCTGATTTTTCAAGCTTGTAGGTGGAGGGAGCGTTTCAAAATCTTCTTCCTCTTCTTAGTCTTATTATTCTTCTATTTTTTCTACTCCTTCTTGTGGGATCATGGTGTATCTTTCTCTGAAAAATCCATAAGAAGGCTCATTTTCACAAAATACCTTTGAAATTTTTGCGCACAAACTCTATTTCTTTTGTATATCACTCTGCCAGAGATTGTATCCAAGAAACTAGGTCGCACATAGGAAGAAAGCTCGCACCCCACATTTTTGGGATCGCATCTGGGATTTCTCAGATCGTATCTGGTAAAGCATCGCATATGTTTGAATTCAGGATCACATCAAGGGTCTCGAGAGTTTGGTAAAGTATCACATTCGTTTAGATCCAGGATCTCATCAAGGGTTTTTCGAATCGCATCTGGGGTTACAGAAAAATCACTTCAATTTGGGCATAAAACTGGACAAAGCAAAAGTCTTACACACTTTGTTTAAATATTTAAGATGAACCTCAAAATCGCTCATGAATGCCTAAAAAGATAAAAAAAATTAGTCAAATCCTAATCAACTCAAGTCATTCCTAAGTGCTCTTAAAATACTCAAACACACTTCTAATGTTCTTCATTTGGCTAAAAAGAACCATCATGCTTTCAAAATCTAGGTGTTTTTGAGCTTCATGCGAACTAGGAACACTTTAACTTTTTGGTGCTTAAAAATGAATCACAAAAATGCATATCATTTCTATTTTGGTTCCTAAAAATCAGTCCTAAACCATTCTCAAAATCAATCTTAAATCATTAAAAGTGGGGTTCATTTGTATTGTCTTAAAATATCTTTTGAAATCTCATGCAAATTAGGAAGAAAGTCTACAAATCTTTCCTAAAAACTCTCATATTTGGTTCCTAAAAAGTCCTAAATCTTTTTTAGTCCTAAAGCATTGATCTTGATGGAAACAAATGTTATGTTGCAAAAATTTTGAAAGTTTCTAAAAAAATTTCATGCATGAGATCAAGCTAGGAATCTTTATTTGGCTTTAAAAAAACTGAATTAGAACATCAAATCTTGAGTGCCCTTAAGAAGAAGTTGAAACCAAATCAAGCAAGGCATTTACTTCAAAATCACTCTTGAATGTCTTAGTTGAAATCAAAAAGCAGTTTCTCTTTTCAAATCAAGTTCAAAGAAAAAACACAACTCTTGAGTGTCAGTCTAACAAAATCACAAATCTCTTTCAAACTTGTGTGTCTTCAAGGAAAGAAAAATCCAAAAACTTAAACACGTGTTTGGCAAAAAGCTTTCATTTTCAAACTCACTTTATCAAATTTGGGCAATAAAACTTCTTGATGTGTCTTTTGAAAGTTTCCCATTTCTGCAAAATCCTCTTAATTAAGTGACGTAAAACACTTGAACTCAAACAAGTTCACTTATTTTAATTCTAGCGAAGCCTGTCCAAAGAGAAAAGCACTTCCTCTTTGGAGAACGACTTTAAAACTGGTACTTCCCCAGCCAGTATAAAAATAAAGCACTGAGCAAACTCTTGATTCATCCCCTCAAGCTCGGGCGATGCATGTTGATGGTAGCCTGAGGTAGGTGAATATCCATACTATTTCAACATGGTCAACTAGGCTCTTAAGTGAGTCACACATGTACAAACTGATTAGGAGGACTCCACGGATCAAACTACAAACTTGATAAATCAAAAGCTACTCAATCTAACCCCAAAAGTATCAAAATCTTTGTGCAAGGACCGATCCCTATGGTTTTCCAGATCACCTTAACACACTCACCATATGTATCCCTCTTTAGGGGTATCAAGCTATGGGAAAAGATTCGGATACTCACCTTCCCTTAGGTAGTTCTACTTGAAGTGTTCTTCAAAGTTACAAACTCAGTTCAAACATTTATTAGAGCATATACTCTCTTCGGGAAAACTATCATTTTTAGTGGTCAATCATTGCTTGTATCCCACAAAGTTTCCTTGTCCTTTGTCAGGATTGCTTTCAGAGTGTCTTTGTCAAGTTTGTCCTTTTCTATTGGAGACATCAAACTGAGCCAAAACTTGATCACAAGATTTCAAACAAAACCTTGTAGAAGAGATATTTCAAAATCAAAGCCTTGTTTCAAAATTGCCAAAAACTTTCTAAAGTTATTTGTTAGAATTTAATCTTTCCTTGGTTATTTATGTATTTAATAGGATAAACCAAGGTATCCTAATGTATTTTTGTCCTCTAGTCCATGTGGGAGGACATGTCATATTTGTAATTTCCTTTATTAAGGAAAATAGTTATTCCTCCTTATGAAGAATCCTACACTTGTCTCACACACTAGTGAAATGTGGCACACTCAAATATGGGAGTTACAATGTAACTCCTCTCTCACATCTCTATTAAAAGAGATGGCTCTCCTTCTTTTTCTCATTCTCTCATGAGATTCTTCTTCTTCTTGAATATTGTATGAGCATTGTTTGCTCTCTCTCTCTCTCACACATTCTTAGGCATTTGTTGCCACTTTCATTAATTTCACAGGGGTTTTTTAATGCTTTTCCCCTTCAAAATCTTGTCTCCTCTTTGCTTATTTTTTGTGTATGCTCCTACTTCTTGTGCTAATTCATGGTATTTTTCCTTACTCCTCGCTCTTGGATTAAACAATTTCCTGCAAATTCATGTTTTGTTCTACATCATTTTAACATGGTATCAGAGCAGGTTGGTTTAATCATTTATTGAGTGTACAAGTGAAGGAGCTACCATATCTTGGAGCACTCCAATATCGGAGACTCTTGAGAGAGTTCTTTACTAGTTTTTTTTACTAATATGATTAAGAGAAAAAAAATTTTAAAAAAATTGGTTTTGGCTGGTTTACCGCTAAAACCCATTTAACTATTGTTTTTTTTGTTTTAATTTGTGCAAGTTTGGTTACATCTTCATTCTATCATATTATTAAATTTTTTTTTAATATTATAATATTAATAGAATTCAAAGCATTTAAAGCTTCTTCATCTTTTTCTCTAATATCAATTCCTAGTTATATAGAATTTCTTAATATTATAATATTGAAAGCTTTTAAAGAATTAAAAGTTTCTAAATCCAGGTTCTTGCTTGAATTGAATGTTTTTTCAAATTACAATTATTAGTTTCTAAAGTTAGTTCTATTCCTTGCAGGCATTTGAAAATATCTATCATTGCATGTGTTATCTTTGCATGCATGGAAGTTCAAAATTAGCAAGGAGTTTCTTTTAGCATATAGCTTTTTGATCTTATCGATATAATGTTCTTGCTTTTTTCTTTTTATCTTAACTCATGCACGCTGGTTGTATCTCTTATATATATAGTTTGACTGCTTTGTATGCGTATTTCCACCTCTGAGAACATGGTATTTCTCTGGTGATTTGGATCCTTTGCATGCTCAGTGGTTTAGTTTTTAAGATTTCGTGGGCGGCTCTCAATCTTTTCTTCATGCATGCGCTCATTCCATGTGCATTTGCATGAATGATTCTACCCCTCTTATTGTGTATCCCTTTTAAAGTTGCTTGCATTCTTTAAGTGCCTCTTATTTGATAGCATCGTTGTTATTCTTTTTGGTTTCAATATTTGGAGGTAGAAGTAGTGTATCTAAATTCTTTTGATAACTTGTTTAGATCTGTCTGTGGCTTGAATTAGATCTTTTTGAACATTATCGGGTTTCATTCCCCTCCATTCAGTTTGTTAGTGTCATTTTATAGTTTGCAGCAGTTTTTGTTTTCATTTTCATTTTGTTGTTTCAATCATTATTCGCATTTATTGAGGTTTAGAGCCTTTTCCTTGTTTTTTTGTTTAAGTTGTTTAGGTGTTTTTTATCGCAGCTTTAAATTAAGTTTTAGTTTCCTTTCATTTGAAATTCGAATTAGTCTTATCTGTTCTGTATTGATTGATTCATATTTCTTATATTTGATAAGTTTTTTATTGCTTGTTTCTAGTGTCTCAATCGGTTACCTGCAGTGCATGTTACTTCTTTGCATGTTTTGATTTCGATCCCTTGTGTTATTATCGTTCCTTGCAAACGTTACCTTGCCTTGGTTTCGTTACCTTGCTATCATTCTTGGAACTGATCACTTCATCTCAACTGTGCACCATATATGCTAGAGGTTGTTTCATTTTGAATCCTCAGAGTTTCTTTTGTTTGCTTTAATCCTCCTCTACGCATTTTGCCAGCTATTAGAAATGCCATTTGCCTAAACAGTGCACCAATACTTTTTCTCATAGCACCGCCCATTTACCTTTTTTCACAGGAGATCCGATCAAGTTCAGCTCAGGTAAGACATGAGATCGAGTCCCGTAGAGGAATAAACAGGAGAAGAGGAGGTTGGCATTACACCGGTCTTAGAATCACCTGTTCCTCCCTTATGCATCCCCATGCTACCGAGTCACCTCTGCCACTTCCTCATTTAACCTCATCGCCTTAGTTTTGTTTGCAGGCGCTGTTATCTATTTTTTTTTCTTGCGTTGTTTTGTTTCCAAGTAACTTGATAGAGACTGCGGGAGACTGAAAGGAAGTTGTGCGGGATACTTGCTTCCTCCCTTCCTTTGTTGGCTCCGGTTTGTGTTCGCATCTTTCTCGCTAGTTTTTGTTTCTATTTTGGCCTCCTTGTCTTTGTCGTGCCCTCTTTTCTCGTGCTCACTCTCCCTATTTTTTTTACTCTTAAACCTTTTTTTCTTTTGCTAAACCTGATCAGTCGTGTAAAGCCGTTATTTGGTCTCTGTTCTTTTTTCTCATATCAGTTTGAGCTCCTAGTAGGAGTTTTTTTTTTCTTGTTTTTTTTGGGCTTTGTTTGTGCCCTCTCTTTTGTATTGCCTTTTCTCCTCTCTCGGGTTCTCTTAGCTTCTTTTTTGCTTCACCAGCATCGTCACCTTCACTTTTGTTTTGCAAGCAGCCTTTAGAAATATCCCTGCGACGCTCTTAAAGTTTTTGTCTCTATTCTGTAGGCATCCCGCTTGCACTCATACTCAGACTGAACCATCTACGGTTTGCTATTTATATTATTTAGTATATTAACTATTCTTTATATTTGATTATATTTGCTTATACGTTTCATCAGTTTGTAGCGCTATTTCAGAACTTCACGTACACCGCTTTAAAATCTCTGTCATAGGATTCATATTAGTTTTTATTAGCTATTGTGCCTTTAGTTGTTTAGCATTTTCCACTTCTTATTTACTAACTAGTTTTGTTTTGTAACAACCCTTGCATGTATGTTATTTATCAATGTAAGTGTAGCAGCGAAGCTTTATCTTTTATTTTGAATTTTTTTTAGATAGTTGTCATATTTCTAACTCAAGCATATCTGTGTCGTTAAGTTTTTTATTCTAGTCAAAGTTCATTACTCTTAGTATTATCGGTTTCAAAGAGGATCTTCTATTTCATCTATTCTAGTGTTCATTAATTTGCACAATAAATTTAGTTTTCCTTCAAGGATTCTATGCTAGTGTTAATATAGTTTAATATAGTTCTCCTTACATTTAGTTTCTATACTTAGATTTAGAATAATTCAATCTCCTTTTGACCCAAGTTTTTTATTTATGTTTTTGGTGTAGTTTTGTTTATGTTAAAATTAGAATCTTTTTTAAGTTAGTTAAATTAAGAAATAAACTTAATATATATATATATATATTTTTAAAAAATTAAGTTCTTTTAATTTGAATTTTAATTCCTAAATTCAATTTTCATTGAGCTTTTAAATTTTTTTTTAATATAAAACTTTATCCATTCTTTTAAGTTAAATTAAGTTGCATTAAGGAAAGTTTTTTATTTATTTGTCTCTATTATAGTTTCATACTCCTTTCAAATAAGGGGTGTATTTTTTTCTCTGTACTATTTTATTGTAATCATGTGTCTGTCAATATTTAAACTCACTAGTTTCAATTATTCTATTTGGAGGCCTCACATGTCTGATCTTCTGAAATCTCAACACCTATTTGCTCTTGTGTCTTCATCTAATTTGAAATTGACATCCACCACTCCTCAACCTGACCAGGATTCTTGGTAGTTGAACGATGAGGAAGCATTTGGTGTAATTGGACTCTCTTTACATCTAGATTTATACCATCTTATCTCAGATTGTACTATAGCACATCAGATGTGGCATGTCTTAGAGAACACTTTTCAAACTTACGAGAAACCTGTTTCCCTTATTATGTATCCTTCAACTGATTTTCCTAGTTGGGATGACCCATGTGATGATGGTTGTTTTGGGGATGATCCCCTCGCTTCCTATTTTCCTCATAGAGATAACTTGTTACAAGTTGCTGATGGTGGTAATAATCTATTTTCTCCTCCTTACTCTCTTGTAGATGATATGTTAGACCAAGAGGATGAAATTATATCTACCTTTCTTAATGTTACTTTGCAAGATATGTTTATTACTCAAGATGAACTTCATGATGATAGTACTAATCCTATGATTGCTATAGAGGTTAATTATAATGATGCTTATATTAAGTCTCCTATTTCATATTATGATGACTACACTATAGATTTGTCTTATGCAACTACAGATTGCATTTTTTATTCTATGACTCATGATTCACATTCTGATGAGCATGATACAAATTTGGTTTATGCAACTGAAGATTACATTTATAATTCTATGACCCATGATTCACAATCTGATTTTTTCCAAAGTGTTATTGATTTAGCACTAGGTGATCCCAATGATGGGCACTCTACTAGTGTTTTTTGCCTTTTTGCAGGCTCAAGTATTGATTATGCTCCAGCTCTATTTTCAAATGGAAATGAACATACAATATGCATAAATGCATCTCAAGAATCTCAATGGTTTCTTAAAGATTTGGGCTCTCCTCAACATGCTATTCAAGCTCCTATGTACCATTCAAGCTCCAAAGCACAAGTTGAAGACATGCAAGATGATCAAGCTAAAGACATCCTATTGAAGACTCATTCAAAAGAAACATCTTGAATTCATTGTAAACATTTGGGTTTGATACCTATTTTTGTAATTACCCCAAGTAAAGATTAAAGGGGGGTGTTAGAATTTAATCTTTCCTTAGTTATTTATGTATTTAATAGGATAAACCAAGGTATCCTAATGTATTTTTGTCCTCTAGTCCATGTGGGAGGACATGTCATATTTGTAATTTCCTTTATTAAGGAAAATAGTTATTCCTCCTTATGAGGAATCCTACACTTGTCTCACACACTAGTGAAATGTGGCACAATTAGATATGGGAGTTACAATGTAACTCCTCTCTCACATCTCTATTAAAAGAGATGGCTCTCCTTCTTTTTCTCATTCTCTCATGAGATTCTTCTTCTTTTTGAATATTGTATGAGCATTGTTTGCTCTCTCTCTCTCTCTCTCTCTCTCTCTCTCTCTCACACACACACACACACACACACATTCTTAGGCATTTGTTGCCACTTTCATTAATTTCACAGGGGTTTTTTTATGCTTTTCCCCTTCAAAATCTTGTCTCCTCTTTGCTTATTTTTTGTGTATGCTCCTAGTTCTTGTGCTAATTCATGGTATTTTTCCTTACTCCTTGCTCTTGGATTAAACAATTTCCTGCAAATTCATGTTTTGTTCTACATCATTTTAACAGTTATATCTAATTTGGCCAAACACAACAAAGAAAAGCTTCCCAATCCTCAAGTTTACCAAGAGAAGAAGATTGTAGAAAGAGATCTAAAAGATCATCAACCCATCCTAAAAGAAATCCAAAAAGAAGAGAAGTATCAAGAGAAATTGGACAACGTGGGCTATAACACCAAAGTAAAATAGTTTGCAACCCAGCTCCAGGTTAATCTGCGCTATGTCATCTAGAGAGAGAAGACTAGCTTGGACCATTGCATATTTGTTACTCCTTCAGAATCCCACAATATTATCTCGGCATCCCTTCATCCTAGATCATCCTTAGACTCATCTTTACATCACCATCCATCCTTAGTTGCATTCTTTGTCATCTTCCTAGCTGCATCATAGGTCATCCTCTTAAAAAATAGCATCATTCAGTCATCCTTCATCACCCTTTCATCAGCAATCTGCAATCAGAATCCCAAATCCTTGATCCAAATCCAAGCAATCATCATCCAAAGTCAGAGCCCACCATCCTTGCACCAAATATAGTGATCCAAGTCCTAAACACTTCGTGTCCTATCCATTGAGTTGCTTCCAATCCTTATTTAAAATAAATAATCTCCCCCCTTTGACAGAGCATTGTCTATGAAAATACATACTTGTCCTTGTTTGCCTCATCATCTTGAGCAAGAGATTGGCGTGCATTGATAAGAATCTAGTCTTTTGAAGATCATAAGTCTATCTTCGGTTGACAAATCATCATCGATCCTACATCAGGAAGCAACAACTCATTTGACCAACACTTAGTAATCTTCCACAATCCTCCACCAATCCTCCATCATCCTTGACCCAAATCAGAGCATCTCACCAATCCATCATCATCCTACCATCATTTTAACATTATGTTATTAACCAACACAAGGTACATTCCAAGGTTCTCTTAATGAATTCATTTACCAATATTGAGAAATGCATTTCATTACTTAATCTAAATGAATTCCATTTCCTGTTCTTTTACTTTTGTATTTCAGAATTTAAGAGAAAGATTAAGAAAGTAACATTTATTACAATTAAAAATCTTACTTCCTAATTCATTTTCATTTCTTTTTGCCTACAAATTGAATAACATCCTTTTCAATTTACATTTAACCCTTACATATGAAACATTGCTTTTCTTTTCTACATAGAAGACATAATACAATATTACACTTTTCATTTCAACTTTTGAACCTTCAAATAACATCCCTTGAAAAACCCCTAGAACTATCCCTCCCTGATTACATTATTTTGTTCTTTCAATTTCTGATAATGAATACTTCCTCAACACAACCTAACTCCCATAACAACACTAGTACCACTTCTAGAATACTTCCTCAACACAACCTAACTCCCATAACAAGATTATCTAATCAAAATATCAAATTAAAAGAAAAGAAGTGCAAAAGCATAGAAAGGGGAAGACTATCTGCATCCTTTCCTCATCCATCTTAACCTTCCCTAAACCTTCCTAAACTTCTCTAAACCATAAAATAACAATAAAATACACCAATATAAAGTGTCACAACAAATCACAGACTCCTAGGAAGAATTTACAAGAAACTATTGCATAAACATTCATAAAACTTCTTGAAAGCACAATTTGCAATACATGGAAAACAAATCATATAAAATTCCTTATCAATCCACAATTTATCTACATTATACAAATAATTATACCTAATTCACACACACATAAACACAAGGAAGAAAAGAGATTCATCCCGGTTCCATACCCTACTTGAAGTCCTATGGAGAATCCTCTCAAAGGCTGGAGAAAACCTCTGCAAATCCTCCAAGCTTTGAGAATGGTGACTTCCCAAAATAATTTCCCTTCAGAAAATAATCCTTCCTCTTTTCCAAACAATCTCAAAAATCCCTCACAAAAACTAGAATGGAAAATACAAAATGCAGATAAACCCCCAAATCCACTTCTGGAGCAATTCTTTACAAAATCTCCAAAAATCACCCTAATCCTCTAATCTCCCAAACTCTCAAATCTACAATAATTTATCCCCAACAATATGGTTGGGGGAGTTTCTTTATGGCGAGAAACTTCTTCAACTTTCATAGTTGGTTGAAAAATTAAACAAACACTTCCCGTAACAAATATTAAAGCCTTTTATTAGTTTTAATAAAAATATTCCCTAAAAAGACCATAATAAGCAAAAGAGACACAAAAGCTCTCAAGTAAGACACATAGCTCATTTGGAATAAAATTAGCCTAACTTGTAGGAGGTCTCGAGTTCAAATCTCCTAGATAGCTAGTTTTACCAAAAGAGCTTCCTTTTTATTACTTCTCATTATTATTTTTACTTTTATTTAATATACTTTATTTAAGCATTAAGAAGTCATTGTACAAACAAATAAAAACACAAATAATAATATGTATATATGCATGGGTATATGTGTGTGCACCCACATATATGTATTTATATATAATGTACATTCATATATATATATATATATATATATATATATATATATATATATATATATATCTGTGTGTGTGTGTGTGTGTGTAAGGATAAATCCAACTTACAACATAAATCTCAAAACAACATCAAAACATAAACCACAAGACAACATCATAAAAATGCATTTGAATTCCCCAACTAGGTAACCTCCTAATAGGAATATAAGTCCACGGGTAACACTTCAGAGTAACTTGGTAAAATCTCCACACAACAATAGTTTGAGGATTTTGAAGGCATGCTTATACCTGTGTAGCCAAGTAGAGTTGATGTCTAGTACCTTCATCCTGCATCACCAATTGACATATATACATATACATATAAATAGACAGTGGAAAACAAGGAGGGAGAATGTGACATCGTGTGGGTCTCCCGTAGGAGTAACTACAACTACCTCTCCTCATCCTACACTCACATCAACCAATATAATAATCAAAATATAATGGGATTAATAGGGTTAGATTTATCATAAATATATAAAATAAATATGAATCATTTCAAAATTAGTTCATCTCTAATCATTCATCATTTTATGCCAAATCATTCATTATTTTGATAATAAATTCTATTAACCAAGTAAATATAAAATCAAATGTCCCATCATGAAATGAAATAGTCCAAACATATAATCCAAAATAACATCTAGTAATAATCCTTTTGAATAATGGAGAAATGGATTCACCATTATGAATAGGATAATTATGGGATATGGATGGAAGTGAAATGAATGGTATGAAAATATGAATAAGGTTGAATAGTGGTAGATAAGATAATATGATATGCAAGGGGAATATAGGACCTATCCTTAATCCGAATTCCCAAAAGGAAAGATCCAAATGGATTAATCACAAAGAAGTGATCAATGCACAATTGAATCAAACAATGGAGAACATGAAGAAAGGAGGAAAACCCTATAATATACTATAGAAAGTATGTACTTGAAATCTTAAATAAATGGAAGGCAAATACTAACCTCAAAATAGGGAAAATCTGGAAAATACAGATTTCTGGTGTATCTACATAGTTTTGATAAATTCTATAACTTGCTCCAGACTAGAAATGCCAAGACAGAGAAAACCCATAAAAATTTTATCTTTTTGAGGTCAGGTCATCTTTGACCCAAATAGTGGGGCAAGGTCTTACCCTGGGGCACAATCCTACCCCCCACTGAAGGTCATCCTTGACCTCAAACAGCTCCGACAGAAATTCTGTTTGCAGATCCTGGAAGTTTGCCGAAAAGGGTATCCAGATTTTTACTTCAATTTGTTGTCATGCACCTGTATCTACAAGAAAAATGGTTTTGTTGTTTGGATGAGGGGTTTGCCTTCGTCAAACCCCAATTTAGGAATTAACCTTGAAATTGAATTGAAATTGCAATATGCATAAACAAAGTAAATGGAACTGTTATACACTAAGTTTGCACCTTTGTTTCAAGCTCTCGTAGTCTTGATAACCTAGTATAACATGGGAATCATCTCCAGGTTGTGGGACCTATGCTAACTGAGATGAGACCTCTAGGTTCTAGGCTGGTTCCTCTTGGATAATCACCTTAATTTTCTTCTTGACATGAAAAGTAAATCTTTTGAAGGAAAGGGATAGAAGGAATGCATGAAAGGAAAAAACTTGAAAAGAAAATTACCTACTAGGTGATACACTGAAAATATGGTTTGAATCATAATATGGAGAATGAAATCAATGCATAAACTCAAGTCTAGGAGATCTCAACTCACTAAATAGGTTTTCATGAGTATTTCATAGAGAGGTCTAAACAAAAGACACAGACTATGACTTGCAAACAAACATTCACCTCTGCAACTAGGTATAGGAATGAGACAGAATGACAGGGGCTGAAGTATACCCACAAACTCACTCAAATTAGATCAGACATAGTAATACACATGAATTGTAGAAAGAAAGAGGGATTAGGAACCCTAAGATATCACTAAAAACATACATATACTTTAATTCAATAAGAGATAGCTCAAACAAGAAAAGCATAGGGATAGAAAGAATGTCACAAATACCTCTGCAATGTTTAAACAATCAATGGGAGATTACAGAATGTAGAAAACCATAGGGCAAAAAAAATGCCACAGATAACTTTCTAAGAAAGAGAAGTTTCTTCTTTACAAAATGTCAACTCCTTGCTTCAAAAAGCTCCAAAAATAATATATACATCTCCTCTTTGCACGCAGGCAGGAGCAAAACCTAACTAGGATTACATAAATCTGCATAAAATAATCCAACCCTAAACCTGTCAAGTCTTGTCATAAATGTTCATGAAAATATCTCAACTGATTAGATCCTATGCGTGCAAGTCCATCTCTGTACTGCGTCCTCCTGCGGATGAGCCACCCTGATCCATCTACCATCCCGCAACTTAGCCTTGCCATGAATATTTGCAATTTGAAGTACAAAAGGCCAAAGGTGGTGCCAACCTCTTAATTATTCTTTGGCGCGAGAATACCAACATGGTACTTTAGAGATCATAAGAGATGACCATCAGATCTTCTCATCAACTTCCCAACTACAACTATCCTAAAGAATTCAATTTGAGCTACCCACCCTGTCGCAATCGACCACTGGATCAAAACCCTAGCAAAACCCTACAGAGATATATTTGAATTTAAATATTAATAGCTAGCAGGTCAAAATTAAAACATGACCATCGATCAAAGCTCTCTCAATAGATGAATGACACAAATTGACCTAAAAAATTGTAGTAAATCCTTTGAAAAGTCTTGCACCAACTCATCGGTCAGAACCAATGAGAAGCAGACACTTCAGCATGACTGGTACCTCACTTAAGATCCTTGGACCCATGCTAGACTAAGATTCCCATCAGACGGTTGTCTTATGATCTCATAGGGTCAGAAGATTCTATGAGATCATAAGACAACTGTAGATCTTACTTTTACTGATTTCCCTATAGATCTCTGACACGGTCCCACTAACAAGTGCCAACTGTTCCACCCATCAACCAATAAGAATCAAGCATGTCAGTGCCAGGTAACACATCAGACCCATGACATTCTAAATCCTTCATCAGACGATTGTCATTATACCGTGATGCTAAAGATCACGCATATTACTTCAACGGTATAATGAGAACCGTAGATTTTGCTCGGATCTTAACCCGCCTCATAAGCCAAAGACCACGGGCCCACTGATAGACTGCCACATCACAACCTAGCCGGCCAATGAAATGCGAGGGCATCACCAGGAAAGGACCCACCTGACAGAGCCTGGAGATAAAGTAAGATCAATGATTGGTGCATGATCTCATGGGCCAGGAATATTCCATCAGATCACATGCCAACCATTAGATCAACATCGACTGACAAACCACTGGGCCCGCACTGACATGGAGCCACATTACCAACCCCTGACCAATAAGAAATGTACACCTCAGACTACGTGGCAGTGGACCCACTAACAATCTGTAGCGCTATATGGAAGGAAGATCGATGACCATCGCTATGCCACGATCTTAAAACACTTGCATCTTCACTCAACTGAATAGCGATGACCATCAGATCCGATCGATACTTAGCCTCTTCAAAGACTAAAACCACGACACCAAACATTAACCGCCCACCAAATCGCAAAGTGCTAAGGGCTAAACTGCCAAAAATAAGAGAACATGCGAACACAGTCGCTTAGTCACTAGAAGTTAAAGACTTGACCACGGGGAATAAGAGAACTTACGACCAAAGGGTTTTAAAATGCACATGGGAAATGGAGACCTTTAGTGGCTGAAAAAGGTAATGAAGAATTATAACAGGCCAAAGGGTTTTAGGGATTTTTTGGCTTCAATGGTCACAATTATGAATTTTGACCTAGGTTCGTGATGCCGGAGATAGAACAAAATGCTGCAGAGACCAGGGGAAAGATACTAAACCCATGAAATTTTTTGGAGGTGTTCAACATGGTTTAATGCAAGAGGATCAAGGATTAAATTTAGCCTATGGCCAAAAATGAATAGATATGAAATTTTGGGCAACATTTTGGCAATTTCTGCTGGATGTCAGCCTACTAGACATTAGATCAGTGGCCTTGACATATTCATTGGGCATGGGGTCATCTTCATGAGCACAAAAATTCTTGACAAAGAGAGACCTGGAGCTGCAAGGAAAAACTGTGCATGGGCACTTCTTTGGAAAACTGGGAAAACTAACCTAGAAAGCAGGAACAAAAGCAGGGAAACATTTACAGAGATTTACAAAGATGGATTAATCCCAAAATAGGGCTTCAAGTGGAATCCATTAACTGATATAGGTAGGGCATTTCCTTCCAGAGTTGATAGTTGAAAAGCATTGGGCCCTCTACACTCTGTAATAACAAATGGTCCACCCCAAAAGGAATCAAACTTTGTGTGTCTGCCAGGCTTTGATCTGAATTCATCCCACCTGAGGACTACATCCCCAACTTTGAAATCTCTGGCCCTAGCTCTTCTATCAAAACTCCTCTTTGTTTGATCCTGATGGAACTCCATATCTTTCATGGATTTGTCTTTGAGTTCTTCTAACTCCATTAGCTGAGCATACCTGATTTGTAAGGGATCTCCTTCCTCAAATAGGGCATATTGAGTGGCCAAGTCCAAAGCTAGCAATTCAGTTGAAATGGACAACTTAGCCTCTCTACCATACACTAATACATAAGGAGAATTCCCAATGATCTTTTTTGGAGTGATCCTATCTAACCATAAGGCAGGCTTCAACTTGGTTTGCCAATCTCTTTGGTTATCCTGTAGAGTTTTCTTGATTATTCTAATCAAGTTCTTATTAGTTGATTCTACCAAGCCATTACCTTGAGGGTAGTAATTTGAACTAGTATTCAGATAAATGCCATTCCTAATTGCCTAGTCTGAGACTTTAAGGCCTATAAATGCCAATGCATTATCTGATATTATGGAGTCTGGAGTGCCAAATCTATGAATTATATCATCATAAAAGCTTAAGATAGCACTCTCATTTGTTTCTTTTAAGGAAACTACCTCTGTCCATCTAGTGAAATAATCTATTGCAATGATTATCCACTTGTGTCCTGCACTAGATGGAGGGTTGATCATACCAATTAAATCTATGCCCCATCTCATGAATGGTTGCTCTGTTCTGATTGGCTAAAGGGGCATAGCTGCAAGCTTTTCCTTTCCTGCAAACATAACACATTTGATGCATTTCCTCACATAATCATGACTATCCTTAAAGATAGATGGCCAATAGTATCCAGCCCTCATGATTTTAAAAGCTGTAGTCCTAGGAGAAAAGTGACCTCGAGAAGGTTCGTCATGAAATTCAAACAGGACATCAGTTATCTTTTCTGAATCAATACATCTTAAAAGGACACCATTGTGATCCTTTCTAAAAAGAACCTCATCTATATGCACAAAAGGAACAAATTGTAATCTATAATATCTTCTTTTTGCTGAATCTAGACCTGCAGGACATTGTCTTGTCTTCAAGTAATGAATCATATTAGGAAACCAACCTGTTACCTTGGCATGTTCTTTTGTAGAATGCACAACCAAAGATGATTCCATTTGTTCTATTTTCTTTGAACCTTCATCCCCTGCCAAATGTTCACAAAGACCTCTTCCTCTAACCAACTTGGTGGTTTGGATATCAATGTCATATTCCATCACCTTGGTAATCCAACTAGCTCTTTTCTCACTTAGGTCCTTGGAAAGCAAAAATTCTTCGACACTTGGATGAGTAACCTTCAAGTGTACCTTGTTATGGGTCAATAAACATCTGAAATTTTTAAGGCTCTTCACCACATCAAGTACATGCTTTTCTACAAAAGAGTATCTTTGTTCATACTCTTCTAAACCTTTGCTGAAGAAAGCAATAGGCCACTCCAATCCTTCTGAATTTTCTTGAGTCAACATAGCAGATATAGCATCATGACCTCCATAAGCGTAAAGGATAAAATCCTTATTGAAATTTGGGTTTAATAGGGCAGGAGCTTCTGTCAAGGCCTCTTTGATGGCTTGGAAATTGGCTTTTCCCTCTTTAGTCCAGCTGAAAGTTGAACTCTTCTTTAACATGGCTGTTAAAGGCTTCAATAAATCTGCAATATTAGGCAAGAAACACCTAACAAAATTAATCTTTCCTATGAAAGATTAGAGACTTTTCTTATGATGTGGCAAGGATAGCTCCAAGATAGCTACAATTCTCTTAGGATCTACTGTAATTCCTTTCTTGGATACTATATATCCCAGCAACTTTCCTTCATGTACTACAAATACACATTTCTTGGGATTAAGAGATATCCCAAACTCTCTACATCTTTCAAAGATTTTTCTCAGATGTTTGATATGATCTGCTGCATGTTTAGAATAGACAGTTATGTCATCTAAGTAGACCAGTACAAATTTGTAAATGAGACTTTTGAAGGCCATATCCATTACCTTTTGAAATGTAGCACCTGCATTTGACAAACCAAAGGGCATCTTTTGATAAGCCATGGTTCCCCACTTGGTTGTAAATGCAGTCTTATATTGATCCTCTTCATTAACTAAGATATGATTGTATCCTGAATAGCCATCCAATAATGAAAATCTTTCAGATCCAGAGACACATTGTAAGATTTTTTCCATAGAGGGTAATGGATGGCAGTCTTTTAGAGAGGCTCTGTTAAGATCCCTAAAGTCAACACACAACCTCAACTCCCCATTCTTCTTCCTTATAGGAACAAGGTTGGAAACCTAACTAGTATGCTTGATGGGGTAGATGATAACACTCTCTATTAATTTGAGCACTTATTTATGCATAAGTGGATCAAGCTTGGTATTAACAGGCCTTTGCTTTTGTCTTACTGGTTTGGCATTAGGCTCTAATTCAATAGTGTGCTGAGCAAGGGCTGGGTCAAAACCTTTGAGGTCTTCATATTTCCATGCAAAAATATCACTAAATTCTCTGAATAATTGGGTGTAAGCCTGCTTTTCTGAATCAGTGTTTACCTTTCCAAATTGTAAACTTTTACCTGGTTCCAACTCTAATTCAACACAATGTTCTTGTTGAACTACCAGGCCAACTTTATTCTTCTTAACTTGGTCATCCTTGTTGAAGATAGTCTCTAAGGTGACAAGACCTCTAGGCATCTTATTAGACTTAAGTTGTATCACTTGGTCACCATAGTTTTGTGATAGCCTATCTTGGTTATGCTCTGAGAAAACATCTTCTTCAAACAAGAACTGCAGAATTTTCTCATCATTGTCAAACACTTGCCAATTAGTATCATTATCAAGAATAGAAGGTCCGACAATCACTTTGATATGCTATTAAAATGCTATTGGGGATGTCATATTGAAATGCTATTGGGGATGTCATATTGAGACCCAACAGCAGCTAATCTGTCTGCATTCTGATTTAGTTTTCTAGGGATAGCAACAATATTGAAAGCACAAAAGTCTTCAATTGCATCCCAAACTCTATGTTTGTATGCTCTCAAGGTGTCATTTTTGGTTGAACTTATCCCTCTCACTTGGATGACTACTAACTCATTGTCACCATAAAATTTCAAGGCCTTAAGCCCTCTTTTTCTAGCTCACTCTAGTCCATTCACTAGACTTTCATATTCTGCAGTGTTGCTAGTGCAGGAGAAATTGAATCTGAAAGTTGTATAGTATCTTTCTCCTTTTGGGGACACTAGCATGGCACCACCACTAGAACCATGTTTGCTTCTAGCTCCATCAAAAAACATTTCCCAAACCTGATTACTCTGATCCTCTGAATCAACACTATCCTTGAAAAGGTTTGGCTCTATGGATCCACTTTCTTGTATCAAGTAACTTCCCAAACCAGCATCCCAAATAAAATTTTCTTGGGCTTCAAAAACCTTTTCTAATTCTAGTTCATCAAGGAAAATATCAGGGATACTTTTTGTCTTAGTGCTTGCTTCTCTAATAGTTGGGAAATCACTGTCATCAAATATAGGGCAGCTTGCATTGATGGTATTGGATACATATGGCTCTATGTGATGTGCTGCTAATGATTCTAATTTAATGGTAACCTTGGTACCATACCTTGTGTGAAAAAGAATGTGAGACCAGTCAGAAGAAAGATAGCCTCCTATTTTGGCTGTGAACTCCCTTGATAAACATATGGCAAATAAAGTAGGGAGATCTATGATATATATATCAAGTAAGATAGAGAAATTAGGACTAGCATGAAGGATTAGACTTGTATCCCTAGCCACACCTATAGTGTTGACTGAGGATCCATCAAGTTGTGTAATTGTCTTTTGGAGGGGTTCATATTTAAGTCCTAATTGGTCAAACACCTTTTTGGGCATTACAGTACTAGTAGCTCCACTATCTACCATACAATTATGTACAAAAGATTTTCCAATAATCAAAGATACATAAAAGGGAGGTGGTTTTGAGTTCCTACCTTGAATGGTACTAGCTTTGGAGTTGCAACTTGGAGCCTCCTTTTCTTGATCAATGTTAACCAACACTAGCTTTGCAGCTTCTTTTGCAGGCTGAGGAGTAGTCATTTCAGTCATAGCTTTCTTCAAAATCTTAGGTTGCCTTGGAATAGCCAAAGAATCCCACATAGACATGGTAATGTTCACCTTCTTCATGTTGTCTACAATGTTGAAAGGTGTCATAGTGTGTACTCTTTGTTGTGCTCTTACTATGATGGGCTCTACCTCTTTGAGAGTCTGGACTTCTTTGTTTGTAATGGCAGGAGCCTTCTTGAATATGAAGGGAGTAGCTTGTTGTATTGGCTCTGCAAATGTGGTGGCTTTGGTCTCAGAGTTTGGTCACTCGATGTCTTGAGCTCTTCTCTTTGACCTTGTGTTGGCAGCAATGGAAGGTTCACCAATAACTCCATTGAAGTCCTACTACTCGTAATTGAAAAGAGTAGTCTCATTGTCTTGTGGTTCTTGTTGGGGAACTAATCCACTAGAAGAAGCCTCTGATTGAGCTTGTGAGGAATTTTGAACCATTAGAGCTTTGTCCATCCATCCATTTGAACATGTAGCCTGATTATGAGGCTAATTACAAGGGAAACACCATTCATTGTCCATCGCCATATTATTTTGACTAGGGACCATGTCGCTAACTAGATTTGCAGAATTGAGAGGTGCAGGGTTATATGGTTGGAATGGTCTTTGATTAAAATTTTGTCTTTTCCCTTGATACCCTCCTTGGTATGGTAGCCTATTTTGTTGATAAGACTGTCCCTGAATCTGATATTATTGATTAGGACTTTGGCCTTGTGGCTGAAAGGGTGGTCTGATTCCTTGCCCTTGCCTCTTTAGGTTTGTGACCTCCTTAGTCAAAGTCTGCAACAAATTTGTCATTTCTTGCTGACTAGTTTGTTGACTACTCTTGATCTCCTGCAACTCTTGAGAGAAACTTGTTTTTAGCTCTTGACCGCTAGTACTGGCTTGAGGTGCTAATATGGTGGGAATAGGAGTAAATGGGGGTACGTGTGCAGGTGCAACAGGTTGAAGGCTAGGAAAAATGGGCATGGGAGGCCTTCTAGCTATCATGCCTACTTGGATTAAATAATTTTCAGCCCTGACAGCTATGTCAAAAGCTTGGGCTAAAGAGGTACCACCCATAGATTGGATCATGATAGAAATCTGACCATTCAAACTTTGCAAGAAGTATAGGAAAGTATGGCCAGTTGATGGTCTTACCGAGACTAGAATTCTATTCCATGTCTTGAGGAATCTATTATTATAATCTGTCATCTTCTCTTGAGGGTCTCTTTTAATGTTTGTCTATTGTTCAACCAAAGACAAGTTGTCTGATTTATCCTCAAAATGCTTACTCAATGCATCTCCTAATTCATCCCATGAAGTAATGGAGCCAACAACTAGAGTTCTAAACCATTCAAGAGCCTTACCTTTGAGAGAGGCTGCTAATAATTTGGTGGCCACATCTTCTTGAGTTATATTATGTATACTGTAGATAGTGGTCACATCTCTAATGTGCTCAAAGGTAGTAGTTTGTCCTTCACCTGTGAAATCAGGTATACTCTTTAGTGCCACCAAGGGCACATCATGATGTTGAGCAAAGGCTAATGGACTCCCTTGGTTGAAAGGTGCAAAAGCAAACTGCCTAGCCATTGTAGGAGTTGAAACTTGCTGAGTAGCAACTGTATGAGTTGTATTTGATGCTAGATTTGAATCTTCTTCTAGATCTCTGGTTAGAGATCTTCCTCTTCTTCTGAGATGAAAGGGAAAAGGTCTCTTTTTTGAAGTATCTGGTGGTGTAGACTGTACTCTCCTTGTAGGAGATGTTCTCTGAGTTGATCTACCTTTGTAGCCTCTTTTTAAGGGCAACTCTAAAAATTCAGTAGGCTTTGAGCTTCTAGTCTCAATCTTTCTCATAAACTTTGAACAAATTTAGCCTGGATCTGTGAAATCAGTGGAGTCACTAGATATACTTGATAGAAAACTTCTAAAAGTCTGTATTATGCAATCAATATATCAGAGATAGCATAATTTGAATTTGAATCTGCTCTTGGTCCCACTGAGCGTGCCAGAAATGTTATACACTAAGTTTGCACCCTTGTTTCAAGCTCTCATAGTCTTAATAATCTAGTATAACATGGGAATCATCTCCAGGTTGTGGGACCTATGCTAACTGAGATGAGACCTCCAGGTTCTAGGCTGGTTCCTCTTGGATAATCACCTTAATTTGCTTCTTGACATGAAAAGTAAATCTTTTGAGGGAAAGAGATAGAAGGAATGCATGAAAGGAAAAAACTTGAAAAGAAAATTACCTACTAGGTGATACACCAAAAATATGGTTTGAATCACAGTATGGAGGATGAAATCAATGCATAAACTCAGGTCTAGGAGATCTCAACTCACTAAATAGGTTTACATAAGTATTTCATAGAGAGGTCTGAATAAAAGACACAGACTATGACCTGCAAACAAACATTCACCTCTGCAACTAGGTATAGGAATGAGACAGAATGACAGGGGCTGAAGTACACCCATGAACTCACTCAAATTAGATCAGACATAGTAATACACATGAATTGTAGAAAGAAAGAGGGATAAGGAACCCTAAGATATCATTGAAAACATACATATACTTTAATTCAATAAGAGATAGCTCAAACAAGAAAAGCATAGGGATAGAAAGAATGTCACAAATACCTCTGCAATGTTTAAACAATCAATGGGAGATTACAGAATGTAGAAAACCAGAGGGCAGAAAAAATGCCACGGATAACTTTCTATGAAAGAGAACTTTCTTCTTTACAAAATGTCAACTCCTCACTTCAAAAAGCTCCAAAAACAATATATACATCTCCTCTTTGCATGCAGGCAGGAGCAAAACCTAACTAGGGTTACATAAATCTACAAAAAATAATCCAACCCTAAACCTGTCAAGTCCTGTCATAAATGTTCATGAAAATATCTCAACTGATTAGATCCTATGCGTGCAAGTCCATCTCTGTACTGCATCCTCTTGCGGATGAGCCTTCCTGATCCATCTACCATCCCGCAACTCAGCCTTGCAATGAATATTTGCAATTTGAAGTATAGAAATCTGAAGGTGGTTCCAACCTCTTAATTATTCTTTAGCATAAGAATACCAACATGGTACCTGAGAGATCGTAAGAGACGACCATCAGATCTTCTCATCAACTTCCCAACTACAATTGTCCTGAAGAATTCAATTTGAGCTACCCACCCTATTGCAATCGATTACTAGATCAAAACCCTAGCAAAACCCTATAGAGATATATTTGTATTTAAGTATTAACAGCTAGCAGGTCAAAATTAAAATGTGACCGTCAATCAAAGCTCTCCCGGTAAATGAACGGCTTAGATCGACCTAAAAAACTGTAGTAAATCTTTTGAAAAGTCTTGCACCAACTCATCAATCAAAACCAATGAGAAGCAGACACTTTAGCATGATTGGTACCTCACTTAAGATCCTCAGACCCATGCTAGACTAAGATTCCCATCGGACGGTTGTCTTATGATCTCATAGGGTCAGAAGATTCTATGAGATCATAAGACAACCGTAGATCTTACTTTTACTGATGTCCCTACAGATCTCTGACACGGTCCCATTGACAAGTGCCAAATGTTTCACCCATCGACCAATAAGAATCAAGCATGTTAGTGCCAGGTAGCACATTGGACCCACAAAATTCTAAATCCTTCATCAGACGGTTATAGTTATACCACGATGCTAAAGATCATGCATATTACTTAAACGGTATAACGAGAACTGTAGATCTTTCTTGGATCTTAACCTACCTCATAAGCCAAAGACCATAGGCCCACTGATAGACTGCCACATCACAACCCAACCGGCCAATGAAATGCGAGCACGTCACTAGGAAAGGACCCACCTGACAGAGCCCAGAGATAAAGTAAGATCAACAGTTGGCGCATGATCTCATGGGCTAGGAATATTCCCTCAAATCACATGCCAACTATTAGATCAACATCAACTAACAAATCACTGGGCCTGCACTGACATGGAACCACATCACCAACCCTTGACCAATAAGAAATGTACACCTCAGACTACATGGCAGTGGACCCACTGACAACCTGCAATGCTATATGGAAGGAAGATCAACAGCCATCGCTATGCCGCAATCTTAAAACACTTGCATCTTCACTCAACGGAATAGTGATGACTGTCAGATCCAATCGATACTTAGCCTCTTCAAAGATAAAAACTACAACACCAAACATTAACCGCCCGCCAGATCGCAAAGTGTTAAGGGCTAAACTGCCAGAAATAGGAGAACACGTGAACACAGTCGCTTAGTCGCTGGAAGTTAAAGAGTCGATCATGAAGAATAAGAGAACTTACGACCAGAGGGTTTTAAAATGCACATGGGAAATGGAGACCTTTAGTGGCTGAAAAAGGTAATGAAGAATTATAACAGGCAAAAGGGTTTTAGGGCTTTTTTGGCTCCAACGGTCACAATTATGAATTTTGACCTAGGTCAGTGATGCCAAAGATAGAACAAAACACTGCAAAGACTAAGGGAAAGATGCTAAACCCGTGAAATTTTTTGGAGGTGTTCAACAGGGTTTAATGCATGAGGATTAGGGATTAAATTTAGCCTATGGCCAAAAATGAATAGATATGAAATTTTGGGCAACATGAACTATTCACCTTGCTTATGTTGAAGTCCTTGTAGAGGATTCAAATCCTTGAATCCACAAGTACAGATGCTCTAAATGAATGTAGAATAGAATGCATGATGTCTCAAATCAATGGCATTAGATCTTTAACACCAATCTTGAATTTATCTTTGCATAGGAAGAGGCTTGGATGAATGTGGATGGGGAAATATTCAAAGGGGCTCCAAAGAGATTGAATCCTTCAATAGCTAACAATGGATCTCCTTGATGAATGCTTGAATGGATGATTACTTGAATGCTTGAAGATAAATGAATGCTTTCTTGCTTTCCTTCTCCTTCTTGCTTGCTACTTGATGGCACTTTCTTGAGAGATTATGAGATGCTTGATGGAAAAAAGAGATGGATGAAATGAGAGAGGAAGGCTTCCTTTTATAGTGATCTAGGGCACAAACTTCTAGAGAGGCTGACATTGGAGAAATAAATTCCAATTAATCTTAACCCCAAGAAATAGACCTAGATTAAATGCAATTTAAGAGTTTACCATTCTGAAATCTGAAACAACCGACCCAGAAGTGGGAAAATAAACTTTTTGAAGCCCGACATCCTGAAACTCCTAGAATCTAAATTTTGGACCTGGGGTCAGGGATGAGGTAGTCTCTTCCCTAGGTCAAAGTCGAGGCTGTCCCTAACCTAGGTCAAGGTGGAGGTCATCCTTTACCCTCCAGGTCATCCTTGACCCAGGAAGTCAAGATCTTCAGTTTCTCAGAGAAAGTTTACTGGAAAGAAGCTGGAAATAGGGAGAGAGAAGCATAGTAGGGAGGAAACTACCAAATCCATGCAAAGACCTAATCAAGGTGCTTGACATAACCCCAGACCACTTACTCGGAGGGTTAAAGGCTCTTAAAATGGAAGTGCTTCTATTTTAAGATGATACATTAAGCCCCCACTTTAGCAAGAGTATGGACTCGATGCAAACTCTTGATAAAGGAGATCAAAATGAAAAGATAATCTTATTAAAATCAAAGGGACAAAGAGATCCTCAAGCTCCTAGGGACTCAAGTCTTCATCAAATCCAAGATCACAATAAGAGAGACATCTCTAGAGAGAGAGAGAGGGTGTGATTACCTCACCCAATGAGAACTTATGTCCCATTGTGAACCACACAAGGAAACAACGCAACTGAAAAGATGGAATTGAACCGCCTAGTGAATGTGGCTACTCACTAGTCAACCCATCAAGGATTCACCCTCAGGAATATTCTATTCCATAAAAGTAAAACCAAAAGAAAAAGAGATATAGTCTTAAGGAAACCTTCGACCTTAAGGGATCAAAATTTGAAACTGGAGGGATCAAGAGATCCTAAAATATAAATCCATGCTTTAAGGATTAGTCACTAATCCAAAAAGGGAGAAAAGTATCATGAAAAATAATATATGTGTGCAATAGGTGAGCAGAGCATATGCCCCCATGTTAAAGTCATTGCTAACACTTTAACAAGAGCAATGACTTTAACGGAAACATAAATAACTCCATTGATTACGTTTCCACTACGAGATGCCCCTAGATGAAGACAAATCAAAGGAAATACCACATAAACATACAGAGAACACAGAAGGGATCTACCTGTTGTGGGGTTAGTATGATCATAAGATAATATATATATGATATTATTGCAAATGAATTGACATCATTCCCCAAATAAAGTAGAACTAAAATCACAAAGGAGGAATGATCACATAAGATATACAAAGAAGAATCTTTTCAAACCATAACCTGGAGACCAAAAAGAATTAGTGCTACCAAGTTGCAGATCCAAGAAGATTACACAAGGAAACATTTACTAACAATAGCACATGTACAACATAACATGAAACAACATATAGAAGAATATAGATACATATAGAGGAATTGTACAATAGGTTTGATTCCTTTATCACCTTGTACCAACAAAGCAACAAGGGTCGTATAAAAGAATCTAACAACATTTAGCAAACACATCACGGGAGAAGTAGAGTACTTCAGACAAACACACAATAAAGGCTACCATGAAGGACAAGCCAATCAAGCATGCGGCCTACTCTCCCCATCTCATTCTATATCATTTAGGGAAGGTGGGTAACTCGCAAGAGGGACTATATCCAACATAGTAGGAATGATAGACAATTCCAAACAAGGATCCTCTTCAAAATCACAATGTTCAATACTAGGTGTAAGTGTTAATTGTGATGAAATCATATTAGGTAAATCAATGTCAATGTCAATAGTCTCATATTCAGCATTAACATCATCAAGAGTATCTTCTTCATCCAGATTAATCAAAATAGGATCTAAGATACGAATAGAATCATCATAATCATGTATCTTAACATCATTATTAGTAACAACATCATGCATAAACTTATCAGAAGAATGTAAAGAATTTTGAAAAATAGAATTATGAGCCTTAGCTTGAGCATGATGTTTTTTACGAAGTTCATTAATAGATTGATTACATTTTTCTTTACTTGAAATATGTTGAGAACTAAGAGGAACAACTACCGGATACTTCACAGGTTCTATAGGAGAATTAACAGGATTCTTAGTAGATTGACAAGCAACACTAGAAGCTTGATTAACAGAACTGGAAGCTATAGATAAAGGAGGTATGGAAGGTGTAGGAAAAAGACCATGATTAAGATCCATTAGAGGCATGCTTAACTCAAGAATCTTATGGTGTTTATAGGCTTGATATGAGTGAAAAATATTATCAGGTCGAGAAGGACATGAATTAGGTAACGAAGGCCAAAAGAAGTCAAGAGTAGCACAATCTTTGGGCTTAGAAGGTTGATATAAACTATGATTTATCATCTTCACTTCTTCATCATGAACAAATTTAAGATATTTATGAATAGGTGAAGCAACAACATGCATAGCATTTAACCATGGCAAACCAAGCTTAACTTGAAACTGATCAGAAGTAGGAACAACAACAAAGGTAGTGTTCACAATTTTTCCACAAAGTTCAACTGGCAAGTTAATAGAACCAAATGATGGATAAAGAAAACCATTACAAGTTTGAATCTACACATCAAATGTATCATAAGAATCATGTTGAAAATTTTTCATAAAAAGATTTTCTTCAGTAATAACATTGACTAAGGATGTAGGATCAACAAGACAACCATGAGTAGGTATCTGAGAAATCCTACCATAAATGTAAAGGGAACCATCAGGAGCTTTAATAGTCTCAGAATCATCAAAGGTAATCAAAAGTTCCCGAGGTATTTTATTCTTAGATTGTTGTCAAGGTTTAGGTTGAGTTTTAAATTTAGGCTTAGGTTTTGGTTGAGGTGGAACTTCAGGTTGAGGTTGAGGCTGAGGTGGACATATAGATTGAACAACACGCTCCACTTGATTAATAGTGTGACTAAGATCATCCATCTTTGAATCATACATAATGTCCATAGAAGATGGTTGAGCAATGGTATTAGTATCATGCGTGGGTAAAGGATTCGTATAGATTTGAAGACTTTGATTAGGAGGAGAGATAGATTTGTTCCCACTACCATCAAGATTATCAACAGATAATGCATTAGAATCAATTAAGTCTTGAATCTTATGTTTTAAAGAATAACATTTCTTAGTATCATGACCATTCTGAAGATGATATTGACAAAAGGCTTTAGGATCAAAGGATTTAGATGGAATCATAGTAGGTAAAGAAGTTGTATAGGAGGTAAAGTAATCATATTAGTAGTTAACAACCTATTCATAATAGAATGTAAAGATTCAAAAAGAGGAGTAAACGTACGATTTAATCAAAAAGTAGTGGATGCAGAAGTGGCATTGTGAGATGCAACAACAACTTGATCAGCAACTGCATTCACTTGTTTGTTTATCTTGACATAATTATTGAATTTTTGAAATTTGTTCAGATTAGGAGCAGTGTCACTCTTATCAACTGGAACAGGAGCCATTGGACTGTTGCTCTCAAATTGACTCACTTGCAATTGATAATGATGAAGTGTTGCACAAATTTGTTGAAAAGAGGTAAATTCAGTGAGTAGAATCTTATCTCTAATATCCTTTTGCAAATTTGAAATAAATATACATTGAATATCAATTATATTAGGAACATGATAGGAAATATAAGCATGTAAATGCTTAAATGTACCAATAAATTTAGTCAATTTTTCCTTAGCACTTTGTTTACAATGCATCAAATCAGTCAAAGACACTTGTAGGCCAATGTTGTTTTGAAATTGTTGAATAAAAGCATTGGCAAGTTTTGGAAAAGAGTCAATAGAATAAGGAGGCAAGGAACAATACCATTGTAAGGCCTTGCCATGAAAAGTTCTAGCAAACAACTTGGCTAAATCCTATGGTCATGAGCATAATCACTACAAAGGATTTGAAATGTTTTAACATGATGAACATGGTCTCCTTTTCTGTTATAATTCTCAAGACAAGGCATATAAACTTGCTGAGGAACAAGAGTACGAATGATATCTAAGGACAAAGGACTTCCCATGTCACATGTAGGAATGCTAAACTTGTTTTGAGTCAAGGATGCAAGTTGTTGTTGTAAGGATGACACAGTTTGAGCCAAACTGATGATTGTTGAATCATTAGAGAAAATAGGAGGAATAACAACATTAGAAACACTAGGTAAAGTGTATGAAGCTACAGGAATAGAAGACACAACTCGAGGAACACTTGGAACTACAGTTGGAAGAGGATTGGAATAAGTAAAAGGAACATTATGATAAGAACGTTGTGATGTAGGAAGGGACACATGAGTAACAATCATAGGAATAGAGGGAACCATCACATTCACCAAAGGAGTATAGGTAGGAATACTAGGTAAAGGAATAGAAGAAGGTTCTACACTAGTGACAGGAGGAATCAACCCTAAATCTTGAGCTTCTTGAGCTAAAGGTTTAACATTTGAATGCACGAGGTGAGTAATACCACAAAAGAGGTTAACACCTTGATCACTATCATGAAGAACTTTCTTAAGAGCCTCTATAGCTTGAATAGAATCTTGATTATAGTTTTCTTGAATAAGCCAATTACCCATTTTATCAAGTTCAGTTGAAATTTTTTGGACTTGTTCAGTAGGAACTCTTAAAGCATCATCCTCATCATGAGATGAGTGAGAAGAGTTTTGCTCCATAATAGGATTGGAATCATGAAGAATCAAATTGTCATCTGGGATCCTAAGGAAAGGAGAGGAAGACTCAGGATCAAAGGCACCCATAAGTCTACGACTCCGTCTAATCAAAATATTATAAGTAGGACTAGAAGTAGTAAAGCTCATAAACCAATGCAATGCAAATGAACTAAACTAAGAAAGCATAAAGTATAAATATTTTTGTATTTTGAAAGAGATTTTGCAATTTTTTTGTATTTTTGAAATATAGATGCAACAAATCTAATTAGCATGCAAGATTTAACATAAAAGATAAATATAAACAAGATAATATAAAGGGAAATCTAACACCACAAAACACAATAGGGCATCTAATTCCACAAAAGAAAAGAGGGTAAGTATGTTGGGTTCACCAAAATGAATAATGGAGAAATGAATTCACCATTATGAAAAGCATAATTATAGGATATGGATGGAAGTGAAATGAATGGTATGAAAATATGAATAAGGTTGAATAGTGGTAGATAAGATAATATGATATGCAAGGGGAATATAAGACCTATCCTTAGTCCAAATTCCCAAAAGGAAAGATCCAAATGGATTAATCACAAAGAAGTGATCAATGCACAATTGAATCAAACAATGGAGAACATGAAGAAAGGAGGAAAACCCTATAATATACTATAGAAAGTATTTACTTTAAATCTTAAATAAATGGAAGGAAAATACTAACCTCAAAATAGGGAAAATCTAGAAAATATTGATTTCGGGTGTCTGTGCATAGTTTCAGGAAATTCTGTAACCTGCTCCGGACTGGAAATGCCGAGACAGAGAAAACCCATAAAATTTTTATCTTTCTAAGGTCAAGTCATCTTTGACCCAAATAGTAGGGCAAGGTCTTACCTCAGGGCACAATCCTACCCCTCACTGAAGGTCATCCCTAACCTGAAACATCTCCAACAGAAATTATGTTTGCAAATCTTGGAAGTTCACCGAAAAGGGTATCCAGATCTGTACTTCAATTCATTGTCCTGTACTTGTATATGTAAGAAAAATAGTTTTGTTGTTTGGATGAGGGGTTTTCCTTGGTCAAACCCCAATTTAGGAATTAACCTTGAAATTGAATTGAAATTGCAATATGCATAAACAAAGTAAATGGAACTATTCACCTTCCTTATGTTGAAGTCCTTGTAGAGGATTTGAAT
>BSBK01006329.1:0-60000 GCA_027943335.1 Chamaecyparis obtusa | reverse complement strand
TCCATGTAAAGTGGGAACAATGTACCCACTTTAGAAAGGCAAAAGTAAAACCGGTGGAAACAATTGGGTACATTGTTCCCCAGTGTGTAAGAAATTGAACAGATAACTTGTTACAAACTATTGCTTTAGATGCCAAATCATGGTTATGGAGTAAAATTGAGTAAAAATGGAGGAATCGCGCTAAAATCCAAACTGATGGTAGATGAAAAGGCTAGAACAGCAGAGTGATTTGTGAAATTGACATCCACTACCGGCTGGACCAGTTGCAATCTCATTGCCCACGTCACTGACGTATATCAGAGATGAGATCTATAAATTGTTCGTCAATTGAAGGGAAGAGAGAGCACAGTATGTCAGCAAGTCGGGTAGGGGAGAGGAAAGGCGGTAAAGGATGGAATGGGCACAAAATGCCCTTATCCAATGTTTCAAGTTTTCATCATTTAAAAAGGAAAATACTTTTGTAAAAGATACTACAATAAGAGATAAAAGGATCTTTCAACCAAAAATTAGGACTAATATGGGAGAAATGCAAATGATTGTCTAAATAGAAAGATGAGTAGATGCTATGTTCTGCAAAAAGATTAGCCTACCAAACAAGGGTCCTTCACAAAGCACATAGAAATGATTAAAAATCAGATACAATCTTTGTAAATAAAACATTTTGAATTTAATTTTATCCGCCACTTATATACCAACATGCGTACATCTTTTCAAATGTCTCAATACTTGGAATATCAAAACATGGAAATAACATCTCCACTACCATGCGAGTACCTTGCAGGCAATGTAAAATTTTGATACTACAAGGTTTATAGATTGTTCTTAGTTTTAATAGAATACAATTTTTCTTGTTTAGAATTCTTTAAAATTTATATTAAATAATATAATTTGAACATCTATTTTTTCAATGCTTAGATACATATGTTAAATATAATTAACCTTATAAAGCATATTACCTTTTGTATTTTAAATGATTTTCTTAAGAAATTATAATTTTATACATATGTTAAATATAATTAATCTTAAATTTTTTTGATGAATTAAATATGTTATATATTAATTGAACTTAAATGATTAATCATCTTACATTTGATCATAGTATAATTGATTAAGGCGGCTTCAAAATGATGAAGCCAATTTTTATGGTGCACTCATTTTTCCTCCAAATTTGTTTCCAAATTTATTTTCATGTTTTTTCATTTCCATGTCTTGTGCAAAGATGTAAGAGAAATTATAGATGGTTACAGTGGAAATGAAAAGATTTATTACCAAACACATAGCTTGGTAAGAAACGATCACCTCTTACAAACTAATGCCAATCCCAAATTTGTATGTAGTTATTCATTTTAAAATTTAATAAGTAGTTTTGGTTTTAATACAGTGATTTTTAAATTTGATCTTTAATTAGTACATATGTTATCTAACTTAATTATCATTTTTGAGTGGATGTTATTTGCATACAAGAACGGTTGAAAATGGTAGAAAAAAAAATTGGAGTAAAATTGTATCCATTCAACTTTCTTGGTTGAGCATTTTTCAATTGTTTCAATATTTCTACCCGATTGGCTGATTTTTGTAAAATGGAATTTAATTTGTTATACTTTCCTTTTTAGTAATGGAGACTACTAATGAATATAACATCACTGATGGAAAACTGACCAAACACATAACAAGAAAGCATGTGGAAAATTTCAATTCATAAGATTGTCACTTTTAAAATGAAAATCTTATTGTTATTTTCAAAATTTTATGACTTTTGAATGTTTGTGTTAGGGTATAAAGTGTTGAGTCCATAAGTATTAAGTATTAAATTGTAATATATTATTAAATCAATAATAATAAAAATAGTTTTTATTTCTAAAGATTCAAATAATAATTTAAAAGTTATAGCCTTGAGTTTGTAAAAATTAAGTATTATTTTAGTATATTATTAAATTACTAATAATAAAATAATTTTTATTTCTAAAGATTTAAATAATAATTTAATTTTTATTTTAATCTTATTACTGTTTGTTATTTGTTAATTTTGTTTTCTTCATTAAAATTTAATTAATAAAATAAAATTACAAATTATTTAAGGCTTTGACACTTTGTTTAAGGTTGTGTACTATTCTTGAGTATTATAGGTTGATTTGGCCTCATAGATGTTAACAAAATCTCGCATCTATTCCATCCACTATCATTATGGCCCATAAAGATCAGGCACCTTGCAAATGTTGGCTCATAATGGGCATAGACATAATTATGGCTACTCTTTTCTTTCTTTCACCAATTTCTCTAATACTACTATTTTTAAATATATATTATTAGTTTATATTTTTCCTAAAATTTCTATACTAGAACTTATTAATGAATTATATATCTCTTATAAGTATAAGCACAAAATATATAATTTCAATGAGTTAATTTAGTGACTATTTTTTGTTTATTTAATGATAGTAAATGCACAAGTAATTTTCAAACATGTTATATTATTTATCTCGGTCAATTGTATATTATTATTTAATAGTATTTAATTATTTCTAGGAAACTTTTGTATACCTTGCTCAACTTCATGTAGATGAATCACCATCCCTAATTCTTGTGGTATCATTGCACTAAGTGATTACATGATGTGATACTAAATCTCCTCTAGATTTTATGATGCCAGATCATTCACCTGATTCACTATCATAGACATCACTTGCAATTCGACCAGCGTGTCCATATTTCCTAGGATTGACACTACAAGCTTGTTGCAAGGTGTAAACAAGCTTCTCAATTATAGTACAATTTATGAGAGAAGATAGCATTGCAAAGCTATGAATTTTGCAACACAAAAGTGATCCCAATTTTGCATGATAGATGAAATACAACCTGAATTAATTTGGTTCATAGGCATCTATTCAATTCTTAATATTGTAGCAATAAGCATTTCTTTATTTGTTTAATTGTTCTTCCTATTATTTTAAAAAATTAGGTTTTAAGCATTCAATAGCACATACATTCGATATGAATTATTAGTTGATGGTCCTCTCTTTCCACAAGGCTCAAGTTCCCATGTACCTTGAATTGCTTGAGCCAGATATTACCCAGGTTCTGTGATACTTATTTGAGTTCAAGTCACACACATATTAACTTTGATATGCAAGAAATAACTTCAAGATGTTGAGAGTTCTAACTTGTTCGGATCTAGAGTATTGCTTCCATATTTTGTTTCCTTAAAATTATAGATCTCAACACATACTTATATAACCTTGGTTGTGTTATACACTGAGTTTGCGCCTTTGTCTCAAGCTCTCTTGGTCTTGATAACTCTGTATAACATGGGAATCATCTCCAAGTTGTGGGACCTTTGCTAACTGAGATGAGACCTCCAGGTTCTAGGCTGGTTCCTCTTGGATAATCACCCTAATTTGCTTCTAGACATGAAAGTAAACTTTTGAAGGGAAAGGGATAGAAGGAATGCTTGTAAGGGAAATGACTTGAAAGCAAACTACCTACTAGGTGATGCACTGAAATTAGGATTTGGATCTCAGTATGTAGGAATGAAATCAATGAAAAGCTCAGGTCTAGTAGGTCACAACTTACTGAATAGGCTTGCATAAATATTTCATAAGAGGGCCTAAGAATAAGGTACAACTTATGACCTACAAACAAACATTCACTTCTACAACTCAGTGTAGGATTGAGACAAGACTATTAAGGGGGCTGAGGTATACCCACAAGAACATCTAAATTAGATCAAACGCAGTAACACATAAAATTGCAGAAAGCAAGAGGGATCAGGAACCCTAAAATAATCACTGAAAACATGCAGATACTTTGATCCAATAAGAGATAATCCAAACAAGAAAGCATAGGGACATGAAGGATTGTCACTAAATACCTCTACAATATTTGAATCATCAATGGGAGAAATACAATTGTATAAGCCAGAGGGCAAAAAAAATGCCACAGGTGACCCTTAAGAAAGTATGAATTTCTTCTACAAATTGTCCAACTCTTGAGCTCAAAAGGCTCCAAAAAAATATATACATACTCAACTGCACGTAGGCAGGAGTCAAAATTAACCTAACTAGGGTTACAGATCTACAATAATGTCAAACCCTAAAGGTACACTGATTACTCATCACAAAAATCTCCGAGAACATCGGTCATCAGATTAGATCTTTCCTTTTGCGTGTTGATCCTATACTGAGCCCCTCTATAGACACAACAACCTCGACCTATCTACCCACCTGCAACTCCACTTAGCTATGAACGCTTCAAATTTGATCTTATTTCCCTGGAAGAGGTACTGTTGAAAAGGTGGCGTCAACTCCTTCTAGCACTTCTTGGCACAGGAACACGGCACAGTACCCTACAACGCTGACCAATGGTCACCTCCATCACCCTCTCAACCACAACTATCCTAAGAATTAAACTCCCAAGCTAATCAATGCCGTGCATGGTTGAAAGAATGAAAAACCCTCGCAGAGATATTCAAATTTGAATATTAATGGCTAGCAGATATATTTTAAAACATGATCATCAATGCGAAATCTTCTCGGCAGATGAACGACCGCGATGCACCCTTTAAAATAGTCTAAAACCATTTTCTGACAAGTCAACTGCCATCGCGGCAGTTAGCAACCAATAAAAAATGAGCAAATCAACATCTCTGACAAGTCACAGGACCCACGTCCCTAAGAAAACCATCAAACGGCTATCACTATACCACTGTGATAATGATCGAGCATCTTGAGCCTCCAGTATAACGACAGCCGAGAGATCTGATCGTGCTTTATGTTCTTAGAAACCCCTGACCCCATGGGCCCACTGACATCAGCCACGTTGCACATCAAACAACCAATCCAACTGTGCCATTGCGGAAACACGTTGCATTTGTCTGACATCGGACCCACTGCTTGAGATACCGATCTAATGGTAGGCGTATGATCTCATAGCCCCAAAATATTCTTTATGCTTTTATTCTAGCCGCTAGATCCTTTTAGATCGGGACCCCTCTGACAAATGGACCCATGATAGATCTAGTCATCGCCACGCAGACCAACCAAATTCAAGAAAGTCAGCACATAAGGACCCACCGAAGGAAGTTCTGACACCAACCAAGATCGGCGGTTGTCGTAAGATTGCGAGCCCTGACACAAACCCCTGCGAAGATACGTTGGTCGTCGATCCTCTGCAGATGTTAGAGCCTCCTTACTGTTGAAAGGGCTCGACCCTACTGACAACCTTTTGAATCAAACACTGCCAACGAATCAAGAGCTGCCAAATAAGATGAGGTGGCACCGGTCCCACTGACACATTAAATTTTGTAGGCAGAAGAAATCGACGATCGTCGCAAGATCTGATGGAATCTTCTGGGTCATAAGATCATGCGACCATTGTCAAATCAAGAATCTTGACCTGGACACTTGAACCAGGACCGCCAACTTAAACGGTAACTGCTCACGGGATCGCTGAGTGTTAAGAGGTTAACCGCCAGGAATCGAAGACTTGGCGAATGAAGGATTAATAAAGGGCACGTGAAAATTGGAAACTTAAGTGATCAGGGAAAGGTAACGTGAAGATATAACAAGGCTTAAGGGTTTTTTAGGATTTTGAACACCAACGGCTAGTTTATGAATTTTTTTAAGGGTTTTCTTCTAGCCATAGACCTAAAAGATTTTGCAGAGACTAGGGGAAAAAGGTAGACCCATGAAATTTTTTGGGGAATTTGACAAGATAAAAATAGAGGCCTTGAAATAGATTTTGGCCAAATTTGCAGAATAGGAAATTTAGGGCAACATTTTGGTGATTTTTGCTGGATGTCAGCCTACTAGACATGGAAAACCAGTGACCTTGAAAATCCATTGGGCATGGGGTCATTAAAACTCAAAAAACTCTTAGAGAGGTAGAACTAGAACTGTGCTCAGAGCACTTCTTAGAAAACAAGGAACTAACTAGAAAGTAGGAAAGCATTTTTACAACATTTACAGAGAGGGATTAACCTCAAAACAGAGTTTTAGGTGGAAACCATTCACAAAAATAGATAAGGGGACTCCCTCCATAGTTGAAAGCTTAAAAGCATTAAAGCCCCTACACTCTGTGATTACAAATGGTCCACCCCAAAAGGAGTCAAATTTTGTGTGCCTGCCAGGTCTTGACCTGAACTCATCCCATTTGAGGACTACATCCCCAACCTTGAAGTTTCTGACCCTGGCTCTTGTATCAAAGTTTCTCTTTGTTTGTATTTGATGGAATTCCATATCTTGCATTGATTTGTCTTTGATTTCCTCTAATTCCATCAACTGAGTATATCTGATCTGCAAGGGGTCCTCCTCTTCAAATAGGGCATACTGAGTAGCTAGGTCCAAAGCTGGTAATTCAGTTGAAATGGACAACTTAGCCTCCTTACCATATACTAGCAAATAAGGAGAATTACCAATGATTTTCTTTGGGGTAATTCTATCTAACCACAATGCAGACCTCAACTTAGTATGCCAATCTCTCTAATTGCCTTGCAGGGTCTTCTTGATGATCCTAATCAAGTTCTTATTGGTGGATTCTGCCAAGCCATTACCTTGGGGGTAATAATTTGAACTAGTATTAAGATAGATGCCATTCTTGACTGCCCACTCTGAGACTTTGAGGCCTGTGAATGCTAAGGCATTATCTGAAATGGTGGAGTTAGGAGTGCCAAACCTATGAACTATGTCATCATAAAAACTTAATACAACACTCTCATTGGCCTCCTTTAAAGAAATTGCCTTTGTCTATCTGGTGAAGTAATCAGTTGCAGTAATTATCCATTTGTGCCCTGCACTAGATGGAGGGTTAATCATGCCAATGAAATCTATACCCCACTTCATGAAGGGTTTCTCTATTCTGACTGGTTGTAGGGGCAAGGTTGCAAGCTTCTCTTTTCCTGCAAACATGGCACACTTGATGCATTTTCTTACATAATCATGGATATCCTTAAAGAAGATGGCCAATAGTATCCAGCCCTCATGATCTTAAAAGCAGTAGTCCCAGGAGAAAAGTGACCTCCAGAAGGTCCATCATGAAACTCAAATAGGATGTCTGCTACCTTTTTTGAATCTATGCATCTTAAAAGGACACCATTGTCATCCTTTCTAAAAAGAACATCATTTATCAGCACAAAAGGAGCAGATTGTAACCTATAATACCTTCTTTTGGCTGAATCTAAACCTGTAGGACATTGTCCTGTCTTCAAGTAATTGATCATATTAGGTAACCAGCTTGTTGCCTTGGCTTGTTCTTCTGTAGAATGCACCACTAGAGATGCATCCATTTGCTCTAACTTCTTTGAACTTTCATCCCCTGCCAAATGCTCACAAAGACCTTTTCCTCTAACCAACTTGGTATTTTGAATATCAATGTCATATTCCATCACCTTGGTGATCCAACCAGCTCTTTTCTCATTTAGGTCCTTAGAAAGCAAAAACTCTTTGACACTTGGATGAGTCACTTTTAAATGTACCTTGCTATGGGTCAATAGATATCTGAACTTTTTAAGGCTCTTTACCACAGCAAGAACATGTTTCTCTACAAAAGAGTATCTTTGTTCATACTCTTCCAAACCTTTGCTAAAGAAAGCAATAGGCTGCTCCAATCCATCTAAATTTTCTTGGGTCAACATTGCAAATATGGCATCATGACCTCCATAAGCATAAAGGATAAAATCCTTATTGAAATTTGGGTTTAAGAGGGCAGGAGCTTCTGTTAGGGCCTCTTTAATGGCTTGGAAATTGACTATCCCTTCTTTGGTCCAACTAAAAGTTGAACTCCTTTTTAGCATGGCTATCAAGGGCTTGAGTAAATCTACAATGTTAGGCAAGAACCTCCTAACAAAGTTAATCTTTCCTATGAAATATTGGATACTTTTCTTGTTATGTGGTAGGGGTAGCTCTAGGATAGCTGCAATTCTCTTAGGATCCACTGTAATTCCATCTTTGGATACTACATATCCCAATAGTTTTCCTTCATGAATTGCAAACACACATTTCTTGGGATTAAGAGATATCCCAAATTCTCTACACCTTTCAAAAATCTTTCTTAAATGTTTGATATGATCTACTACATGCTTTGAATAGATAGTTATATCATCCAAGTAGACCAACACAAACTTGTACATTAGGCTCTTAAAGGCCATATCCATTGCCTTTTGAAATGTGGCACCTGTATTTGACAAACCAAAGGGCATCTTTTGATAAGCCATAGCTCCCCACTTGGTTGTAAATGTAGTCTTGTATTGATCCTCTTCATTTACTAAGATCTGATTGCATCTTGAATAGCCATCCAATAATGAAAATCTCTCAGATCCAGAGACACATTGTAAGATTTTTTCCATAGAGGGTAATGGATGGTGGTCCTTTAATGAGGCCCTATTAAGATCCCTGAAGTCAACACATAACCTCAGCTCCCCATTCTTCTTCTTGATAGCAACAAGGTTGGAAACCCAACTAGTATGTTTAATGGGGTAGATGATACCACTTTCTATCAATTTGAGCACTTCCTTATGCATAAGTGGCTCAAGCTTAGGATTAACAGGCCTTTGCTTTTGCCTCATTGGTTTGGCATTAGGTTCTAATTCAATAGTGTGCTGAGCAAGGGCAGGATCAAAACCTTTGAGATCCTCATATTGCCATGCAAAAACATCACTGAATTCTTTGAATAACTGAGTGTAAGCTTGCTTCTCCAATTCAGTGTTCACTTTACCAAATTGTAAGCTCTTACCTGGTTCCAACTCTAATTCAACACAATCTTCTTGTTGAACTACTAGGCCAGCTTTGCTTTTCTTGACTTCATCATCCTTGTTAAAGATAGCCTCCAAAGTGACAAGACCTCTAGACATCTTATTGGACTTGATTTGTATTACTTGATCACCATAGTTTTGAGATAGCCTACCTTGATTATACTCTAAAAAAACATCTTCTTCAAACAAGAATTGTAGAATTTGTTCATCATTGTCAAACACCTGCCAATTGACATCATTATCAAGAATAGAGGGTCTGACAATCACTTTGATATGTTGTTGATCCACCTCCTTTGAAATTCTATTTGGGATGTCATATTGGGATCCAACAGCAGCTAATCTATCTGCATTTTGTTAAACTTTCTAGGGATGGCAACAATATTGAAAGCATGGAAATCTTCAATTGTATCCCAAACTCTATGCTTGTATGCTTTCATAGTGTCATTTTTGGTTGCACTTATCCCTCTCACTTGGCTGACAACTAACTCACTGTCACCACAGACTTTTAAGGCCTTAAGCCCTCTTTTTCTAGCCCATTCTAGTCCAATGACTAGACTTTTATACTCTGCAATATTGCTAGTGCAGGAGAAACTGAATCTAAAGGCAGTATAATACCTTTCTCCTTTTGGGGACACTAACATAGCACCACCACTAGAACCATGTCTACTTCTAGCTCCATCAAAAAATAGTTCCCAAACCTGATTGCTCTGGTCTTCTGAATCAGTATCCTCTTTGAGAAGGCTTGGCTCTATTACATCACTTTCTTGTATCAAATAGCTTCCCAAACCAAAATTCCAAATAAGATTTTCTTGGGCCTCTGAAGCTCCTTCATCTAGAAGGATATCAAGGATACTCTCTATCTTGGTGCTTGCTTCATTAATGGTTTGGAAGTCACCGCTATCAAATATGGGGCAGTTCACATTGATGGTGTTGGATACATATGGTTCTATATGGTGTGATACTAATGGTTCTAACTTAATGGTGACCTTGGTCCCATACCTTGTATGAAATAACATGTGAGACCAATCAGAAGATAGGTAACCTCCTATCTTGGCTGTAAACTCCCTTGAAAGACATATAGCAAATAATGCAAGGAGATCTATGATATATATATCAAGGAGGATTGAAAAATTAGGACTAGCATGAAGGATTAGACTGGTATCCTTTGCCACACCTATAGTACTGACTGAGGATCCATCAAGTTGGGTAACCTTCTTTTGGAAGGGCTCATATTTTAGTCCTAATTGGTCAACTACTTTCCTGGGCATTACAGTGCCAGTAGCTCCACTATCTACCATACAATTATGCACTAAAGATTTTCCAATGATTAAAGATACATAAAAGGGAGGCGGCTTTGAGTTCAGGCTACCTTGTGTGGCATTGCCTTTGGAGTTTCTACTTGGAGCCTCCTTCTCTTGATCAATGTTAACCAACACTGGCTTTGCAGCTTCTTTTGCAGGTTGAGGAGTTGTTACTTCTGACATGGCCTTCTTCAAAATTTTAGGTTGTCCTAGAAGAGCCAAAGAGTCCCACATGGACATGGTGACATTCACCTTCTTCCTGTTGTCTACAATATTAAATGGTGTCACAGTTGTTAGATTAGGTGAAATACTAATCTCCCAAGAACACCTGCATGCATAACCCTGTCACATGGAAGAAGCAAAGCACAGAAGCAAGAAAAATCATGGAGGCCAAAAAGCCAGAGACATCTTGTGGACATGCAAAGAGCAATCTCTATTATGATCCAATAAGTGAATTATCTCCAAAGAATGTACAAAGGGTTCAACCATATAGGTGAACAATAAAACCCTAAAGCTATAAAGCAAAAAATAAAGCTAGGTTGCACATTATAATTAATAAATATATTAATTATAATGCACCTAAAAGATAGCTTAAGTAAATAGAGTAATAAATGACTTAATTAATTAAACCAAAGTGATTTAATTAATAAGCATAAAGTATGATTACTCTAACACCCCCCCTTAAGCATAGCTCAAGAGGGAAGCTAACCTAGCACAGCTACGAAAGCAGAAAATGGGTCCCGGCAACAAGGCCTGATCAGGTACCCAGTACAAGAAATAAACTAGATGAAGGAAACAAAGCCTCCAATCTAGGGAATGTCCCAAAGAAAGGAACAAGAAAGAGCATGAAGCATCTCCGAAGCATGAAGCTGCAAACACTGTCAGAAGAAACTGCTGGAACCCCCACTGAAGTGCATGACCAGGTAGAGAAGACAAAGTCTGAAGAGCTGATCAATCAAAGAGGTGACCTCCAAAATAGGAATGAATGAGTGTCTATATAGTAGATGATCCATCTCACCGAAATGCATAGGTGCCTAGCCACTGCATCCGCCTAGTACATAGGAACAAAAACTGAATACGTAGATCACTCAACCGAACCAAGGAAGCAATAGAGCCAACAGGTGAACCCCCCCATAATGCTGAACGGGGTGACAGGAACACTGAAATGCAATGCCAGAAACATCTGCAAGAAGAAGAAACAGGAACACCTATGTGCAAAAGAAGGTACAAGCACAGGATAAAGGGCGGTGTCATAGACACAGTCTACATGGGCTAATGTCATGGAAGGTACGCTCACTTGACAAGAGTGGATGCGCCTATAGTGGCAAATGCATCAGAATCCCCCCATGGCACTTTATAACTGAGTGCGAGTACAAACAAACAAACACAAGGAGTACAAGATCCCAGATATGCAAAAGTAGGCACTTTATCTCAATGCGTTTACAGAAAAAAGAATGCAACAGAAGAGAAGCATACAATGCTCAAAAGACAGAAAGAAGAGTGAGCTATGAACTCAGAAGAAGAGATCCCCGGACCTGTAGAACCAAGCACTCCACCAGAGGGTATAAACTGCATAACTCAGAGGAGTGAAAACCTAGAGTAGAATCTGGAAAAATAACCTCTGCCACTGAATAGCACACTGAACCAGCTTTCCGAAAATACCAAGTTTGCTGAAAACTGAGCCCGGATGTGAGAGATATAGTGTCCGGAATGCAAAAAGTACCCGTGACTTTGACTGGCAGAAAACCCCTGTAAATGGAAAAATCAAACAACCAAACTGAAAAAAACAGAAAGGTCTCGGAACCAGCTTTCCGTCGATATCTCGTTTGGCAAAAAATGCCATCGTATGCTCAAGTTACAACAAAAACAGTGACAGGTGCTCTGGCAGGCACCTGAAAAAGAAAACCTCTGAATTCAACAGCCTGGTGCGAAAAATGGAAGAAGAATCTGGAAAAAAGCTCTGCGTATAAAACGACCGTCTCAGAATCATCTTTCCGATGATATCTCGTTCGCCCACTAACTCCTCCGTATGAGCAAGTTATGCCAAAAAAAGCATCAGGTGCTCCAGGAAGGCAAAAAAGTAGTCCTGCCTTCAAAGGCATGGTACGAAAAACGAGGCAAAAAACTCGGAACGAAACCTCCATAATTGCGTTCGTCTCGGAAAGAGCTTTCCGATGATATAAAAAACTCCCAAATACGCCTCCAGATGAAGAAGATATGACAAAAAAAGCCCAATTACCCCTAAAAACAGAGCCCTAAAAAACATGCAAATTTTTTGTTAAAAAAAATTAAAAAACATGTCCGCTGACGTCATGCTGATGTCAGCAGAAGGCCTGGGGGCTGAATCAGGAAACCCCTGGTCATGTGGGGGACCAGGGGCTGGTGCTGGTGCCGGCGGTGGGCGGGCCGGCGGAGCGGAGGGCGCGGGCGCGGGCGGCGGGGGCCGACGGAGCGGAGGCCGCGAAGGGCGGTGGCGGCACGGGCGCGGGCGCGGGCGGCGGCTGGGCGGGCCGCGGAGCGGGGCCGGCTGAGGAGGCCAGCGGGGCGGCACAGCCGGGAGGCGGCGGAGCCGGCGGAGGGTGCTGCGGCGGCGGTCTTCGGCGGCGGCATTCTCCGGCGGGGTGCGTGGTGGCGGTCGCGGGGGATGAAGCCGGTGCCGGTGCCGCAGTGGTGGCCGCCGGGCGGTGCCTGGGTGGCCGCTCGGCGGCCAAAATATATATATATATTTTTTAAAAAATCACCAACAGTACCCGCTTCGGAGTGCGTGCCAGAGCCGTACGGTCCTGGTATGCAAAATTTTTTTGCCTCAAATGCCACTGTGTCCAAAATGGACAAGTTTTATATGGATTTAGGGGTTCTTGGGCCTTCCGGACACAATGGTGGTGTCCGTTTTTGCCCAAGGTGAGCCAAATTTCGGCTCCCCCCCAGATCCACAAAAAAAAACTCCTGAAACTTTTGAAAACCTCCTGCTTCTGAAACACTTCAACAAAACACGAACAGCGAGCAGCAAGATGGCTCTGATACCATGTTAGATTAGGTGAAATACTAATCTCCCAAGAACACCTGCATGCATAACCCTGTCACATGGAAGAAGCAAAGCACAGAAGCAAGAAAAATCATGGAGGCCAAAAAGCCAGAGACATCTTGTGGACATGCAAAGAGCAATCTCTATTATGATCCAATAAGTGAATTATCTCCAAAGAATGTACAAAGGGTTCAACCATATAGGTGAACAATAAAACCCTAAAGCTATAAAGAAAAAAATAAAGCTAGGTTGCACATTATAATTAATAAATATATTAATTATAATGCACCTAAAAGATAGCTTAAGTAAATAGAGTAATAAATGACTTAATTAATTAAACCAAAGTGATTTAATTAATAAGCATAAAGTATGATTACTCTAACAATAGTGTGTACTCTTTGTTATGTCTTCGGCATGATGGGCTCCACCTCTTTGGAATGTTGGCCTTCTTTTCTTGTAATGACAGGAGTCTCCTTAGGTGTGGTGGGATTAGCTTGCTGCAATGGCTCTGTAGATGTAGTAGCTTTAGCATTGGAAACTGCTCTCTCCATGTCTTGAGCTCTTCTTTTTGCTCTTGTAAAGGCAACAAAAGCAGCTTCATCATTGACTCCATTGAAGTTTGGTTGCTCCCAATTAAAGAGAGCAGTCTCATTCTCTTGTTTTTCTTGTTGGGGAATTGATTCACTGGATGAAACCTCTGATTGAGCTTGTGAGGCATTTTGAACCATTAGAGCTTGGTTCATCCATCCATTTGAACATGTAGCCTGATTATGAGGTAGATTAGAAGGAAAACACCATTCATTCTCCATAGCCATATTATTTTGGCTAGAAACCATATCGCTCACTGGATTTGCAGAATTTAGAGGTGCAAGGTTATATGGTTGAAATGGTCTTTGATTGAAACTTTGTCTTTGTCCTTGATAGCCTCCTTGATATGGTGGCCTATTTTGTTGATAAGGTTGTCCTTGATTTTGATATTGTTGATTAGGACCTTGGCCTTGTGTTTGAAATGGTGGTCTGATTCCTTGACCTCACTTCTTTAGATTTGTGACCTCCTTAGTCAAGGTCTGCAACTAGTTGGTCATTTCTTGCTAACTGCTTTGTTGGCTATTCTTTATCTCTTGCAGCTCTTGAGAGAAGCTTGTTATTAACTCTTGGCCACTAGTACTAGCCTGAGGTGCCAATATGGTGGGGATAGGAGTAAATGGGGGTACTTGGGCAGGTGCAATGGGTTGAAGGCTAGGAAAAATGAGCATTGGAGGCCTTCTAGCAATCATGCCTGCTTGGATTAAATAATTTTCAGCGTTGACAGCTATGTCAAAAGCTTGGGGTAGAGAAGTACCACCCATAGACTGGATCATGATAGAAATTTGACCATTTAGACTTTGTAAATAGTAAAGGAAGGCATGGTCAGCTAATGGTCTCACTAAGACTGGGATTCTATTCCATGTTTTAAGGAATCTACTATTGTAATATGTCATTTGTTCTTGAGGGTCTCTCTTAATAGTTGTTAACTACTCAACTAGAGATAAATTATCTGATTTATCCTCAAAATGTTTACTTAATGCATCCCCTAACTCATCCCAAGAAGTAATAGAACCAATAGTTAGAGTTCTAAACCATTCTAGAGCCCTACCTTTTAAAGCGGCTGCTAATAACTTTGTGGCCACATCCTCTTGAGTAATGTTGTGTATGTTGCAGATGGTGGTCACATCTCTAATGTGTTCAAAAGAAGTTGTCTGCCCTTCACCTATGAAATCAAGTATACTCTTAAGTGCCACCAAGGGCACATCATGATGTTGAGGAAAGGCCAATGGGCTACCTTGGTTAAATGCTTCAAAGGCAAACGGTCTAGCCATTGTAGTAGTTGGAATCCAGAGATTGACAACTATATGAGTTGTAATTTCTACTTGATTGGAATCTTCTTCTAGATCTCTAGTTAGAGATCTCCCACTTCTTCTATAATGAAAGAGAAAAGGTCTCCTTTCTGAAGTATCAGGAGGTGTAGATTGAACTCTCCTTGCAGGGGATGTCCTTTGAGTTGACCTGCCTTTGTGACTTCTCCTTGAGGGCAACTCTAAAAATTTAGTAGGCTTTGAGCTTCTCGTCTCAATATTTCTCATAAAACTTTGAACAAGGTAGCCTGGATCTTTGAAATTAGTGGAGTCACCAGATATAATTGATAGAATGACTTCTAAAAGCCTACACTATGCAATTTGCATATCAGAGATAGCATAACTTTGAATTTGAATAACTTCTAGTCCCACCGGGCATGCCAAAATTGTTATACACTGATTTTGCACCTTTGTCTCAAGCTCTCTTGGTCTTGATAACTCATTATAACATGGGAATCATCTCCAGGTTGTGGGACCTTTGCTAACTAAGATGAGACCTCCAGGTTCTAGGTTGGTTCCTCTTGGATAATCACCCTAATTTGCTTCTAGACATGAAAGTAAACTTTTGAAGGGAAAGGGATAGAAGGAATGCTTGTAAGGGAAATGACTTGAAAGAAAACTACCTACTAGGTGATGCACCAAAATTAGGGTTTGGATCTCAGTATGTAGGAATGAAATCAATGAAAAGCTCAGGTCTAGTAGGTCACAACTTACTAAATAGGCTTGCACAAATATTTCATAAGAGGGCTTGAGAATAAGCCACAACTTATGACCTGCAAACAGACATTCACTTCTACAACTCGGTGTAGGATTGAGACAAGACTATTAAGGGGGATGAGGTATACCCACAAGAACATCTAAATCAGATCAAACGTAGTAACACACAAAATTGTAGAAAGTAAGAGGGATTAGGAACTCTAAAATAATCATTGAAAACATGCAGATACTTTGATCCAATAAGACATAATCCAAACAAGGAAGCATAGGGACATGAAGGATTGTCACTAAATACCTCTGCAATATTTGAATCATCAATGGGAGAAATACAATTGTATAAGCCAGAGGGAAAAAAAAAATGCCACAGATGACCCTTAAGAAAGTATGAATTTCTTCTACAAATTGTCCAACTCTTGAGCTCAAAAGGCTCCAAAACTATACATACATACTCAACTGCACACAAGCAAGAGTCAAAATTAACCTAACTAGGGTTACAGATCTACAATAATGTCAAACCCTAAAGCTACACTGATTACTCATCACGAAAATCTCTGAGAACACTAGTCATCAGATCAATCTTTCCTTTTTCATGTTGATCCTATACTGAGCCCCTCTGCAGACACAACAACCTCGACCTATCTACCCACCTGTAACTCCACTCAGCCATGAAGGCTTCAAATCTAATCTTATTTCCTTGGAAGAGGTACTATTGAAAAGGTGGTGCCAACTCCTTCTAGCACTTCTTGGTGTGGGAACATGGCACAGTACCCTACAATGCCGACCAGCGGTCACCTCCATCACCCTCTCAAGCACAACCATCCTGAGAATTAAAATCTCGAGCTAACCGACGTCGTGCATGGCCAAAAGAACACAAAACCCTAGCAAAACCCTCACAAAGATATTCAAATTTGAATATTAATGGCTAGCAGATATATTTTAAAACATGACCGTCGATGCAAAATCTTCCCGGCATATGAACGGTCATGATGCACCCTTTAAAACAGTCTAAAACCCTTTTCTAACAAGTCAACTGCCACTGCGGTAGTCAGCAACCAATAAAAAATGAGCAAATCAGCATCTCTGACAAGTCACGGGACCCACGTCCCTAAGAACACCATCGAATGGTTGTCACTATACTGCTGCGATAACAATCGAACATCTTGAGCCTCTGGTATAATGATAGCTATGAGATCTGATCGCGCTTTATCTTCTTAGAAACCCCTGACCCCACGAGCCCACTGACATCGGCCATGTTTCATATCAAACAACCAATCCAACTACGCCATTGCGGATACACGTTGCATTTTTCTGACATCGGACCCACTGCTTGAGATACTGATCTAACGACAGGCATATGATCTCATAGCCCCAGAATATTCTTTACGCTTTTACACCAGCCGCTAGATCCTTTTAGACCGGGACCCCTCTGACAAACAGACCCGTGATAGATCTAGTCATCACCACATGGACCAACCAAATTCAAGCAAGTCAGCACATAAGGACCCACCAAAGGAAGTTCTGACACCAACCAAGATCAGCGGTTGTCGTAAGATCGCAAGCCCTGACACAAACCATTGCGAAGATATGTTGGCCATCGATCCTTTGTAGATAATAGAGACTCCTAACCACTGAAAGGGCTCGACCCTACTAACAACCTTCTGAATCAAACACTGCTGACGAATCAGGAGCTGCCAAATAAGATGAGGTGGCACCAGTCCCACTCACATGTTAAATTCTGCAGCCAGAAGAAATTGATGATCATCGCAAGATCTGATGGAATCTTTCAAGGCCATAAGATCATGCAACCACCGTCAAATGAAGAATCTTGACCTGGCCTCTTGAACCAAGACCACCAACTTAAACGGTAACCGCTTGTGGGATCGCTGAGTGTTAAGAGGTTAACCGCAAGGAATCAGAGACTTGGCGACTGAAGGATTAATAAAGGGCACGTGAAAATTGGAAACTTAAGTGATCGGGAAAAGGTAACATGAAGATATAACAAAGCTTAAGGGTTTTTTAGGATTTTGAACACCAACAGCTAGTTTATGAATTTTTTTAAGGGTTTTCTTCTAGCCAGAGACCTAAAAGATTTTGCAGAGACCAGGGGAAAAGAGGTAGACCCATGAAAATTTTTGGGGAATTTGACAAGATAAAAACAGAGGCCTTGAAATAGATTTTGGCCAAATTTGAAGAATAGGAAATTTAGGGCAAAGGTTGATCGAAAGTGGATGATAATAATTCAAAGGAATCAAAATCTATGAAAATAATAAAAGAAATATACTAAATTGTAGTATGTACAATGACCTATCGGCTACACCCTTGCACCTCTTATTGGTGCAAGTACTAGTAAATATCAAATATATGCTTCACTTAATGTACTTTTAAAGAATATTGAAGGCCCAAGAAATCTTCGCCTCAAACCTTTGTCACTTATTTACATTTTAGTTAAAAATATTTTATACTAAAACTATATAGTATACAATTAAATTTGAGAACAATATCATAATATTTTATATATATTGAATTATCTGTATATTTATGAGTTATATTATTTGTTATATTTGTTTTCATATTTTATTAATATTTCATTTCTATTAAATCAAAATAAGCTTTATTTTTTATTATTATTAATTTAAAAAGTTTATTATTTGTTATTTCTTAAGACTTATTTTTATTAATATAGATTTTTATATACTTTGACTTGTATTTGGATCTCTCTCTCTCTCTCTCTCTCTCTCTCTCTCTCTCTCTCCCTCTTTGACCCCTTCTCACACTTCCTTATGTATCTCTCTTTGTCTCCCTCCCCCCCCCTCTCTCTCTTAACTCTACATCTCTCCCTTTCTCCCTCCCTATCCCCCTATCATTCTCTTCATCTCCACTTATCTCTCTCTTTTTCTTCTCATATATACTAATCTCCCATTTATCTTTTCACATATATCTATCTCTCCCTCTCTTTGGATATGTGCACCAAGATTGGGGACCAAAAGGGGGTATTAATATGCCAAAAACATTAAATCAATAAAGTTTGAATTTCCAAAAATTGAAGTTACTTACACTCAAAATTTGAAGATGCAACATGAATAAGAGTTGTAGTGCTTTGAATCTACTTTCTAATTTACTAATTGGGTTTCAAAATGGTGTAGATTAAGGGTTTCAAAAAGGTGACCCACACAAATAGTGATGAACTACAACTGATTGAGAACCTGATTGATGAATTACAAGTGATTAGAGATCACCGAGCACTAAATTGTTATGTAGGATAATTGAATTAGTCATTTTGTTGTCATTGATGTCAACTAGTTTTGACAGTACTTATCAGGATAGTTGCAAATATCTAAAAATCTGGGTCTGTGCAAGATCATGAGGGGCCAAAAAGTGGCGATGTGAAAAATATTCACTTTTCACTCGTCCAAAAGCGCATGAAAGTGCTTGTTGACTTTTTAGTAGGCTTGGATGTCGGTACACCTGAGCAAAGCTGCCACCAAAGCACATACCTAATCGGGTACTGGGTACCTGATATTTTTGAGTACCTGATAACTGTGGCATATATCCGACACCCGTGAGCCCTATTCTTCATTTCCTAGTGTGATTTCTTCAAGTTTCTAACCGCATTTTTCTGATACCCGATATATTTTCAGATACCTAATATTGGAAACCCCAAATTTGACTCTGAGCATATTCAATAAGTAGTTAATTGCATATTTTTATTAATTTGTTTCATTTTCATTATAAATGTAGCATTTTTTAAAACAATAGGGTTTTGTATTTATATTTGTAATAATATTTGAAACTTAGATTTGTTTTTTATTTAATCAAGCATGGCTAACAACAATGAAGAAAATAACCCTCCAAATAATAATCCCGAAAACAATCCCCCATATCTAAACCCTAAATCTTTACAAGATTTGATACAATAAAATTTGAACACAATATGAGGTTTCCAAAACACGTATCAAAATATACCTACATTAGGTCCCATGCTTGCCACACTAAATACAACTGTTGGAAATATTGACACACTCACACAGCAACATAATGCTGCTCTTCATTGGCGTGATGATATGCACGCCCAATTTGATGATGGGCTTGACCATGATGGGATTGCGGCCCTTAATATAAGTAAGGAAGATATAGCCGCCCTTTTTGTCGATCCTAAAACTGAAATACCAGTTTACCCCAAAAAGCCCAAATTATCAATAAAATGGTGCACAAATGAAGCAATGCGCACAAACTTTTGGGATTGTTGGTGGATGGTTTTTGATAAACCACCACATAGCAATTTGGAGGTCCCATTTTATTTCCTTAAAAAATTGTATGCTAATTTTGTGCTTGGTCACCATGTTGATTATTGGAGTATGAGGCCCAACATGGGCGTAGGTAGAGGAGCTCCTCAGACTAGGCCATCTTCCCAGTGCCGAAAGGCCACTACCTTTGTCCCCCCCACTGATGTCACACCCCCTCCTCCAGTGCAGCATCCCGATATCATTTATGAGGCTGCTGAATTGACTATTAGGGCCATTCATTTATTGAGTGATCAGTTGATCACACAGACTAGGTTAGTGTTGCCTCTTGTGGATACTGCTGGCGCATCGACATATCATCGAAGTTCACATGTATGTGAGACCCATATGTGCATTATGTGCAGGCATATGTGCCTTGGACCGCTTACTGATTTTGATATATATCAGTTTCATGATATTGATGAGGGAGATACAGGAGAGGTTGTTGCAGAGGCTGCAACACCTCATGGAGCATCTACATCTCATGAGAGTGCTCAGGAGGTGCACGTAGAGCCATTGACTCCTATTGATACGGTAAGAGTAAACATTATAAATAAATTTTTCACATGACTTATTTAATTTAAAAATAATTTATTTATTTAGATTAGTTTTAATGATTGCATGCACTTATGTATATATATTTTTTCCATTTATTTTTAGTCGATGACATAGGAGGAGGTGAGACAAGTGGATGAGTCCACACTTTCAGCCATTTCATTTGGCCTTGATGACTATACAGTATATTATAAATTATGTACCCATTAGTTTTTTTTTATATCATTTGGTGTACATGCTTAAATCTCTATCAATTAGAGAAATAAAATTCATACATTTACTAATATATATTGTCATCTTATTGTGTTCTTGCAGGCTACAGCTGACATCAGTGGGGGGCGTGAGGGGGTTCCTTCATCAGGTGTCGACAAAGGAAAGGTAGTTAATTGTTTAAGATTAATTATGCATGCATATGTATGCCACTTGTGTGTAGTAATAAATATTTTACTTGCACTTTATTGTATAGGGTGTGGCTATTGATGATGTCCCGACACCAGTTCAGTGAAGTAGGGTTATAGACATCTCGATTCGGAGTGATAGCCTGATTGTACGTAGACTTTTACATATTGTTATTTGTATTTTGTAACTAGGGTTGCTATGCTGAAGTACATTGATATATAATTGACAATCTTTTTACTCTCATAGGTTACTCCGACTGTGAGGGAGGTCCCACGAGAATCTTTTGTTTCTTTGTTGACCCAGCCCACTATTCCAGAGGAGGGATCACTGGATGTAAGTTTTAATTTTAGTTCAATCAATTTGTAATTTTATTATGATATCATCCTATTTTGTATATGTATTACTCTATGTTGTACCAGTCTACTAATCTCATTATTGCAAATATATATTTATAGGTCAGAGTTGGTATTGTTGGCATGGTCCCTTCACTACCCAGGACTTATGCTAGGACACCTGATCGTGGTAGGTGATCGAGAGACCAAGTACAAATTTATTTGTATTCGGTTATAATTTTAATTAAATTAGTGTTTGAAAATTATGAATTATATATATATGTGTGTGTGTGTGTGTGTGTGTGTGTGTGTGTGTGTGTGTGTGTGTGTGTGTGTGTGTGTGTACAAATCATATAAACTAAGCAATCTAACTTTGGTTTGAACTCATTTTTTATGCAGGATTAATCAGAGCCCAACACTCCTTCAAAGAGACTACATTTTGATGATCCCCCTACAACATAGGATGCAGTTTTAGTTTTGTGGTCATTTAGAGATGACACTTGGCACATTTTGAGATGGCATATATGCCACATTGTACACCTTAAAACATTGATTTTGTAGACATTTTGAAATGGCATGTGCCATATTTGTATATGGACATACTTTGATACATGTGATACATATATAGAACATATTCATTTATATGTTATATTTGCGTCATCTTTTGTATATACATATTTATTATTCATGTTTATGGAATTGAATGGTGAAGTTATATCTTGACTATGATTATCATTATGATTTAAATTATATCTTGTTGAAGTTACATTTATTTTTCTTTACTCTGGAATACCTTGTTCATGGAGCTTATTATGTTTTAGGTTTAACTTCTTGTTGGTGAACAGATTTGTCTTCGAAAGAAATGCTTAGAAAATGACCCTTAAAGCCCAAACAAAAAGACTCAACCAACACCAACAGTTGGGTCACTTCACTATTGAGAAGCGTAAGCGCCCTTTGAATTATCTGGGTATAGCTCCCCATGCAGGATTTACAATGAATCAACTAAACCATAAATGATAATGCTTTTAACCTAAAAGCAATAAAGGCTTACAAACATCTATTCATAAACATGAGATAGATGCAAAGGGACTAATTTATTGAAAAGAAAAGGACAGTAAATGCTACAAATTTCATTTGCCGAAACAATGCATTACAGAAAGAAACTAAGAGAGAAAGACGAATGGTTCTTTCCAAATACACAAAAAACTATAGCATAAAGTCCACAGATGATCGTGTTGATGATCAGACGTAACAGATATGTATTCAAAAGAAACCAATATCATTCAAAGATGAATATCAATCAAAAAGTGAGCATCTAAAATCAAAGTTTTAATATGCTAACATATCCTTCTTTAAACATAGCAAAACAACAAAGATTCTGATGTTCCTGTACATTAATCATTATCTAAAAATAAAATCCCTCTTTCCCTGCAATACAATAAAAATCCTAATCTATCCCTCCCCTAGCACAAAGTCTCTTGGGTCAGGCAGAATCCGGAACCCCCAAAATCTCCTCTACGAGCCTTACTTATTTTCCCCTTTTAGTTAGTTTCTTTCCTGTTATAATAACTAATTCTTGAGGACATGTCTATCCACATCTTCTTTCTCAAATACATTAAAGTATCCCTTTGTGAGTGCCTTAGTAATATTTTGTTATGAAAGTCCATGTTACTTGGTGCTCTACATCTTTCAAAATGGATCTATTCCTATAGAATAGTGCCATCTGGATCTTATTGCAACACAAGTGTTAATGCCTCTATGTTTTGATTGGACGCTTGGTGCTATAACTAGAGTGTGTCATTTCTGGCTCTCCACAAACATACCACTTCATGCAAGTGACACCAAGAAACATTTTGTCGAAGCTATCATACATATGTATTTTGGGATTCAATTCCGAGCAGGTCCTCCTCAATTTTCCCAGCCTGTGAACCTGAAGCCAACATCTCTGAATCATGACTGATGTCAACACAAAGAACTACATTATCATGCATCATGAAGGCATCATCAGCTTGGTATTGAAAATCGCTCTTAAGTTTCCCACTGATATAGTCCCAAACCTCTATGAATCCAACAACCGAGCATGAAACAAGGTTCTATCCATCAAGGAAGATGTCAGGTCCTCCTTGACATTCAGTGTTGGGGCATTCTCAGGAAATGATAATGTCTTAATATTGAAATTGCGTTATAGATTATCATGTTCTCGAATGCCAATACTGTCAATGTACAAAACCAATTCTCATTGCCATCGACCAGTCTAACCTGACAAAGCTTTGGAAACTTCATTTTTGGATACCTTTTACTAGTTCTACTACTCCTATCTGCAATTCCATATGCCGTGCTCTGCTTGCGGGCATTCTATTGAATAGTTTACATATATTGTCTATGCTTCCAAGTCACAATTTTTATGGGACTCAATAGTTAAAATTATAACCGACCCCAAGGATGATGGCATGTCCTTGGATAGATAGTGGCATTGATAGCCTCTCCAACCATTTCAGTCTACCTTCATAACCATACCAAATAGGACAATGTCTGCACAGAAAAAATTCTACTTGATCCACGAGCCCCGAAAGATCGCTGCCCAATCGTGCTTAGTGCACCTTGGGGTCACTTGGGTCGAGCGTGGTTGCAAGCGTTTCGATGACTCTGTGGGTAGAATGAGGTTGTCATTAGCATTTACCCGGCCAACCAGAGTCGATGGAGCAGATAGTTCGATGCTAGGTCAGATGGTTTGAAAGATACGCTGCTAAGCCACTTTCAACTGACCCTGACTGCAAGTTTTGGCATCGACTGAGATTGCCTTGCCAAATGCAAACGAAGTCGAATTGCCCAAAGATGAGAGAGGTTATTGTAGATCTCAAAAACACAATCTCGTAGCACCTAACAGTTTTTTGATAGCTCTCATGAGGTCTGAGATACGAGCCCCAGAAGATCATGGCCCAATCATGCTTAGTGCACCTTGGGGTCACTTGGGTCGAGCGTGGTCGCGAGCGTTCTGGTGAATCTGTGGGCAAAATGGGGTTGTCACTGGTGTTTACCTAGCCAACTAGAGCCAATGGAGTAGATGATTTGATGCTAGGTCAGACGGTTTGAAAGATACGCTGCTGAGCCACTTTCAACTGACCCTGACTGCAAGTTCTGGCATCAACTGAGATCGCCTTGCCAAATGCAAACAAAGTCGAATTGCCCAAAACTGAGAGAGGTTATTGTAGACCTTGAAAACATGATCCTTTAACACCTAACATTTTGTTGATACCTCTCACGAGGTCCAAGATATGAGCCCCAAATGATTGATGCCCAATCATGCTTAGTGCACCTTGGGGTCACTTGGGTCGAGTGTGGTCGCAAGCGTTCTAGTGATTCTGTGGGTAGAACGGGGTTGTCATTAGCGTTTACCCAGCCAACTAGAGCTGATGGAGTAGATGGTTTAGTGCCAGGTCAGACAGTTTGAAAGATACACTACTGAGCCACTTTCAACTAACCCTCACTGCAAGTTTTGGCATCAACTGAGATCGCCTTGCCAAATGCAAACAAAGTCGAATCGCCCAAAACTGAGAGAGGTTATTGTAGACCTTGAAAACATGATCTCATAGCACCTAAAAATTTGTTAATACCTCTCACGAGGTCCAAGATATGAGCCCCAGAAGATCACTGCCCAATCGTGCTTAGTGCACCTTGGGATCACTTGGGTCAAGCGTGGTCACGAGTGTTCCGGTGACTTTGTGGGAAGAATGGGGTTGTCACTAGCATTTACCCAGCCAACTGGAGCTGATGGAGTAGACGGTTCGATGCTAGGTTAGACGGTTGAAAGATACACTGCTGAGCCACTTTCAACTGACCCTGACTGCAAGTTTTGGCATCTACTGAGATCGCCTTGCCAAATGCAAACGAAGTCAAATCACCCAAAACTAAGAGAGGTTATTGTAGACCTTGAAAACATGATCCTGTAACACCTGGCATTTTTTTGATATCTCTCATGAGGTCTGAGATACGAGTCCCAGAAGATCACTGCCCAATCGTGCTAAGTGCACCTTGGGGTCACTTGGATCGAGCGTGGTCGCGAGCGTTCTGATGACTCTGTGGGTAGAATGAGGTTGTCACTAGCATTTACCCATCCAACTAGAGCCAATGGAGTAGATGATTTGATGCTAGGTTAGACGGTTTGAAAGATATGATGTTGAGCCACTTTCAACTGACCCTTACTGCAAGTTTTGGCATCGACTGAGATCGCCTTACCAAATGCAAACGAAGTCGAATCGCCCAAAACTGAGAGAGTTTATTGTAGACCTCAAAAACATGATCTTGTAACACCTGATAGTTTTTTGATACCTCTCACAAGGTCCAAGATACAAGCCGCAGAAGATCACTGCCCAATCGTGCTAAGTGCACCTTGGGGTCACTTGGGTCGAGTGTGGTCGCGAGCATTCTGGTGACTCTGTGGGCAGAACGAGGTTGTCATTGGTGTTTACCCAGCCAACCAGAGCTGATGGAGAAGATGATTGAATGCTAGGTCAGACGGTTTGAAAGATACGCTGCTGAGCCACTTTCAATTGACCCTCACTGCAAGTTTTGGCATCGACTAAGATCACCTTGACAAATGCAAACAAAGTCAAATCACCCAAATTTGAGAGAGGTTATTGTACACCTCAAAAACATGATCCTGTAACACTTGATAGTTTTTTGATACCTCTCACGAGGTCCAAGATATGAGCCCCAGAAGATCGTGGCCCAATCGTGCTTAGTGCACCTTGGGGTCACTTGGGTCGAGCGTGGTCGCGAGCATTCCAGTGACTCTGTGGGCAGAATGGGGTTGTCATTGGTGTTTACCCAACCAACCGGAGCCAATGGAGTAGATGGTTTGATGCCAGGTTGGATGGTTTGAAAGATACGCTGCTGAGCCACTTTCAACTGACCCTCTCTGCAAGTTTTGGCATCGATTGAGATCGCCTTGTCAAATGCAAATGAAGTCAAATCACCCAAAACTGAGAGAGATTATTGTAGACCTTGAAAACATGATCTTGTAGCACCTGACAGTTTTTCAATACCTCTCATGAGGTCTGAGATACGAGCCACTTTCAATTGACTGTTAGTGGTATGTTTGAAATTTGAACTGTGAAATTAATCATGATTAAGCTTGTTAAATTTCAACTGTGGAGCTTATTATATTTGAGGTTTAACTTTTATAGATTTTTTGAAATGATAAAAAATAATATCCTTAAAGCATTACAAACAACAATCAAACATGTAAGAATTCAAACCATGCAAATGACATAAGTATATGACATGTAATATCTCTTCTTGGCACTATTGGCCACCCATACATGATTTTGGTCATAAGTCCTTATGAAGAATTTAAGGACATTTAACTTTTAAATCAAATTGATTGTTACAAATTGCCATTATAGGCTTCAAAAGATCTCAATTAACCATTAAGGATCCTTTTGTCCTTCTATCTCTGATTGGATCCATGGTGACCATAAGCATCTTCATAGGTGCTCCTACACAAGTTACATTCCACATACAAAACCAAGTTTATTGAATCAAAATACAATCTAAGAAAGGTCAAATTAATGTATTGAAATTAAGCTTAACGAACTTAGAAAATAATGCACTAAGTTAACTTATTACCTAGTCAAGTGTTCCTGAAGGGTCATATCTTTGCTTCAGGGTCTCCAATAGTGCTTCATGATCAGCAGTAGTAATAGTCCAAAGTTATTTTGTCTTTGGTCTTCCATGATGCTTTGACAACTTGACATTTGTTGCTCTAACAAGGTGTGAATACATCAGAATAGTTTTGTGCTTCTCATAGTCTTCAAATGCGGGAACTCCATTCTTTCTAATCATGTATGTTCACAACCATGTTCCCGCAACAACTGAACCAGTAGGATATGTGAACCCATCACCATCTATCATCGGTTGTACAAGCTTTTGTTTACCTTGTACATAATGTGCTAACCAATAATATGACCTCTCATCATTCCCCTATGGTGCAACCAATGCAAAAACATCTCCTGGCTTCAAAAGATCTGAAAGATGGTCATAGTCAACTGAAGTGTCCATGTCATCATTTCTTATAGACAGTGTCAAAGATAAAGGATTCAGATACTGTGGAACCCATGTATCCACCCACTCACTTGACTCGCAATGATCCCAATCATATTGAAAACACATGGGGCAAAAACAAGCCAACTCTCATGTCCAAATGGTCCATGTACTACTATTGGAGCTTCAGAATGAATGCATTTTTGAAGAGTCTTTCACTGTTTGACAATCCAATCTATCTCCTATAGTTCCCTCCTCAACCAACCAAAAGAATCTATGCACTGTAGAATCAAGAGTCCCCCCCTATGACAATGCTAAAATACACCAATCAACAATAGAATGAGCATCAAGAAGTACAACACCTGAAATCCTCAATTGCTCCTTAACAGGAGCTCTCTTCACACACGCACTTGCTCTGTCATGCTCCCCTTTCCCATGCCCTGACTAAAAAAAACTCCAAATATGAGGTACACCTCTCTCCACATGCATTCTACACAACCAATAAAACATTCTGGCATTCTTAAATTGACCGGTGCAATTATCCGACCAAATGAGATGCCTACCCATAGCAATACCATTTTCTTGCAAGAAGTCAAAATAGTTTTGGAAACAATGTTGAACAAACTCATGAGAGTGAGACCTGTCGTCGCTCATATAAAAATGGTACTCTCTGATTATCTTTCACTCATCTTTTGTGCTATCAGGGGAATATCTATATGTGATGTGTACAAAAATAGCAACCTGAATCAAATTGTAATATTGAGCTTGAGTCTCATTTTGGGGCTGCAATGTATAGTTCTCTACAAAGTCTACAACGGATATAATAGTTCCAATGGGGAAAGTGTCCTTACATGTCCTAAATTATTGATCCAACCATTGAGACCTGTGACTATGCCTTGCATACTTGTAAAAAAGATTTGTCTTGAAATCTGAGATAAAATCAGCAACATTGTATTCATTTGCAACTAACTCACATCTAGAGCTGTCACCTCCACTCTTCAATGTATATTTCACTATTTCATATACCTTTTTTTGGACGAGTGTCTTTCCAAAATTGTGTTCCAAACCCTCATGAAAACATGTTCTAAACTTGGACAAACCACCACATTCTGAGCACTTGGCATTTAAGCAATCTTTTTTATAAAATAAACAACCATCATCTCTTTGACATAAAAATTGATCTAGCAAGTCTCTTGATGATTTGGGAAGACCACTTGCACCACAATCCTCTATCATTTCATTAGTATGCAAAGTAGAATGAATGGACCATAATAATTCATGATGCATTGAAAACTCAACATGATATTTGCAACAACATGTATTTCGAATCTTAAGGGGTACACAATAAAATGGCTTCACGGATTCAAAAGACCTTTGTGATATTTTCAATGTTGTATGTGTCTCACAAAATTTTTTATACAACATTGTTTGACTTACCTCCACATAATATTTAGAATGTGGAGTGCGGTCTCGATTTCCAACTCTCAACTTCAAGACATCCTTCACATTTGGTGACACTCTTGAGTTAGCATCCCAAAATTGTTGAATTTCATCCTTGACAACATCTATTAGCTTCTTATCGAAATGTGGAAGTCTCCCACCATAAGCCCATGTATCAATTTGAAGGGGATCATCAAGTCCTTCTCTTCTTGCAAGTGCTCTACCCAAATTTTTACGGTCTATATTGAAGCCAACACAAGTTTGTCTCATCAAACGAGCCTTTCTCAACTGATGACTTACTAAGGAGGTTATAATAACCCTCCGAGCAACTCTCTTGTCTTTTTCTCTGCTAGTCTTCCCAATGCTATTGAGAGCATTGAAAAGATTCTTCACAACAATGGCATTTCTCTCCATTTTCTTGTTCACACAAATCTTCAATTTCACAAGCAGAGGTCTCATCTTTTGCATCTTTAACAACTATACAAAAATTTGACATTTCTCAACCAATGTCTTGTTTCAAAAAAATTGATCATAAAGTCTTGAAGCCCACAATCTAATGGTTCTATGTGACCTCTTTCCTTCCCAATTATTCATAATGTTCTCCTCAATTTCAATTAACCATTTAGGTGTTCTTGAAAGCCCCAAATTTGAAGATTGATTATCTTTATTGCAAGGGACTTCATTTCGCATATAATTTGGAGATGTATAACATTCATGTGGTTCTTGTGCAACATTTTCGTTCCCAAAGTCTATATTTTCAATCTCCATCTGTGCATTTTCAAATTGAACATCCTCTTCACTTACAACTACATTTACGGGGTCACCTTGATTAATGTTTAACATACCTTCTCTCCTTCTTCGGTGATTTTCCTTATCTTTTTCCCTATATGCCTAAATTTCATCATCTATCAGCTTTCTCTTGCATTTAGCCTTTCGACGACTGGTGCTTCCCATGGCGAGACCACAAGTCGACAAAAATCAAACAATGGGCCCCAAATCACATTTTTTGTTTTGCAATGCGTGAAAAAAGTATAAAATCTCATGATTGTCTGCTCTATGGGGACAGGGAATATTTTGGTCAAATATTGCCTAGGAAAAATTGAGTACCCGATATTCTCCTGCCAATGAAAAACCGGTGGGAGCAAATGAAAACAATTGAACTTTAACATATATTTATGTATATAATATATCTATAAAAAAGAGGCATATGATATATAATGTATATTATATATGTACTAACGTATTATAATAGACTAATGTATTATATATATTAATGTATTAAATATACTAATATATATAATATATTATATATATACTAATGTATAATGTATACTAACATGTATATAATATATATATATATATATATATATATATATATATATATATATATATATATATATAATATATAATATTACAAATTAAGGAGAAACTCTTGCAGAAATATGGAAATTATAATCTTCCTCCTAGAGCATATATTAATGAAGTTCTTTGTGCCTTAGCAGAGGAAGCCAGCTGGATTGTTCAAGCTTACGGTACTACATACAGAAATGCGATATGTATTTTTGGCCTAATTTTTTTTCTCATTTCTTTTAGGTCTTTAAAGGTCGTCGGCTAAATCTTTGTATTAAATGTGCCTTTTACAGGCGTCATAAACCCTAGCTACGCAAAAATGGAGGCTTTGAAGAATAGTTCATTGGAGGCAGAGAGAGACTCCCTAGGGGTCCATTGGAATGCTCAAGTGTGTCTTAAGTGGTCCTAGCATCCTAATACCACTTAAGACACACTTGAGCATTCTAATGTGTCAAAAGGGGTTATAGGGACTCCCTAGGGGTACTAGTACACCTTATCATGCATTAGGACACCTAGAGAGTCCCCATGAACCCTTAAGACACATTGGAATGCTCAAGTGTGCCTTAAGGGGTTGTAGGACCCCTTAGGACACACTTGAGCATTCTAATGCATCAAAAGGGGTCATCGAGACTCCCTAGGGGTCATAATATGTCTTATCATGCCTTAGGACCCCTAGAGAGTCCCCATGATTTCTTCAGACACATTGGAACACTCAAGTGTGTCTTAAGGGGTCGTAGGACCCCTTAAGACACACTTGAGCTTTCTAATGTGTCAAAAGGGGTCATGGAGACTCCCTAGGGGTCTTAGTACACCTTATCTGACACATCAGAATGCTCAAGTGTGTCTTAAGTGGTATTAGGACCCCTTAAGACACACTTGAGCATTTGAATGTGTCAAAAGGGGTCATGGGGACTCCCTAGGTGTCCTTGTATGCCTTATCACGCTCTAGGATTCCTAGGGAGTCCCCATGACCCCTTTTCACACATTAGAATCCACAAGTGTGTCTTATGGTGTCCTAATACCCCTTAAGACACACTTGAGCATTCTAATGTGTCAAAAAGGGTCATGGGGACTCCTTAGGGGTCCTAGTACTCCTTATCATGCATTAGGACATCTAGGGAGTTCCCATGACCCCTTTTGACACATTGGAAAGCTCAAGTGTGTCTTAAGGGGTCGTAGGACCCTTTAAGACACACTGGAGCATTCAATGTGTCAAAAGGGGTCATCGGGACTCCCTAGGGCTCTTAGTATGCCTTATCACGCATTAGGACCCCTAGGGAGTCCTGATGACCCCTTTTGACACATTGGAATGCTCAAGTGTGTCTTAAGGGGTCATAGGACCCCTTAAGACACACTTGACCATTCCAATGTTTTGAAATGGGTCATAGGGACTCCCTGGGTGTCCTAATGTGCATTAGGACACCTAGGGAGTCCCCATGACCCCTTTTGACGCATTGGAATGCTCAAGTGTGTCTTAATACCCCTTAAGACACACTTGATCATTCCAATTCATCAAAAGGGGTCATGGGGACTCCCTAGGGGTCCTAATATGCCTTATCACATATTAGGACACGTAGGGAGTTCCCATCACCCCTTTTGACACATTAGAATGCTCAAGTGTTTCTTAAGGGGTCCTAGTACACCTTATCTGACATCGAGACTCTCTAGGGTAGGACCCCTTAAGACACACTAGAGCGTTCCAATGTGTCAAAAAGGGTCATCGAGACTCTCTAGGGGTCCTAACGCGTGATAAGGCATACTACGACCCCTAGGGAGTCTCGATGACCCCTCTTGACACATTGGAATGCTCAAATGTGTCTTAAGGGGTCGTAGGACCCCTTAAGACACACTTGAGCATTTCAATATGTCAAAAGGGGTCATGGGGACTCCCTAGGTGTCCTAATGCACATTAGGACACCTAGGGAGTCCCCATGACCCCTTTTGACACATTGGAATGCTCAAGTGTGTCTTAAGTGGTACTAATACCCCTTAAGACACACTTGAGAATTCCAATGTGTCAAAAGGGGTCATGGGGACTCCCTAGGGGTCCTAGTATGTCTTATCATGTATTAGGACACATAGGGAGTTCCCATGACCCCTTTTGACACATTAGAATGCTCAAATGTGTCTTAAAGGGTCATGGAGAGTCTCTAGGGGTCCTAAGGTGTTATAAGGCGTACTAGGACCCTTAGGGAGTCCCCATGACCCCTTTTGACACATTGGAATGCTCAAATGTGTCTTAAGGGGTCGTAGGACCCCTTAAGACACACTTGAGGATTCTAATGTGTCAAAAGGGGTCATGGGGACTCCCTAGGGGTCCTAAGGCATGATAAGGCGTACTAGGACCCCTAGGGAGTCCCCATGACCCCTTAAGAGACATTGGAACACTTTAGTATTCCAATGTGTCTTAAGGGGTCATGGGGACTCCCTAGGGGTCCTAACGTGTGATAAGGCATACTAGGACCCCTAGGGAGTCCCCATGACCTTTTTTGACACATTGGAACACTGAAGTGTGTCTTAAGGGGTCCTAATACCCCTTAAGACACACTTGAGCATTCCAATGTGTCAAAAGGGGTCATGGGGACTCCCTAGGGGTCCTAAGACATACTAGGACCCCTAGAGAGTCCCCATGACCTCTTAAGACACATTGGAATGCTCAAGTATGTCTTAAGGGGTCCTCTGACCTCTTAAGACACACTTGAGAATTCCAATGTGTCTTAAGGGGTCATGGGGACTCTATAGAGGTCCTAACACATGACAAGGCTTACTAGGACCTCTAGGTAGTCCCCATGACCCCTTTTGACACATTGGAATGCTCAAGTGTGTCTTAAGGGGTCCTATGACCCCTTAAGACACACTTGAGAATTCCAATGTGTCTTAAGGGGTCATGGGGACTCTCTAGGGGTCCTAACATGTGATAAGGCATACTAGGACCCCTAGAGAGTCCCCATGACCCCTTAAGACACATTGGAATGCTCAACTATGTCTTAAGGGGTTGTATGACCCCTTAAGACACACTTGAGCATTCCAATGTGTCTTAAGGGTTCATGGAGAATCTCTAGGGGTCCTAACATGTGATAAGGCATATTAGGATCCCTTAAGACATACTTGAGCATTCCAATGTGTCAAAAAGGGTCCTAGAGACTCTTTAGGGGTCCTAAGGCATGATAAGGCATATTAAGACCCCTAGGGAGTCTCCATAACCCATTTTGACACATTGGAATGCTCAAGTGTGTCTTAAGGGGTCATGGGGACTCTCCAGGGGTCCTAATGCGTGATAAAGCATATTAAGACCCCTAGGGAGTCCCCATGACCCCTTAAGACACATTGGAATGCTCAAGTGTGTCTTAAGGGTTCGTACGACCCCTTAAGATAGACTTGAGCATTCCAATGTGTCTTAAGGGTTCATGGAGACTCTCTAGGGGTCCTACAATGTGATAAGGTGTATTAGGACCCCTTAAGACATACATGAGCATTCCAATGTGTCAAAAGGGGTCCTGAGGACTCTTTAGGGGTCCTAAGGCATGATAAGACATATTAAGACCCTAGGGAGTCCCCATAACTTTTTTTGACACATTCGAATGCTCAAGTGTGTCTTAAGGGGTCCTATGACCCCTTAAGACACACTTGAGCATTCCAATGTGTCTTAAGGGGTCATGGGGACTCTCTAGGGGTCCTAACATGTGATAAGGTGTACTAGGACCCCTAGGGAGTCCCCATGACCCCTTAAGACACATTAGAATGCTCAAGTGTGTCTTAAGGGGTCGTATGATCTCTTAAGACACACTTGAGCATTCCAAAGTGTCTTAAGAGTTCATGGAGACTCTCTAGGGGTCCTAACATGTGATAAGGCATATTAGGACCCCTTAAGACATACTTGAGCATTCCAATGTGTCAAAAGGGGTCCTAGGGACTCCTTAGGGGTTCTAAGGCATGATAAGGCGTATTAAGACCCCTAGGGAGTCCCCATAACCCCTTTTAACAGATTGGAATGCTCAAGTGTGTCTTAAGGGGTCCTAATACCCCTTAAGACACAGTTGAGTATTCCAATGTGTCTTAAGGGGTCGTGGGGACTCTGTAGGTGTCCTAAGGTGTGATAATGCATACTAGGACCTCTAGGGAGTCCCCATGACCCCTTTTGACACATTTGAATGCCCAAGTGTGTCTTAAGGGGTCCTACGACCCCTTAAGACACACTTGGGCATTCAAATGTGTCAAAAGGGGTCATGGGGACTCCCTAGGGGTCCTAGTATGCCTTATCACACGTTAGAACCCCTAGAGAGTCCCTATGACCCCTTTTGACACATTGGAATTGTCAAGTGTGTCTTAAGGGGTATTAGGACCCCTTAAAACACACTTGAGTGTTCCAATGTGTCAAAAGGGGTCATGAGGACTCTCTAGGGGTCCTAGTATGCCTTATCATGCGTTAAGACCCCTAGGGAGTCCCAATGACCCCTTTTGACACATTGGAATGCTCAAGTGTGTCTTAAGGGGTCCGAGGGGTCAAAAGGGGTCATTGGGACTCCTTAAGGATCCTAGTATGCCTTATCACACCTTAAGACCCCTAGGGAGTCCCTATGACCCCTTTTGACAAATTGGAATGCTCAAGTGTGTCTTAAGAGGTCCTAAGACCCCTTAAGACACACTTGAACATTACAATGTATCGAAAGGGGTCATGGGGACTCCCTACAGATCTTAGTAAGCCTTATCATGCGTTAGGACCCCTAGAGAGTCCCCATGACCCCTTTTGACACATTGGAACCATCAAGTGTGTCCTAAGGGGTCCTATGACCCCTTAGGACACACTTGAGGGTTCCAATGTGTCAAAAGGGGTCATGGGGACTCTCTAGGGGTGCTAGTACACCTTATCACACGTTAAGACCCTTAGAGAGTCCCCATGACCACTTTTGATGTATTGAAATGCTCAAGTCTATTTTAAGGGGTCGTAGGACCCCTTAAGATAGATTTGAGCATTCTAATGTGTCAAAAGGGGTTATGGGGACTCCCTAGGGGTCCTAGTACGCCTTATCATGCCTTAGGACTCCTAGGGGTCATGGGGACTCCCTAGGGGTCTTAGTACACCTTATCATGCTCAAGTGTGTCTTAAGGGGTCCTCTGACACTTCCTAATGCATTCTAAAGGGTCATCATTCCATAGAAGTAGCATTTGAAACCCTAATGACCCCTTAATGGGCCTGCCGACCCCGATTCGACATGTGGTGTCCCGAGACCACCCCATGGACCCCTTTCGAGTTCTACTAGGAAAAAGTCATCCAAATTTGGTATGTAGGTCCTCTGACATGTCCTAATGCATTGCAAAGGGTTCCCATTCCATCAAAGTTGCATTTGGAACCCTAATGACCCCTTAACAGGCCTGTCGATCCTGATTTGACATGTGGTGTCCCAAGAGCACCCCATGGACCCCTTTTGAGTTCTACTAGGCAAAAGTCTTACAAATTTGGTACGTAGGTCCTCTGACATGTCCTAATGGGTTTCAAAGGGTCACCATTCTATGGAAGTTGCATTTGGAACCCTAATGACTCCTTAACAGGCCTACCGGCCTCGGTTCGACATGTGGTGTCCCGAGAGCACCCCATGGACCCCTTTTGAGTTCTATTAGGCAAAAGTCATCCAAATTTGGTACGTAGGTCATCTGACATGTCCTAATGCATTGCAAAGGGTCCCCATTCCATCAAAGTTGCATTTGGAACCTTAATAACCCCTTAACAGGCCTACCGACCCTGATTTGACATGTGGTCTCCCGAGAGCACCCCATGGACCCCTTTCAAGTTCTACTAGGAAAAAGTCATCTGAATCATGGAATTAGGTCCTTTGACATTTCTTAATGTGTTCCAAAGGGTCACCATTCTATTAAAGTTTCATTTCGAACGCTATTGACCCCTTAACAGGCCTATCGGCCCTGTTTCGACATGTCTCCTGAGAGCACCCCATTAACCCCTTTTGAGTTCTACTAGGAAAAAGTCATCCAAATTTGGTAAATAGGTCCTATGACATGTTCTAATGTGTTACAATGGGTGACTGTTCCATCGAAGTTGCATTTCAAACCTTATTGACCTCTTAATAGGCCTGACGACCCTGTTTCGACATGTGGTCTCCCGAGAGCACCCCATGGACCCCTTACGAGATCTAGTAGGAAAAAGTCATCCAAATTTGGTACATAGGTCCTATGAAATATCATAATGTGTTCCAAAAGGTCACTATTCCATCGAAGTTTGATTTGGATGACACCTTGACAGGCCTACCGACCCCGATTCGACATGTGGTCTCCTGAGAGCACCCCATGGACCCCTTTCGAGTTCTACTAGGGAAACGTCATCCAAATTTGGTATGTAGGTCCTTTGACATGTCCTAATGCATTCCAAAGGGTCATTTTTCCATCAAAGTTGCATTTGGAACCCTAATGACCCCTTAACAGGCCTACCGACCCCGATTCGACATGAGGTCTCCCGAGAGCACCCCATGGACCCCTTTCGAGTTATACTAGGAAAAATTAGTCCAAATTTGGTACATAAGTCCTATGACATGTCGTAATGCATTCCAAATGGTCACCATTCCATAAAAGTTGCATTTGGAACCCTAATGACCCTTTCATAGGCCTACCAACCCCGTTTCGACATGTGGTCTCCCGAGAGCACCCCATAGACCACTTTCGAGTTATACTTGGAAAAAGCTATCCAAATTTGGTACATAGGTCCTCTAACATGTCCTAATGCATTTCAAAGGATCACCATTCCATCAAAGTTTCATTTTGAACCCTAATGACCCCTTAATAGGCCAAACGACCCCGATTCGACATGAGGTCTTCCGAGAGCACCCCATGGACCCCTTTCAAGTTCTACTAGGGAAAAGTCATCCAAATTTTATACACAGGTCGTATGATATGTCCTAATGTGTTCCAAAGGCTCACCATTCTATTGAAGTTTCATTTGGAACCCTAAGGACCCCATAACATGCCTACCGACCCTGATTCGATATGAGGTCTCTCGAGAGCACCCCGTGGACCCCTTTCGAGTTCTACTAGGAAAAAGTCATCCAAATTTGGTATGTAGGTCTTATGACATGTCCTAATACATTCCAAAGGGTCACTGTTCCATCAAAGTTTCATTTCAAACCCTAATGACCCCTTAACAGGCCAATCCACCCCGATTCAACATGTGGTCTCCCGAGAGCACCCCATGGACCCCTTTCGAGTTCTACTAGGAAAAAGTCATCCAAATTTGGTATGTAGTTCCTATGACATGTTCTAATGCATTCTAAAGGGTCACTATTCCATCTAAGTTGCATTTGTAACCCCAATGACCCCTTAACAGACCTACCGACCCTAATTCGACATGAGGTCTCCCGAGAGCAACCCATGGACCCCTTTTGAGTTATTTTGGGAAAAAGTCATATGAATCATGGAATTAGGTCCTCTTACATGTCCTAATGCATTCCAAAGGGTCACCATTCCATCGAAAATTCATTTCAAACCCTAATGCCCCCTTAACAGGGCTACCAACCCCGATTCGACATGAGGTCTCCCGAGAGCACCCCATGGACCCCTTTAGAGTTCTAATAGGAAAAAGTCATCTAAATTTGGTACGTAGGTCCTATGACATGTCATAATGCATTCCAAAGGGTCACCATTCCATCAAAGTTTTATTTGGAACCCTAATGACCCCTTAATAGGCCTACCGACCCCATTTCGACATGTGGTCTCTAGAGAGCACAACATGGACCCCTTTTGAGTTTTACTAGGCAAAAGTCATCCAAATTTACTACATAGGTCCTATGACATATCCTAATATGTTCCAAAGGGTGACCGTTCCATCGAAGTTTCATTTGGAACCCTAATGACCTCTTAACAGGTATGTACCGACCCCGATTCGACATGTGGTCTCCCGAGAGCACCCCATGGACCCCTTTCAAGTTCTACTAGGCAAAAGTTATCCAAATTTGGTACGTAGGTCATTTGATATGTCCTAATGCGTTCCAAAGGATCATCATTCATCGAAAGTTTCATTTGGAACCCCGATGACCCCTTAAGTCACCTATCGACCCTGAATCACACAATGGTCTCCCAAGAGCACCCCATGGACCCTTTTCGAGTTTGACTAATCAAAATTCATCTAAATTTTGGAGTTAGGTCCTCTGACATGTCCTAATGCATTCCAAATTGTCACCATGCATCAAAGGTTGTCTCACGAGCCCTAATGACCCCTTAAGATGCCCAGCGACACTGATTGGACATGTGGTCTCCTGAGAGCACCCCATGGACCCTTTTTGAGTTAGACTAGGAAAAAGTAATTAAAATTTGGTACATTGGTACTCGAACATGCCCTATTGCCTTCCAAATGGTCACTATACATTTGAAGTTGCCTCATAAACCCTAATTACCCCTTAAGACGTCTAGCGACCCCGATTCAACTTGTTGTCTCATGAGAGGATCTGTTATAGCTTAAATTAAATATTAAAATAATATATAAAATATTTAAAAAAATACAATATTTAATAGACTAAATATATAATATATATATTATAAGATATATTAGATATTACATTTAATATATATTATCAAATATACAATATATTAATGTCCTAGTCATTTTATATATTATATATATTAGACATTATATTATATTTTATTATATTATATACACAACAATATTTAATATATAATTTATAATATATACATATATATATTATGTAACATTTATATTATAATATAAAAATATTGCATTTAATATAAATCTGAACAGACTATATACTTATGCCGTTTAAATTGATATTATGGAATATATAATATAAATAAATAATATATAATATACATACTATATAATATAAAATATAAAACATAAAATATAAAACCTAAATATAAAATATATAAATTATTCATTATCAGGGTGAAAGAAAAAACATCAAAATTAAAGGGAAATAAAAAAAGAGTAGGAGGGGGAAACTTTTCAAATTTGAAATTAAAGCAAAATCGGGTAATAGCTTTGGAAACCAAAGCTCCATGGTCAACGCTGAAGGTGTGCAAAAAATATGTTTTTTCTTTGTTTTTCTTATGTCAACACTTCGACCATTAGGTTGACAACTTTTTTTCCACCTGATTTCGATAAAATGAAAAGGGTTTCTTCAGATGATTGTCAACTTTCCATCGATATAAGTGCTGTCAGATTTTGAATTCGTTAAGTATTTATTAGTTATTTTCTAGTTCACTTACGTCTAAAGTCCTAATTGACATATTGATGGAAAAATAGCTATAACTTTCAAACCGTATAACATTTTTTAAATCTGAAAGATGCGTCACATTCTATGCTTCATCTAGTATAAGAAAAAATTAAAAAAAATTGAATTATGATAAGTTTTCAATGAGTTAAGGTGGTGAGACATGAGAGTTTTTAAATTCTGAAAGCGCTGTAGCAAAAAAATAATAATTAATTATCTGTTTAGAATAAAAATACCAAAAAATATGCGTCACATCCGGGCATGAGTCAACTACTTATATATCAAATATTATAAAAAATATTATCATTTGCTTTTGATTAGGGTGGTCAGACATACACGTATTTCTTATTTTTTTGCTGAAATGTTTGTAGTGCTGCATTGCAATCTATACTTTTTACCAATCATATTAATTTTTTTATAGAAAAGGCTTAGTACTTTAGAAACTACATTCAATTTCCTACAAATTATATTGTTACAACTTTTTGATATTAGGTTGATAGCTAGTTCATTTTTTCACGCCAAGTTGACTAATCCTGATTGTCTGATTTTTCATTGCCACTTAAGGGCATAGTTTGGCCCCTCATGATCCTGCACATACCTGGGGACTCTCTAGGTGCCCTAATGCATGATAAGGTGTACTAGTACCCCTAAGGAGTCCCCAAAACTCCTTTTGACACATTAGAATGCTCAAGTGTGTCTTAAGTGGTATTAGAATCCCTTAAGACACACTTGAGCATTCTAATGTGTCAAAAGGGGTCATGGGGACTCCCTAGGGGTCCTAGTATGCCTTATCACACGTTAGGACCCCTGGAGAGTCTCCATGACCCCTTTTGACATATTGGTATTTTCAAGTGTGTCTTAAAGGGTGTTAGGACCCCTTAAGACACACTTGAGCATTCTAATGCGTCAAAAGGGGTCATGGGGACTCCTTGGATGTCCTAATGCATGATAAGGTGCATTAGGACACCTAGGGAGTCCCCATGACCCCTTTTGATGCATTAGAATGCTCAAGTGTGTCTTAAGGGGTCCTAATACCCCTTAAGACACACTTGAACATTCTAATGTGTCAAAAGGGGTCATGGGGACTGCCTAGGGGTCCTAGTATGCCTTATCATGCATTAGAACACCTAGGGTGTTCCCATGATCCCTTTTGACACATTGGAATGCTCAATTGTGTCTTAAGGGGTCCTAAGACCCCTTAAGACACACTACATCATTGCAATGTGTCAAAAGGGTTCATGGGGACTCTCTATGGATTCTAACGCGTGATAAGGCATACTGGGACCCCTAGGGAGTCCCAATGACCCCTTTTGACACATTGGAATGCTCAAGTGTGTCTTAAGGGGTCGTAGGACCCTTTAAGACACACTTGAGCATTCCAATGTGTCAAAAGGGGTCATGAGGACTCTCTAGGGGTCCTAACATGTGATAAGGCATACTAGGACCCCTAGGAAGTCCCAATGACCCCTTTTGACACATTGGAATGCTCAAGTGTGTCTTAAGGGGTTGTAGGACCCCTTAAGACACACTTGAGTGTTCCAATGTGTCATAAGGGGTCATGGGGACTCCCTATGGATCTTAATGCGTGATAAGGCATACTAGGACCCCTAGGGAATCCCCATGACCCCTTTTGACACATTGGAATGCTCAAGTGTGCCTTAAGGGGTCGTAGGATCCCTTAAGACACACTTGAGCATTCCAATAATGTCAAAAGGGGTCATGGGGACTCCCTAGGGATCCTAACATGTGATAAGACACAATAGAACCCCTAGGGAGTCCCAATGACCCCTTTTGACACATTGGAATGTTCAAGTGTGTTTGAAGGGGTCCTAAGACCTCTTAAGACACATTTGAGCATTCCAATGTGTTGTAAGGGGTCATGGGGACTCCCTAGGGGTCCTAACATGTGATATCTCAATCCCAATCCCTAGGGGTAATAATGTGCCCGCAATCCCTGCTATATTTCAGAGTACTAATGAGAAGCAATGGAAAAAGTCTGAGACAGAGGTGGTGCCGGCATTGAAGCGGTAAGACATTCTTCATAATATCGTGGGGGGGGCAGCATCGAAACGGCAAGGCTTTCCTCATAATGTCGTGTCGCCACTGATCTCTTTAAATTTATTAATGCGGTCAGTTCTACAGCACATGCATCATTTCTAGTACAACTGCTCATTTTACCAAACCCTTCCCCACTCTCCATAATCTTCGACCGGCTCAAAGATCCATCCGGTTGTTCTTGTTTAACCTCCCAATGACTCTATTAAGCTATCGGATTATCAATAGGCATGGTACAATTGTCTGGAATGACTAGAATCTATTTTGAGAACCTTTACAATTTAGCATTTCGGTTGAAAAAGCTGGGAAAGATACCATTTGATAGCCACAAGTGGTGGAAATAGAGTGATTCTCTTGCCCTCTGCTTTTATAATCCGCCTCCAGTGAACTATTCTTCAAAGCCTCCATTTTTGCGTAGCTAGGGTTTTTGGCACCTGTAAAAGGCACTACTATGCCACTGTAGGGACTCATGCTCGTGCTCTGAATCATATTAAATAATATTTAAAATGTAAAATGTATATTATATAATATATAATATATAATATATAATATTATATATAATATATAATCTAATATATAGTTTTGAATATTAATATATATTAAATAATATTAAATATAACATTTAATATATAATTCATATTATATAATATTTAATATATGACTAATAACTATCAAATATATAACTATCAATTATATAACTATAATTGATAAAGTGGAACCAAATTTCAAAATTAGAAATTAGAGAAAGTGGAGGCAAAGCAAAAATTTGAAATTTTGCCGCCAGATTCGGGTACCCGATTAGGCTCGGTATTGATCTGTGCACCAAACCTACCTGGTCAACTCTTCAAGTGTCACAAAAATGTGTTTTTCTTCTATTTCTCTCAGTTCTAGACTTCGACCATGTAGCTGACGACTTTTTTTTCACTCGAATTTGATAAAATGAAAGGGTATCTTAAGGAGATTATCAGCTTTCTATCGATATAATTGCTGTCAAATTTTGAATTCGTTAAGTAATTATTAGTTATTTTCTAATCGAGCTACCTCTAAAGTGCTGATTTAGATACTGATTAAAAAATGACTATATCTTTCAAACGATATAACATTTTTGAAATCTGAAAGATGCGTCACATTCTATGCTTCATCTAGTATAAGAAAAAATTAAAAAAAATTGAATTATGATAAGTTTTCAATGAGTTAAGGTGGTGAGACATGAGAGTTTTTAAATTCTGAAAGCGTTGTAGCAAAAAAATCATAATTAATTATCTGCTTGGAATAAAAATACCAAAAAATATGCGTCACATCCAGGCATAAGTCAGCGACTTATATATAGAATATTATAAAAAAATATTATCATTTCCTTTTGATTAGGGTGGTCAGACATACATGTACTTCTTATTTTTTTGCTGAAATGTTTGTAGTGCTGCATTGCAATCTATACTTTTTACCAATCATATTAATTTTTTTTCAGAAAAGGCTTAGTACTTTAGAAACTACATTCAATTTCCTACAAATTATATTCTTACAACTTTTTGATATTAGGTTGATAACTAGTTCATTTTTTCACGCCAAGTTGACTAATCCTGATTGTCTGATTTTTCATTGCCACTTAAGGGCATAGTTTGGCCCCTCATGATCCTGCACATACCCATCTGTAAAGAAAAGAGACAAGATGAAGAACTATGATATCTACATGGAGGAAGATGGATATGATAGATGAGGATAAGGAATACTTTGGGTAACTTATTGATGAGTCTATGACTTCATATGGTTGACTTGATTATGTTGCATTAATCAGTTATGAAGAAGGAAGCAAAATGTTACAAAGTAGTGTGGTCAGTTAATGAAGGATTCTAGTATACACCAAGCTAGTGTTGTGTATACCGAGCAATAGTATCAACCGAGCTTTTATTCATTGACGCATTTCTTTGTTAACTGAGAATGGAGAAAAGAACTAAATGATTAGTTTAGTTGAAAGAAATTGATGAGTTGTAAAGTGTTATGATTTCGAGGTGAAAGATAAAGTTTGTTGCGAGATCAATGGCTAACAAAATTCAAAGAAGATCTAAAGGATGGAAATGAAACAAGTTATTGACACATCTGCCGAGGAAGGTTTAAACGGAAAAAATCAATGAAGGAGATTAAGCAACAAAATCTGATGGATGAAAATAAAATAGTTTACTCATCTATTTAAGAGACATTGATGTCATTGTGTAAAGGATGCCAGAAGGAGACTGCAGAGATATTGCATGAACACAACTTCATGCATGCCTGATCAAACTGGTTGAAGAAGAACCGAACTATAGAGTTAACCGAGCGTCAGAGAGCTATTATCGAGTGATAGTAAGTTATTGAATATTGAAGAACTGAATTGAAATATTGATCGGAGGATTTGTATGGACTTATAATCGATTTGTTTTGTTAGCTTTAAAAAGTATGAAACATTGTAATCTCTTTCACATCATTCAATCATAACTTAGTCTTTTCAACTGTAAGAAACTCCTTGAAGTCGCACCAATTATGGAACGTGAAAGGTGCAGATTCAATCCAAAGAGATTGGAATGCATTCCATAGACTACGGACTGCACTTACACCTTTCGTACTCTATTTCTAATAGAGAAATTTACGCAGCTGTGGCCCATACCTTTCCATGTGTAAATGAGGGCGTACAGTCGATAAAATGATAGATTTTGTTTTAATAAAAAAAGTAAAATTTATTCAAAGAAATATAAAGTAATCAACAAAGAAAAAAGATAGAAATAATTGATTAACTATATTAGGAATTAGATGCTAAATTAATATATTTTAAGATTGACGTTATCTTTGAAGTATGGCTACCGATTGATTTTAAGTTCATGATTATAAAATTATGTGGATGATGATTAAAACATTTGAAACCGTTTCATCCATTTCCACTGGTTTTACTTTTGCCTTCTAATTTTGCTTTAACATTCCGTGTTTACTTGGACTGTTTGAATTTTAATAATAAATATCAAATCTTTGCTTCACTTAATGTACCTTTTCTGAATATTGAAGGCCCAAGAAATCTTAGTCTCAAACCTTTGTCACTTATTTACATTTTAGTTAAAAATGTTTTATACTGAAACTATATAGTACACAATTAAAATTTGAGAACAATATCATAATATTTTATATATATTAATATTTTATATTTATTAATATTTTATTTCTACTGAATTAAAATAAGCTTTATTTTTTATTTTTATTAATTTAGAAAGTTTATTATTTGTTATTCCTTAAGACTCTTATTTTTATTAATATAGATTTTGATATACTTGGACTTGCATTTGGATCTCTCTCTCTCTCTCTCTCTCTCTCTCTCTCTCTCTCTCTCTCTCTCTCTCTCTCTCTCTCTCTCTCTCTCTCTCTCTCACTCACTCATATAATTTTCACTTTCCCTCCCTCCCTCTCCACCTCTCTACCTATCTATCAATGTCTCATTACACACCTCCATATATCCAAATCTATATATCTCACCCCCCTCTCTCCCCATCTAGGTATAGGATACAAGGTGTAGGATATTTGTATAGGGTTTAGGTTATATGGTGTAGGGCTTATGGTAAATGATCGATGGTACACATTTTAGGATACAGAAGGTATAGGGTTTAGATAATTATTCTATCTCCCTCTCTTATTCTCTTTCTCTCTCCCTCTCAATTGTCTAGGTCATCATTTATCTCTTGTTGGAAAAATAGGTTGTGTACACCTTTCATAATAATGTTTAGTGTAATAATATTTTATTTATTATGTAATATTACACCTAGGAGTACCTAGGTGGACATGCAATGTGTAGAGATTATTTTAGAGTATTCTTGGGGCCAGTTGATGTTGTATTATAACATTATAATATTATGTTTATTATAAGTAGCGATGGAGTGAAAAGAGTGTAATGTGCAAAATCCTTTAAATGCTCAAAATGATCAACTATTCCCAGTCAATGACAAGTGGTTGATGCAGAATACGACAACTAGGGTTTCTCAGGCTCGGGTTATGTTCACGGCTGGATCGAGCGATTTGAAGTATTCTCATGGCTTTCATCATTCTATTGGCCCTTTTCACCATACCCTAAAGGACTCTCATAGGATTAATAATGCAAATCCTCATAATAGATCTGGTGAAAAAAGCCCTCTTTTACTGGTTTTCATCACCCTCACATTCAACCAACTACAACATCTGCTCAGGCCCTTTGCTACCTACCCCTATTCATTACTCTAATGGCTCGCTAATTGGGAATTTTAACCCTAATGTTCCTTCCTTCATTTCTTGGCCTAACCCTTTGTCTATTTGTTCTCTTGCCTTTTTTTCTCCTCTGAACAACATTCTTGTGCGACCACGCCACCATTCTTTTCAAAAAAAATTGGTTGCTTCTCATCAGGCCCAGAGACGGGATAACAATAGGGTTTGTGATTCCAGTCAATCACATCCGTTGTCGTCTCATTTTCGCCAATCGGATGGCTCAATCGGATCGGTTTGTCGGATGGTTTGTGATTCCAGTCAACCATCTTCACAACCATTTTGAAACCCTCTGGTAGGTGGATCAGAACCTTTTCTTTTTTTGGAGGATGGTTTATTAGCACCTCAGGTTTCATACATGCAAGAAAAGGCCCTTATTGGTAAGATTTGGTCATTTTTACCAATTTCTGATTTACATTCTTGGGCTTATAAAATCTGGGTTAGTATTACTGATTATTATTTTACCTCGATCATGGCTAAAATTTCTTTATTGCTATTTTTTGACTCCTCTATTCCTCACAATAATGTTCATCGCATTAAAAATTGCTACTGTAATGGTCTTGGAGTTTCTTTGTTGTCTTGGGTCCCTAATTTTAAAATGAATGATTCTACTTTTTTCCTAATGCCTTTTTGGATTGAGCTACCAGCCTTACCCTTAGAATATATAGATTTGGAAATTAATGAGACCATTGCAAGTAAGATTGGGGTTTTTATCCGTCATGATCTGGTTCCATTTGAGGAACCCCATCGATCTATTTGAGTTTGTCTTTTTTTGAGTACTCTTATGCCTCTACCAAAATCCATTACCTTACAATCAAAATGGGGTTCCTGGCATTAGGAGATAATTGTACAGGTTGCACAAACTATCTCTTATTATACTAATTTACTGGGTCATTTTACAAATCAGTGCAAAGATCCCAATTGTTCAAACTTGATTGTGTGTAAAGACTGATCTACCTTCCCCTCCAAATGATCTATGATTTCTCACAATAAGGATAGCTCTCAACTTGAAAGAAGAATGTTGGCATCTCCACCTAAATGCTCTTTGGTTTCTCATGATAAGGATATCCTTCAATGAAAAGAAGATGTGTTGGCGTCTAAGAGCTCTACTGAAGAAATGCATCTTGTTAATCAGGCGGCTATGGATTTTGCAAAAAATGAATTCTCAACCTTTTTCGTTTCATGCATTATAGATTGTGTGTGCTGCTCAAAATCCTCTGACACCTATTCCTTCTTCTATTGTTGACTCTTTTGTTAGTATGCTAAGGGTATCTTTCCTGTCATTATTTCCATCTTTAAGGTGGTGGATTTTTCTCAGGTAGTGGTTCAAACAGTTTCAATTCCAAATTTGAATTCAGCCTCTAAGCCCTTGTCCTTACCATTACTGGATTAAATAGTCAAAATTTTTATGTTCTCTGATAATCCTCTTAAGTTTCATAAGTTGACTGAAGAAAATGTTGATGTTATGGCTACAAAGGTCATGTCGGTTGTTGCTTCCTGGTTTCATAATAATCTAGATTTAGATGAAGATTTTGATTTGGTATCTCCTCCACCCCTGTATGATCTTCAATTTGTTCCTTTACTGCAACCTCATAATGACGCAGTCTCTTCACCTAAGAAATGCCTAAATGACTGTATGACCACGGTTTAGGATAATGTATGTCCTTTTGACAAGGATTCAGATCTGCAATCTAGTCTCACACATCATGATGTTCAGAATGATATTAAGTTGAAATAAGTGTCCAAATTGTCTATTGTTTAAACCCCAATATTCTCAAAATCAAAGGTGATAACTCCTAAAACTAGAGGTAGGAAATCTAAAGAAACTAAGGCTCTGGAAGAAATTGAGGCTGGTGTCCAATCAACCTTGGATGGGAATTTTTCCACCTCAAGGAGAAGTTTGACAAGGAGAACTAAGTGTTCTCCTTGTCTGCAATGAGGATCCTCTCTTGGAATGTCAGAGGCATTAATGCCTCTGATAAAAGACATAGAATCAAACAAAGGCTTGATTATTCTCAAATTGATGTTGTCCTTCTACAAGAAATGAAATTATCTCTTGACAATTTTAATGCATCTATGGGTAAATGGAACGCTTGGTAGAATTCCTCTGTTCCAACAAATGGTGTATCAGGTGGCTTGGCCATCCTATGGAACTCTAATAAAGTTACAATATTCCCTCTGCAATCAGGTTCTAATTGGAAATTAGTTAGTTTCATGCTAAGAATTTTAATCTCTCCTTCTTCATAATTAATGTCTATGGGCCTACTTCTACATTAGATAAGTGACATCTATTGAATTCTTTAACCAGCACTATTCAACAGTTCCCAAACTGCAAGTTTTTGTTAGTAGGAGATTTCAATGCTATCTTGGGGCTCATACAGTCTTATATTTTAATAATTTTATCTAATACAATGACCTTTATGATATTCTTCCCCGTAATGGGTCCTATTCTTGGACTAATCGTAGATCTGAATTTTTACAAAGTACGTGGTCATATTAGATAGATTTCTCTACTCTCAACTCTAGAAGTTGGAAAACTTAACCTTGTCTCTGAATATCACACCTTTTTATGATTTGGATCATTTTCCCATTCGGTTCTTCATTGATTCTTCTAATATTGCTATGTCCAGTTCTTTTAAATCATCTTTTAAGTTTGATTATGTCTAGTTTAGACACCCACTTTTTAATTCTCTTCTTAAGCAACGGTGGTTGTCTGCTCCTTAGGAGGATGGATCAATGATGTTTCAAATTTTTTTTTAAATGCAGTTTGTCAAAAATCTGATTAAGGATTGGAATGTTAATATTTCTAAAAACATTTTTTTATCAAAAATAAAAGATGGAAAAGGACTTTTTTGAGATTAATTAGCATATTATGTTGAATGGTTTAGATCCCCAATCCTATGAGAAACAAAAATACCTTCAGGATGAGTGGGTTGAGCTTTGTTCTAGGGAGGAAGAATATTGGAGATAGAAGTCTCATGAGATATGGTTACAGCTTGGTGATCATAATACCAAGTTCTTTCATGCTTCGGCCAAACAAAAGAAAGAAGTTAAGACTATATTTTCCATTAAGGATGAGTATGGTAATTTATTCTCTGATGTTGAAAGTATTCAGCAAGAAGGGATTAGTTTTTTTTCAAATTTTCTTTCCCCTCCAACTACTCCATTACTAGATAATGATGGGGTGAATGATCTCCTCAATACAATCCCCCCTCTTGTCACTTCTCAGGATAACCTTGTGTTATTGACCCCTTTCACCCTCTCAGAAGTCAGATCTTTTTTCTTTTCATTATCACCTGACAAAGCTCCTAGTCCAGACGACTTTACTACTCCTTTTTTCCAAAAAACTTGTGATGTAATCTGTTTTGACCTCTTGGTTGTATTGGAGGAATCTAGAAAGAACTTAGCTATGTTGAAGTGCTTCAATGCAACAAATCTTGTTCTCATTCCCAAAAATAGTGACCCTTAGACCTTTGTTGACTTTCGACCAATTTCCTTCTACAATACCATTTATAAAATTATCTCTAAAGAAATTTATTTATGGTTGCAACATATTATCCCAAGAATTATTTCTTCTGAGCAAGGTGGTTTTTTTCCTAGTAGGGAAACTACAGATGGGGCTCTTCTTGCACATGAAACCTTACATTCTATTAAATAAAACTCTATTCCTTCATTTTTTATTAAATTGGACATGATGAAGGCCTATGATAGACTCAATTGGTCATTTCTTATTCAGGTTTTACTCAAATTTGGTTTTTCTAAAATAGTGTATGTGGGTTAAGGCCTTTATCTCTAGGGCTCATTTCTCTATAATAACCAATGGCACTTCGATTGGTTTTTTTCCTTAAACTCAAGGAGTCGAGCAAGGCAACCCTTTGTCCCCCTTTCTCCTCATCATTATGGATAAAGCTTTGAGCTGATTCATTAATGGGTGTCATACCTCTGGGCTCTAGCTTGGTGTGCACATTTATGGTACTTCTATTTCAGTCATGCATTCTTTATTTGCTGATTGTACCCTCTTATTTGGTAAAGCCTCTATTCATGAGGCTAAACAAGTTTAAAAGGTTTTGTATCTTTACACATATGTTTCAGGTCAGAAAATTAACATTCAGAAATCAAAAATCTATGTGTTCAATATAGATCCTAGGATTTCTAATAGAATTGTTAATATCTTAGGATTTCCCTTAGATGAGCTTCCTTCTACTTACCTAGGGATTCCTTTCTTTATGGGGTCTAATAAACCCATCTACTGGAAATTGGTTGTAAATCATATTAAATCTAGGGTAGTGGCTTGGAAAGCTAGGTGGCTTTCACTTTCTAGTAGAATCCTCCTCATCAAATCTGTCCTTTCAACTATTCCTAACTATTATATTTCAGTACTACAAGCACCAAAATCTATAATTAATCAAATTGATAAATTGATTAAGGAATTCTTATCGACAACTAACATGACAGGAGATAAGAAAATTCCTCTCATGTCCCTTTTGGATATGTCTTTCTCTCTACCTACTAGTGGTGTGGGTCTCCATAATCTAGCTACTCAAAATTTGGATTTTGGAGGCAAGCTGGTCTAGAAACTATATACTCAACCCAATATTAAATGGTGTCGTCTGATGCAAGAAAAGTATTTGGATAACCTCGATCCATCTAAAGTCATTTATGTTCTTGACCCTCCTAGAGGGTCTTCCATTTGGGACTTCATGATGAAATCTAGGTACATTGTCACCTCCTTTGTGTCTTGGGAAGTCCACAATGGCAAGTCAGCCAACTTTTGGTTTAATTCATGGAATGGCTTGCCTCCCTTACATAATATTGATCCCTTCCATGATATTTGGGAGGCGGCTTCTCTACATTAGGGTTTCAAGCTAGTTGACTATGTATCTGTGGTTCATATCCACTCGGGATTGGTTGTATAGAAAGACTTTAATGCACTTCCTATTGATCCCCAAGTTTGTATTTCTGCTAATCATTTTCTTTCTAATCAAATTGTTATCTTTTCTAGGGCTTCTAATCAAATTTTTTTGGCTCCATCTCTGGATGGTAAGTTCTCAATTAAATTTGGTTATAAGATAGCTCAATCTTGTCATGATAATAGGATAAAGCAAAGAGCCCATCTCTTTTGTTGGCACAATTTTATTCTACCCAAAGTAGGTTGTTTTGACTGGTTAGTTTTGAGAAATCATGTTCTCACCAGTGAAGGTTGTCTAGGCTTAATATTGTGAATGTATTCCAATGTGTGCTTTGTAGTCAAGTCCTAGAGTCAGCTGATCATTTTTTCCTAAATTTCCCCTTTTGCCCAAAAGTGTTGGTAGTTTATTATGCAAAAGTTGAGTCTTTCTATGTATCTCCTCTCATCCATATGGGATCTATATCAATCATGGCCAGCATTGTTTTCCAAGTCCACATTTTCATGCATTTGGATTTGTACTCATTCTTTGGTTATGTGGTGTATTTGGTGGGAAAGAAATAAATGGGTTTTCTGCAATTGTTCCTCCTCCTTGGAAGTCGTCTTAGATAGGTGTAGAAGTCCATTACTGAGGTTACTAGTGCTCATACCCTCAAGTTTAGGGGTAATCAGGGCTTCTCATCTTGGGATAGCTTTATTTCAAAGAATTGGAAGGGTTTGGTTTTCCCTTCCCTTCCTTTTCCTCTTTGTCCCAAAGATAGGTTAAAATCCAGAGCCTCAGTTAAATGGACCCCTCTCCAAGTTGGTTTTGTTAAGATTAATTTTGATGGCCCTTTGAAGGGTAATCTGGGGAAGTCTTGAATTGGTTTTGTTCTTCGAGATGCCTTAGTTTTGTTGTCTTTTTTGAAACTTTCCCTATTCCTCCAAGAACAAACAATCTAGAAGAATCTTATTCATTATTATATGGTCTCACTGCTGTGAAAAAATTGAATATTAAATCTCTCCATGTGGAGGGAGATTCTTCTGTGATTATTAATGCCTGTATCAATATGTGTTCTTTCTCAGGGTATATTCATTATGTTTTGATGTAGATCTGGTCCCTTCTGGATTCTTTTAGTGATTGCTATCTAACCCACATATATAGAGAAGGCAATAGCCTAGCAAATTTTCTTGCAAACTTAGGCACTGAGGGTCACCTTTTATCATTCCCTTCTCTCTTAGTCACCCCGGCTTCCCACCCTACTATTTTTAACTTAATTATATTGGAAACAATTTCTTAATTATCTTTTGGCTCTCATTTTGCTAGTTCTTACTCTTAATTCTATCTCCTTTCATCTCTATCATTTATCATTTACAAATTTTGTCATTTTCTCTTCCAACTACTCTTAATAGCTCAACTCGACCCAAATCCATTCTATTGGATCCCAAAACACTTAAAAACCACTAAATAACAACTTTTCCTTCAATTTGGAAACTTGGCCAAAGCTTGACCAATGTTGACTTTTCTAGGACTTAAGCACTAGGCCCTACTAGATCAAACCAAAAACATGACCTTAAAGACTTCTACTTACAAACACACACCACACCAAACTTGGGACTTTATCCTTAGTCCTTATTACCTTGGTGGTTGGATAGATCCACCTACAAGCCAAAAATGTTAAAGATCTTACTAAGACCTTGAGGTGCTCCTGCACCATATACATAGGGACAAAATTAGGGAGTACCCAGTATCGAGACCCATGTACTAGGGTAGGCTAAAAGTAGTATCAAAATTGTTAGGAATCCTTCCCTAATTTGATTACTACATTATACTTTATCTATAATGTATATGCTATGTATCACTAGAGAAAGGAACCCACCAATCACTATGCTTTGTCACAAAGGAATGTTCCTAGGAAGAACACCCAAGGCGACAATGACGATGCACATCTCCATCGTGAGATCCCTTCAATAATTTTGTTCAAGGTAGACTCATCCTCCTCATCACTATCTATCCCTTCACTTTGGATATAATTCTTGATCAAGCCATCCCCTTTGTTCAACATGAAGCCAAATAGCTTCTTCAAGATGATGTCAATAGAAATTCAAAATGCCTTTTTTAAAGTAAATGAGTTTTTTTTTTAAATTTCTTCTTAGATAAAGAGACATATTATATTCTTCTTTGTTATGCTATCATTATGATATGCATTCTATTGATGTCATTCAAAATTGAAGTGCTTTTCCTAGATGTAATTGAAATTTATTTTAATCTCATATTTTAATTTATTCTTATATATTATATACTATAATAGCTCTTGTTTCTAGATTTGATTGTGTATGTGATATTTTTATACATTAGCTCACTTAAATTTAAAATTTGGAAACATTACTTAACGTTAGAAACAAGCCGTTTTAGTCACCCTCTACTTTAAACTTTATTTTATAATATTCTCTTATCTACTTCAATTTAAAGTTTTTAAAACTTGTTCATATGTTATTTTCTTTATGCTCTTTAGATGACCAAAAATAATCTAAAATATTGATTTAAAAACACTTATTCAAATTAGAAAACAACATACAAATTATTTTTTAATCCATTTATTCCTTTTCATCTATAAATATTTATCCATATTCTATTAACATTTCTCCAACACTCTCCTTTCATTAAAACCAGTTGTCCGTCATAATCAAAACATCCGTTAGTCTTTCAAACTTACAATGTTCTCCTCTTTTTAACTTCACCTTATAGGCTAATGTTCTCCCATCCACTTCAATTTGAAGTTTTTGTTTAACTCGTCTTCCTTGTCATAATATAAATGATTACAAATATTTATTCGTACTCTGATGACATTTCTCCAACTCTCTCCACTCATTAAAAGAAATTTTTCCATCATCATCAGATGATCTGTCAGTGTTTCAAACTCCTCTGACAAGGAAGTAATGAATATTAAAAAACAAATGAGAACAATATCATAATATTATATATATATTAAATTATCTCTATATTTATGAGTTATATTGTTTGTTATATTTTATTTTTTTGGCAATTTTTTTTTAAATTTATATTTATAATAATCTAGTTCAAAGGGCTCCTGGAGAAAGAACCAGTAAAGAAAACTCTGTTTGTTACCCATATATATACAAAAAAGAGCAAAACTTTGCTCCAAGAAGATTTAGTAGCCTACCCAAAAACCCACAGAGTCGGAGCATGACCTGTTAGCAATTACAAAAAAACCCCTCAACCCCAAAGGTAGAATACATCTGTATTACAATATATTTTGAAGCCCTTTTGAAGACATCCCACCTATATGTAGGCCAAAAAAACAAATAATTAAACCCCCCCAACTAAAACCCCATTACAATGTTCATATCTTTTACAGATATATTCTATTTACAAAGAGAATTTGGCCAGCATATTAGAAGAATGACAACAGCCAAAGAATATACAATGAAACCAACAAAATGCCAAAATTCACCTTATGAAGCTATGATAGGATATTGAACCGAAAGGGGCTGTAGAAAAACATCTCCATAAAGCTGTATAAATTATCCAATGTAGCACAAAGCACCTCCTTCAAAACACTGTGTGAGGGAAAAAAAATAAGACTATTATTGCACTAGAAAGCATGAAAAACCATCATTAATCATGTCTCCCAAAACCAGGATTCGAAGGTGGAGATAGAAACAAAGAACTCAAGAGACAGCCTGCATGAGAGATAAGAGAATCCTCGAAGGCACGTCGTGATAACAAAGCACGATCAAATAAAGGAGGAACTGGGAGATGAATAGGGAAGAACATGAGCCAATAGAAAATGGAGCCAAAGAATATGCAGGAGCCTCCAAAGAACCCGAATTAGCCATAGGAGAGATACCACCCAACACAGGAGAGACCGAATTCAAATTTGAAGACTGGGCATGAGCCAATATAGCAAGAAGGGCATAAATTTTGGCAAAAGCCTTTCCTTTGTGACCCACATCAAAGGGGGGGTTCTATTTAAGAGATGGTCAAGAGGCATGATAGAATTTGCCGAAATACAATCTTTAATAGCAGCCAAAAGCATGACATATTTGTCAGAATTAAACAAAAGATGCCGAGGAAATATACCTCCAATGTACGCTTCTTGAAGCCAAAAGTTATACTTTTGTACTGCAAGAAGTAAACCATTATCCTACAGATAACACAGCCAAATAGACCAATTTGCAATAGCAACTAACAAAGTCCATGACTGAGACAAATCTAATATATTGGAACAAAAGACCAAAACAATTTGAGATGGAAAGATAATTCTTTGGAAATGCCGAGATAAAATAGAATCACCAATCAGTCTCCGAATACTTCGAGCACACTTTGAGCAATGAATAACAAACATAGATGCCAGGGCATCCTCAGAAATGATACCTTCAAGTGGCACTTCCAGATGAGGACTAGACAATCAAACCCGAAGATTCAATGGTCTAAACTCATCAATGTATCTATGTAACGCCATGGAAACAATACCAGTAACCAACACTATATTATCAATAAAAATATCAAGTAATTGAAATAGAACCAAGATCGATAATATAGCACAAGTAGCCATCATGAGGGACTTTTCCCCATACATAGAAATAAATGAAATATGTACAAGCCAGAAAATTCCACACATGTTTAATCAATACTCGACAAGGCCCTTACAAAAGATGAGAAGATTATCTCATGCGAACCAGATCGTGCAGAGAACACTTCACACCAGAAATAAATAGGAAGTAGTATTGAAATGAAATGCTACACATGCGGAGGCAGACTGTTACAACTACATGACAATCATAGAAAAACATGTAAAAGGATAGCATGATGAAATATGAGCAATGATGCAATATGCCCGCCGTTACATAGTAACAACATTGAAGTAAAGCAATGAGGAATAGTTAGGGGGAATAAGTATATAAAGGGAAATTAAGGGGAGTCGAAATTTATTAAGTTAAAAATAGATGGGTGAGTGTTTGGAGATATAAGGGGAGACGGGTAAACAAAGTTAGAACCTTCAGCTCCAAAGCTGGCTAACAAATCCACCAAACAGTTTCTTCTCTATAGGTATGGGTTAGAAAACAATCCAAAAATGAATCTAAAAGAGACTAAATTTTAGATAATACATGAAGGATGTGCCTTGAATACACAACTCTCCTAACACATGCATTGATAATAACTGATGAATCACCTTCAACATGTAAAAATTGGCTATTTAACTTCTTAGCATTAGATAGTCCATATAATAGTGCCAAAGCTTCTGCCAAATTGTTGGTTCTTGAAGGGATGGGACTAGCCTCAAAATAAATAATTGATCCCCTATGGTCACGAAGAACAAAGCCAATCCCTGACTTACCTGGGTTACCTTTAGAGGACCCATCAAAATTAAGTTTAATATACCCATTTTTTTTTTTGGGGGGGGGGGCTGTCTAGTTAAGGATCTAACATTGTTTTTATCTTTCGGACATATGGGGAAAGGGAGAGGGGGAAGCACTAACCCCTGCCAATTCTTAGCAACAAAGTTATCCCAAGAAGAAAATCCCTGATTACCTTTGAATTTCTGCATATAAGCATTAGTAGCCTCAACAAAGGAATGCTGAATTCTTTTAAGAACATCATCACTATTCGACGGTGAATTTCAAAAAATCCTTTTGTTTCTCTCCCATTAGATGGCCCAGATCACTAGAGAAGGTGAACACAGCCAAATAGATGTGAACATGGATTTGGTAAACAAATATGGCCAAGATTACAACAAATCCCAGATAGTCATAGGGAGTGGCATATGGAAACTCAACTTATTTAAATCCATATTTTATTAATATTTCATTGCTACTGAATTAAAATAAGCTTTATTTTTTATTTTTATTAATTTAGAAAGTTTATTATTTGTTATTCCTTAAGACTCTTATTTTTATTAATATAGATTTTGATATACTTGGACTTGCATTTGGATCTCTCTCTCTCTCTCTCTCTCTCTCTCTCTCTCTCTCTCTCTCTCTCTCTCTCTCTCTCTCTCTCTCTCTCTCTCTCTCTCTCAGTTTTCACTTTCCCTCCCTCCTCCACCTCTCTACCTCTCTATCAATGTCTCATTGCACACCTCCATATATCCAAATCTATATATCTCACCCTGCTCTCTCCCCATCTAGGTATAGGATACAAGGTGTAGGAGATATGTATAGGGTGTAGGTTATATGGTGTAGGGCTTATGGTAAACAATTGATAGTACACATTTTAGGATACATAAGGTATAGGGTTTAGATAATTAATCTCTCTCTCTCTCTCTCTCTCTCAATTGTCTAGGTCACATTTATCTCTTGTTGTAAAAATAGGTTGTGTACACCTTTCATAATAATGTTTAGTATAATAATATTTTATTTATTATGTAATGTTACACCTAGGAGTACCTAGGTGGACATGCAATATGTAGAGATTATTTTAGAGTATTCTTAGGGCTAGTTGATGTTGTATTATAACATTATAATATTATGTTTATTATATGTAGTGATGGAGCGAAATGAGCAAAATGAGGAAAAGGAGCGTAATGTGTGAAATGCTCAAAATGATCAACTATTCCCAGTCAATGGCAAGTGGTCAATGTAGAATACGACAGCTAGGGTTTCTCAGGCTCAAGTTTTGTTCATGGCTGGATTGAGCGATTTAAAGTATTCTCATGACTTTCATCATTCTATTGGCCCTTTTCACCATACCCTAAAGGGTTCTCGCAGCATTAATAATGCAAATCCTCATAATAGATCTGGTGGAAAAAAGCCCTCTTCTACTAGTTTCCATCCCCCTCACATTTAACCAACTATCGACATCTGCTCAGGCCCTTTGTTGTCTACCCCTATTCATGACTCTAATGGCTTGCTAATTAGGAATTTTAACCCTAATGTTCCATCCTTCATTTCTTGGCCTAACTCTTTATCTATTCATTCTCCTTCCTTTTTGTCTCCTCTGAACAACATTCCTATGTGACCATGCCACCATTCTTTTCAGAATTTTTTGGTTGCTTCTCATCAAGCTTAGAGACATGATAACAATAGGGTTTGTGATTCTAGTCAATCACATCCTACCGTCTCATTTTTGCCAATCGGATGGCTCCAGTCAACCATCTTCGTGACCATTTTGAAACCGTTTGGTAGGTGGATCATAACCTTTTCTTTTTTTGGAGGATGGTTTATTAGCACCTCAGGTTTCATACATGCAAGAAAAGGCCCTTATTGGTAAGATATGGTCATTTTTACCAATTTCTGATTTACATTCTTGGGCTTATCAGAACTGGGTTGGTATTACTAATTTATTTTATCTTGATCATGGCTCAAATTTCTTTATTGCTTTTTTTGACTCCTATGTTGCTCACAATAATGTTCATCGCATTAAAAATTGGTTCTGCAATGGTCTTGGAGTTTCTTTGTTGTCTTGGGTCCATAATTTTAAAATGAATGATTCTACCTGTGCACTAATGCCTTTTTGGAATGAGTTGCCAGCCTTACCCTTAGAATATAGAGAGCTAGATATCATTGAGGCCATTGCAAGTAAGATTGGGGTTTTTATCCATCATGATCTGGTTCCATTTGAGAAACCCCACCGATCTATTCAAGTTTGTCTTTTATTGAGTACTCTTATGCCTCTACCAAAATCTATTACCTTAAAATCAAAATGGGGTTCCTGGCATCAGGAGATCATTGTTCAAGCTGCACAAACTATCTCTTATTATGTTAATTTACTAGGTCATTTTACAAATCAGTTCAAAGATCCCAATTGCTCAAACTTGATTGTGTGTAAAGACTGATCTACCTTCCCCTCCAAATGCTCTATGATTTCTCACAATAAGGATAGCTCTCAACTTGAAAGAGGAATGTTCCAGCATCTCCGCCTAAATGTTCTTCAGTTTCTTATGATAAGGATATCCTTCAATCAAAAGAAGATGTGTTGACTTCTAAGAGCTCTACTGAAGAAACACATCTTGTTAATCAGGCTGCTATGGATTTTGAAAAAAATGAATTCTAAACCTTTGTCATTTCATGCATTGCAGATTGTATGTGTTGCTCAAAATCCTCTGACACCTATTCCTTCTTCTATTGTTGACTCTTTTGTTAGTATGCTAAGGGTATTTTTGCCTGCCATTATTTCCTTCTTTAAGGGGGTGGATTTTTCTCAAGCAGTGGTTCAAATAGTTTCAATTCCAATTTTGAATTTAGCCTCTAAGCCCTTGGCCTTACCATTACTAGATTCAATAGTCAAAAAGTTTATGTTCTCTAATAATACTCTTAAGTTTTGTAAATTGACTGAAGAACATGTTGATGTTATGGCTATAGTGGTTATGTCGATTGTTGCTTCTTGGTTTCATAATAATCTAGATTTAGACAAAGATTTTAATTTAGTATCTCCACCCCTACATGACCTTCAATCTGGTCCTTTACTGCAACCTCATAATGATGTGGTCTCTTCACCTATGAAATGCCTAAACGACTGTATGACCACGGTTCAGGATAATGTTTGTCCTTTTGATAAGGGTTTGGATCTATAATCCAGTCTCACACATCATGATGTTCAGAATGATATTAAGTTGAAACAAGTGTCCAAATTGTCTATTATTTAAACCCCAATTTTCTCTAAATCAAAGGTGATAACTCCTAAAACTAGAGGCAGGAAATCTAAAGCAACTAAGGCTCTGGAGGAAATTGAGGCTGGTGTCCGGCCAACCTTGGATGGGAATTTTTCCACCTCAAGGAGAAGTTTGACAAGGATATCTAAGTGTTCTCCTTGTCTGCAATGAGGATCCTCTCTTGGAATATCAGAGGCATTAATGCCTCTGACAAAAGACATAGAATCAAGAAGAGGCTTGATTCTTCTCAAAGTGATGTTGTCCTTCTACAAGAAACCAAATTATCCCTTGACAATTTTAATGCATCTTTGGGTAAATGGAATACTTGGAAAAATTCCTCTGTTCCAACAAATGGTGCATCAGGTGGCTTGGCCATCCTATGGAACTCTAAGAAAGTTAGAGTATTCCCTCTACAATCAGGTTCTAACTAGAAATTAATTAGTTCTAAGAGTTTTAATCTCTCCTTCTTCATAATTAATGTCTATGGGCCTACTTCTACATTGGATAAGTTACATCTATGGCAGTCTTTAACCAACACTATTCAATAGTTTCCGAACTGCAAGCTTATTTTAGCAGGAGATTTCAATGCCACCTTGGGGCCCAATGATAAGAAAGGGGGTATTACCCCTCCTACTCATATAGTCTTATATTTTAATAATTGTATCTGAGACAATGACCTTTATGATATTCTATCCCATAATGGGTCCTATACTTGGACTAATCGTAGATCTAAATTTTTACAAATTACGGTCAGATTAGATAGATTTCTCTACTCTCAACTCTGGAAGTTAAATAGATGTAGAAATTATTGATACCCATGAAGATGATTGAATGTTTTTAGAAGATCAAGGAGTTGGCCTTGATTTATTGAATAGGAATCAAGGA
>BSBK01006328.1:200000-295077 GCA_027943335.1 Chamaecyparis obtusa | reverse complement strand
GTAGGATAGTAGATAAGGAATTAATAAATTTATGTAGGAGAAGATGGAGATGATGGCAAGATCAACATTGACACACACTTTGAGGGGTAGTGAACAACCAGAGGGAGAATAAGTTGGCTAGATTGAGGTTTTTGATATAGGAAGTGATGTGGATCTTCAGACACGAGGACCCAAGATGGATGAAGGAGAAGAAATAAGATGTTTAGAAGGAAGAGGAGTGGAAGTATTTGGAATCTTGAATGTCAAGTTTGAATTTTATTTTATATCCAAGTCTTTTAAGAGAGACTTGGGAATCCATGTAGCTTTTTATATTTCTTTATTTTGAGATAGTTTTGATTGCAAATATTTTATGATGAATTTAGGAACCCCCGTATTTTCTTTGATTTCACTCTTTTCTTTCAGAACCTTGTGGTTTCTTAGATATTTTTATTTTTCTTTGTAGTCACATGTCAATTAGATAGGACATGGTGATCTTCATATATAAATAGATTCTTGCTTTTTTTATTCTTATATTGCACATCCAAATTGCTTCCAAAATACTTGATAATTGTGGATGAAGAGGGTGATATGATAGGTTTAAGATGGATGAATGGATGGAAATTTCCTCAAGTATGTATGTCTTTGTTGATCTTCAGGTACAATGGTAACAGAGGTATGGTAGATGGATGGATATAAGGTCCTAATATGGATGGGAGGTTTGAAGGTTTCATCTTTGGGATATAAGGACCAAGAATAGATTTTGGATGATCAAGATAGATAATGGATAGGGATATCAACATCCATAGAGTGAGTAGTATGGCCAAGTCTTTGATCTGTAAGATTCGTATTTATACCAATAGGCTCATGAGTAGCTTTGATAGGAGCAACAGAAGTTTGGATGGGATTTGTTCTGATGCAGAGGAGTAAGGAAAGATAAGAGATTTTTAGATGGATGTGGAGGATAATGACAAGGAGTTGTTGTGACATTCTGATCTTGAAAAGGATCTTTAGATAATATAGGAAGAGAAGTTTTCTCTCAATTTTAAATAAGCTCGTTAGAGATGATGGAAGGAGTATCTTGATCTTTCTTGGGAGATGAGTAAGATATAGAAGGTGGAGGGATATCTTCTTGAAAAGAATCATCATGAGAATCTTGGGATATGATACTTTGGTCAGACCATTACATAAGGATGGATGTTATCTTGATCTTGATCATTATTGATATTTATTTTTTCACACTTAGATTGTCCTCTGATATGAACCACTTCTAAGGAAAGGTAGGGGTTTGGATATATGTGAGGGGGTTCATGAACGGGTTGATGAAGGAACATTTAAGTTAGGTATGAAGGGTGTTGAAGAACAAGGAAGCTTGGAATCTATGAACTTTGAAGCATGGAAGGGACTTGTAGAAAGATGTATATTTAGCTTGGATCTCTTTTAGAGGTATCCCTTGAGGATATGCATAGGTAGCATTAAAAGCATTAACTTCTTTGTTCGATGGAGGAATTTTGAAGGGATTTGCTTCTTTAGGAGATAAGGTAGAGGTGGCATGAGAACCATTACTAGATATAGGTTCATGATTTTATCAAGCTTGAGAGTATTATCTTCATTAGGTAAGTCATTAGGATTGTCAACACCAATTATGCCATCATCAATGAGATCTTGGATTTTCTGTTTCAACTCCATGCAATCTAAAGTTTTCTGCCTATTATTCTGATGATACACATAGTAAGTATGTATGAATGAAAGTTCGCTTGAATTAGTTGGAGGTAATGTGATGAGATTTCCTTCAAGGATTTTTCAAATGCTGATTCATAATATTCTCCAAAAGGAGCAAAGATCTCTATTGTTTCTTCATTTTCTTTATCAAAGATAGGTTTTAGATCAAAGATAGGTTGGTCACAAAGAGATTCTCAATCCAAGATTAGTTTGTTAGGAATTTGATATTTCTCAAAGATAGATTTTTTGTGAGAGTGTGACATGGCCTTGCTTGAAGAAGATTCAAATAAAGGGTAGAGTATTTTCTGAGAATCTTGGCTAGATGATGTATCTTTTTCTTTCTCGAAGTATTGGATTCCTAGAATGCAAAGATTGGAGTTGTTTAAATAAGGCTTTCATTTCTCTCTCTTCTTCCTTAGTGTACCTTTTGAACCATAAATATTTATTAGAGGATGTATCATGTTTTGTCTTTATCTATCAAAGTTATCTTTCAAAGACTAGAATTATTTATATATAGCTCTCTCTTCTTCTTGAGCATATATTTTTGGAGTCATGATTCCTAACTGGCATGAAAGAAGATTGCCAAAAGCTAATAAGGATTACTTAGAGTGACTTGAATTTTAAGCAAGGTAAGAAAAGCTCCCACTTGTCCAAAGTGAAAATCCAATAAAATAGATAGTAAAGATAACTTACCACAAGATGCCCAAGCCATGGGTAGATTTCCCTATGTATGACACTTTTGAGACAGCAAAGGGAAGATGCAACAATCCAAAAGAAATGATATAAAAATAGTGGACAAGTGAACCATTCACTAACCAAGAGTATAGTCAAGAGATACAAGTGATACATCATTAGCTAAAGGCAATTTCTAATGTACTAGTTTAAGACCAAGAAACCAGAAAAGTAAAGTATAAGCTTGCTAAGACAGCAAAGAGAAAATTTAGAGAAAACCAACTCGGATCAAATGATATTTCTCTTAAGGAGAGATGATATTTTGGAATGTCGTACGATATTTCACACTACTATAGGCAATATTAAGACAACCATTTTTTATTTTGACAACAAATTTGAACTTTGACAAGTTTAAATTTCAACTGCTAGTTTGAATTTCAAGATCAAGTTTTTAAAGTAAATGTGACACATAGAGTATTATTCAAACAATCAATAAAGGTACAAAGAAACCTTGCATGATACAATAAATTGTGAGGTTTAAAGATAGGTTGTAATATTCCAATAACGTCAAATGTATATTCACAAATATTTCCACGGGTCTAGCACAAATTGAAAACACATCAAGTAAGAACTACCTAAGGACATACTAGTATCAAAACCATTGCCCACAACTTGGTATCCCAAAGGAATACAAATGGTGAGTAATATTGAGGTGATCTAATAAACTGCTTGGATCGGTCCTTGCACAAAGATTATGATACTTTCAGTCAAAAGGATAGCGTCTAACTTAAGGTTTTTAGTATACTTCATTCATGACTATCCCCTGTAGTTTCACAAGAGAAATTAAGGCCTATAGCCCTACAAGCATCCAAAAAGTATACTCTCACAAGAAATATTTAGACCTCTCAGCCCTATACTAGATGAACGTATTCCCCTTGTAGTAAACAAGATTGAGACCAAGATGGCCCTACAAGCACCCAATCAAATGTACTCTTGCTTAAAAATATTTAGGCAGCTAGGCCCTACACATGAAGAAGCATTAGGAATAGAAAATAGTCAAGTCTCCCCTCTCTTTGGATTGAAGGAAGCCTTTTATTATAGTGGGATGGAGTAGCCAAGTTCACTTGTTCCCCACTTGGGTCATTCCCAAAATATTTCTCTCGTGGAAGGTCCTCTAAAGATAAATGCAATAAAGTAAAAGGATAGCTAATGGAGGTCTAGATTTTTTATTTTCCAAAAGGAAAAGAGCCTAATCTCCTACTCCATAGTGTATCCCAAGCACATCAAGCACATATTCATTTACCAAAATAAAACTAATTAAGCTATATGCCTATAAAAAATGATCTAATGATAGAAAATACACACAAGATCTAATAATAAAAATGCCAAGATCTAGTTACATACCTTCAATGCAATTTTCTAAAATCTCAATTGTTATTAGTATTAGCAATGCAATTCTTTTGACAAGAAAATCCTACAAAACCTCAAGTTAGGGCACAAAAATATGCAAATGAAAGAAATAACCCTAAAAAACCACTTGTTAGGAGATAGGAAATATAAAATACTTGCAATAAATCCTAATCATGCATTGAACTATGTGCAAATAATGCAAGATCATCACAATTTTCTTTTTTTTTTGCTTTTGACCTAGTCAACAAGATCCATTTTTTTTCTATAATTTCGACCCCAAAAATAGAAATAAAAAGAAGATATCCTGTTAAAAATCTGAGATCTTTCCAAAAATGTAAAAATTTTAGAAATATTCCTTAATTTGTGCCCTAGAGACCCATTTTACCGAAACAGACCAATTTTTATAAATTGACTATTTGAGCTATGTTATTGCATCTAAATTAAAAACACAAAGAAGTAACCCCCTTGATAATTCTGAGACCTTTCCAAAAATATAATTTTTCTTAAAAAATACGATGATTTGTGACCATAAATTTTTTCTTATGAAAAATCAATAAAAAATTATAACTCACAGAAAAATGATCAAAAAAATCTGATTTTCACAATGAGACACCTTTTATCCATCCCCAACCTGAAAAAACAATGTCGGATCAAAAATCTAAGTTGTTTGTGAGATATGACCAAATATTTCAAAAACCTAGGGTTTTTGCCTTCAACTCAACATGCACAAGGGTTAACATTAAAAACCAAAGTGAGTATAAAAAAATTAGTGGGTTTTCCCAACGGTGTGCATCAAAAAATTTGTACCAAAAAGTGAGGTCACTTATATAAACCATTACACTTGAGGGAATCCATGAAAAAGGAGATTTCAAGAAGCGGTTTATAGCTTCCTATCCATGACGTGCAAGAACCATGCCAATATTATGAATGGTGACTCTCAAATGAACCTTAAAGAAAGACCCTTGCAAGGTTCACCATAGAATAGAATATTCAAATGATAATGCATAGTACATCTAAGATGAATTGCAAGATCTAAGCTAAAATGATATGTAAGAATGCAAGAAAAGTATATATAAGCTAAAATGAAAGTAGATCTAATATGAGATGAATTAAGCTAGATGCAAGAAATAAAATGACAATGATGATGCAATGGTTCAATATGAAAGATATAAGAATGACATAGCTCCAAGATGCCAAGATTTTAAAGACCCCAAGATTCCAAGATTGCAAGACTCCCAGATTCCAAGATGCTAAGATGCCAAGACTCCAAGAACTTGCAATAAGATTTCAAGATATCAAGAAGCTAAGAATGCTATGAGGATGAGATAATGCAAGAGATGGGATAATGCAAGAGATGGGGAGAGAGTCTCCTTTTAAATAAATTTAGAAATGAATGGATGGTCAAGATTAAGAGGCAAAAAGAAATGAGCAATGGTGGAGATTAAATCATGGTTGATCCATGTGCTCAATATTCTCAAAAGGAAAAATCAACGGACATGATTAAGAGACAAAATAATGAGTGGTTGAGATAAAGAGGCAAAAGCCTTTTTAAAAAGTCAAAAGATTCCATCTCATTGGAAAATGCACTTTTCTTTTTATTTTTAATTTATTATTTATTATTTTTAGCAAAGTGGTTTCTATTATTTAATTAAAAAAGACCTTTATTTAATTAAAAAGGGACATGTTCTTTTAATTAAATGTGGCTTAGGATAAAGTAATTTTATTATTTAATTAAAAAAAATTTTAATTAATTAAAAGGGATCATGTTCTCTTAATTAAATAAAGCTTAGGATAAAGTGGTCAAACATTAGGATAAATCAAATAAATGATAAAATGATAATTTGATCAAGAAATAAGAGATTAAATAAATATGAAAAACTGATTAAGCATAAGATTTGGTCTAGTATTTTATTTTTTAATATTTAGAAAGGGGCTCAAAGTTTACTAGACCATTTTTGAGTAATTACATCTCCAAACTTCAATTTTAGCTGATTATTTTTTTTCTTCAGATCCTTTCGTAATGTCACGAATTTTTATCTCAAGTCTCTCATAGTCCTCATCACTTGTTAGCAACCTTTCTATGAAAAATTCTTCTATCATTTTTTCTTCTTCCACTTGGGCCTTCAAGTTAATGACCATCTTCTCAACCTTCTCAAGATATAAAGATATCTTTAGTTTTCACCTATTTTGCAGTCCTTTTCTTCAGTATTTTGATCTCTTTGTCAGCACAATACAATTATTCTACAATATTTACCTCTTCATCTCCATTCCTCATGCATTACCTATTGAAATCTTCATAAATATGTAGAAGTTCCTTCATTTTCATCATCAAATGAATAACTTTCCTCTTTTTGTAAATAATTTGTTTGGACTCTTCTAAAAATTCTTCCTTTTTTGAAAAGTTTTTTTCCCATTCTTTTGATCATTGTTGTTAAAATATTTGCATGAAGACTTAGCATGAAATGTCCTATTTCACCATAAAACATTTGAAATGAGCTTACCTTTATACCTTTATCATCATCTCCATCTTTCTCACAAAGTTTGTTGCTTTTAAATCCAACTCATCATTTGAATCTAGATCTTCTTACCTCTTGGACAATTTGAATGTTGCCTCTTTCCTTGATAATTTGTCGACATAATTCATCATCTCATAAGAAATGAAAACACCATGCAACTCATTCATTGTTAGTGTACTCAAGAATTCATCTTATTAAACTACAAGAACCTTTGCATCAAATCTTGGGGAAAGACATCTCGATACATTTTCACAATCATTTTATCTTTTAGTTTTTCACCAAATCTTCTAATAGAGTTGAAAACTTCATCAACTTGGAATAGGAATGTAAAAATGTTCTATTCTTCATTTTTGGACTCTTGAATTAACCTTGGACAGTCTAACAATTTACTTACTTGACCTTGTCATCTCCTTAAATGTTATGGAACTTGGCCTACACTTCCTTTGCAGTGTTGTAATGCATGATATTCACAAACTCAAAGTTAGATAAACCACACAAAATAGCATTTATTTCCTCTTCATTATTCTTGTAAGATTTATTTTCAGTCGGATCTCTTGGGGGACGCTCAAAAAATTCATAGTCATCCACAACTAATTGTCAAACTTCAAAACCTAGGGCTATTAAATAACCTTCCATCCTTACACTCCAAAATGCATAATTGGTTCCATCAAAAGGTGGTGCCTTGTTTGAATAAAGACCACCTTGATCAATTGAGTAAGCCATCCAATATCTACCTTAAGTTTCTGATCTTATTCCAAGGGACTTGGTTTTGATACCAATTGTAAAGAACACTAATATATTGGAGGAGGGGTAGGGGCTAATCAATATATGAAAATTTCAACTTGATTAAATATTAATTGTCATTAATGTATTTCTTAAGTATGGATCTAAATCACAATAGTATCAATCTCTAATATTTTCTTAACATAAAAGAAACTTATCAAGCCATAAACATATATTCATGCATTATAAATCCAAATTTATATGGAAACCCAAAATGGGAAAAACCACGATGAGAATAGTTTCTTTGATCTGTTGCCCAAATCTAGCCTCACAAAAAGATAATAAAAATATTACAAATTGAAGTAGGCATCAACCTAATAGATACATCAATCTCCAATTACATTTTCAAGCAATACCCCATAAGAGACGTCAATACCCTACTCCAAGATATAACCACCAACTCAGCATGTGAGACACCAATATCATCAACATATAATAAATATAAAATGAGAACCTACAAGGATAAATGAAAAAATTCATTTTAATCTAACCAACTTCAATACTTCATCACATAGTGCATATAATCTTCTGTAGAAGTTGACAAATCCAACTTCACAATTCACCAAGAACACCTACATGCAAATGACCTATTGCTGGAAGGAAGCAAAAGACACAAAAAGAAAAGCTTGGAAAATCTCAGCGGTGTGAGAGAAAATTATATTCCAATCTAATGAAAATTAATTACAAGAGTTTAACCTATAAGGTGAATGAAAACCCTAAAAGGAAAAAGCTAGGTTGCGCAATATAATTAATATAGAATATTAATTATATGCACCTAAGAGATAGCTTAAGCAAAAAAGAGTACATAAACAACTTAATAATTAAATCAACATGATCTAATTAATAAGTGAAGATAAATAGATACTCTAACACCCCCCCTTAAGGAAAGCTTAGGAGGATAGCTAACCTAGCACAGCTATGAAAGCAAGAAATGGGTCCTAGCAACAAGGCCTGATCAAGTACCCAATACAAGGAAATCTCTGTAAACCAGAGACAAAGGAGAAAACCTAGTGGGAAAAACCCCTCTCCAAAAAGAGATAGAACAACCATGCTGAAAAAACATGAAGGAAGGCCTCAACAAGACCCCCCAAGGACAACTTCTATCACCCCAAGCATAGAACGCAACTGAAGATAGCGCGGAGATGCAAAAGGTTTGGTGAAGATGTCAGCAACCTATGTGTCAGTGGGAATGTACTCCAAAGAGAGAACACCATCCTGAATCTGCTAATAGATGAAATGCATATGAAGCTCAATGTGTTTAGTGCGCTGATGCTCCACCGGGTTGCGAGAAATGTGAATAGCACTCTGATTATTGCACCACAGAACCGTGGGATGATCAGGAGGAAACCCAAACTCAATCATCAACTATCGAAGCCATAAAATCTCCTAGCTAGCATGCACTACTACTTTGTACTCAGCCTCTGTAGATGAAAGTGCGTGAGCATGCTACTTCTTGCATGACCATGTGATAGGACTGGAGCCAAGATAAAAGATAAAGCCAGAAGTAGACTTCTGATCATCAACATCACCAGCCCAATCTGATTCAATGAAGCCAACAATGTGAGGAACCCCTTATGTGTAATGAATACCATACATAAGAGTGCCTTGAATGTATCTCAAAATACACTTGGTAGCTTTCCAATGACTCTCATGAGGCTCATGGGAGAATCGAGAGACTAGACCAGCTGCAAAGGAGAGATCAGGATGAGTGTGAGTCAAGTACAACAAATTGCCAACCAACTATCGATACAATGTAGAATCCACTGAAGGTGAAGTGCAAGAGGTAGAAAAAGTAACACCAAACTAAAAAGGTGTGGGAGTAGGCTTGCAATCAAGCATATCAAAGTGTTGAAGCATGTCAAGAGCATACTTCTTCTGGTAAACAAATATCCCAGCGGAGGACTGAACAATCTGAAGACCAAGGAAGTAGTGTAGCAAACCAAGATCAATCATCTCAAACTACTCCATTAATGCTCACTGAACATCCTAAATCATAGAAGATGAGCTACTAGTGATGAGAAGATCATCAACATAGAGCACAAGGATCACAACCTCATCCTCAAGACGTTGAATGTAGACTGTAGGATAAGAATGGCATCAGGTGAATCCTATGGAAAGCAAGGAGTCCATCTTCTCATACAAAGCCCGAGGGGTCTGTTTGAGACCATACAAAGAACACCAAAGTTTGCAAACCAAGGAGGAATCCTACACAAATCTCAGAGGCTACTCCATGTAAATCTCCTTAGTGAGATCACCGTGCAAGAATGCACTCTTCACATCCATCTGAAAAATGGGCCATCCCTGGGAAGCTGCGAGGGATAAGACAAGGTGGATAGAATTCATCTTGGCGATAGGGTAAAATGTCTTAGTGTAATCAATACCCTCAACCTGTAAAAAACCCTTTGCAACAAGACATGCCTTGTACTTATCAATAGAACCATCAGCAGAAAACTTAGTACGATACAACCACTTGCATCACACTAGTTTTCTTCCCTTAGGAAGAGAACAAAGATCCCAGGTGTGATTCTTCATCAAAGAAGAATACTCCTCCTCCATAGCATTGTCCCACATAGTATGTCCTATCACTACTACAAATGTTTGAGGATCATCACAAATGGCATGACTTAGAAGACTAGAACCCACACTATGAGACTAGGTGTGACGGGAAGTGGAAGGGTCACCAACTAGAGATCCTGCAGCATCAACTATAACACAAGCCCATCTAGGCATTTGTGGAGGATCCTATGGTGGAGGTAAATAGGGATCACCAAGATCATCATCCTCATCATCCTGAAAAGAAAATGGAAGAGATGAGGGAGTAGCGGTAAGTGAAGTAGACTCTGGGAGCTAGGTATCTACTGCAGGAAGGTGCTCATCAAACTAAACATCCCATTGAAATAGGACCTCTCTGGTGTCAAGATCAAACAACCTATATGCCTTAACATCCTCATATTAACCAACAAAAATGAGGTGTCATCTCTTCTGGTCCATTGCTCTCCTTTGAGCATCAGGCACAAATGCCCATGCTTCACTACCAAAAACTAAAAATGAAGATACATCAGGCTTGTCATGAGACCAAGCCTCCTCAGGAGTCATATGTCAAACTACCTTGTGAGACATCCGATTCTAAATATAGTTTGCACAATTGACTACCTCTGCCCAAAAAGATGAATCCATGGACCTGGACTGTATCATACAATTAGCCATTTCCCAAAGTGTTCTATTCTTTCTCTCTATCACACCATTCTGCTGAGGGGTGTAGGGCACTAAAAATTGATGCTAAAGACCATGTTCAGAGAAGAAATCCCTAAAAGCTTAGTTCACATACTCCCCCCCATTATTTGTGCCTATCCACCGAATAGAAAGACTTGATCGCTTCTCCATAAATATCTTAAAGACTCAAAATGAATCAAAGACATCATACTTGTACTTCAAAAAGTACACCCATGTGTGCCTAGAGAAGTCATCAATGAAAGTAAGCACATATCTCGCATAAGAAAAAGGAGTAGGAAATGACATGAGGTCACTATGAATCAACTCCAATGGTGCCAAAGCATGAGTAGCTCATCCCTAAGGGAAAGGATCCCTATGTTGTTTGCCAAGAACACAACCCTAACAAACACCATCAGTGCAAGAAATCTAAGGAAGCCCAAGAACAAGTGCCTATGTGCTCATCTACTGAAGATATCTGTAATTGACATGGCCCAAATGCTCATGCCAAATTTTTCTCACTGAATCTGCATGTGCTATAAGATAGGAACCTGTGCCATTAGAAGACTCAAATCCATCAAATCTATATAGGCAGGATGCAGTGTCAACACTCCCAGTAGCCACAAACATATCAGAATCATGTAAATCCTGAATAACCACATCATGTGGTGAGAACTCAACTGTCTTACCAAATCCTGAGTGGAAAATTTGATAGATAGACAATAGGTTCGTCAAAATGTCAGGGAGACAAAGAACATCCTGAAGAGAACCCCCAACTAATGCAATAGAACCAAAACCAAAAATAGAAAGATGAGATGAGTTACCAACAGTAATCTGTGAAGTAGCACAAGGAGCAAGTGAGGTGACCAACTACTGAGTGTGAGTCATGTGGTGAGAGGCACCAGAATCAAGAATCTAGGTGGGCCCAGAGGTCATTGCTCATGCAGTAAGAGCATGACCTTTCCCTACAGGGGAGGATGTGGACTGAGGGGTTGAACTATGATGCTCATGCATGGCTTCCTCTAAAGCCTCCAAACATTTCCAACAACTAGAAATGGGATGTCCATCCTTTCCACAAAAGCTATAGGTCTCAACTAATTTCTTGTTAGTCTTGGAGGTAGACTCAGCAGACTTCGAAGAAGATTTACCCTTTGAAGGGTTGGCTAGAGGTTTTGAATTAGTTTTATGTGCAGGTTTGGAGGAATACTCATTGCCTGCGGAATATTTCTTTGGTTTGGCTTTTTGTTTTGGTTTCCCCTATGAAGACTGAGCAACCAATGCTTGGCTTGAAGAGCCAAAAGCATCCATCTGTTGGATCTTTGCCTGTTCCCATGTCAACTGATCACAAAATGTCTCAAATGATGGCATGGTGTGTCTAGTACCCAAAGCATCCATGGTTGATTAGAAAGTGGAAGAAAAGATCTGAAACTATCCTCGCAACTTTGAGAGTATCAAAAAGATACACTCATCATCTATCTTGATTTTCCCACATCCCTGCAAAACTGTATGCAAAGACTTGAACTTCATCAAGAAGTCCTCTATAGTGGGGAAATTAGTAGGAGTCAAAGAGGTCAACTTTGCATCAAGATGAAGTTTCTAGAATGCGTTCACCATACCAAACAAGGTTGAAAACTTCCCCCAAATAGCCTTAGGAGTGGTCAAATCTTCCAGGTGAAACAGGAGACTGTCAAAGATGTTCAGTGCAATCAAGCCCATGGCTCCATCCATTTTGTTTCTGTGCTATAGAATCTCAAAGCGATGCTACAGGATAGGTTGGTTTTCATCTAGACATGACCATAAGCCACGTGACATAAGAAGCCTGGTTATGTGTGCTTTCTAGGTGTGATAATTGTGTGGTGTCAGTCAGGCCACAGAGGGGTCTGACATTGAGAGAAGAAGAAGATGAAAGCAGAAGGGTCTTTTCTAAAGTAAATTACAAAAAGTAACACCCGCCCCACAAAGTATAAATCTAACCCCCATACAGAAAGTAAACAATTATTGAAAGCAAAAAAAAAGAGAAGAAAACCTGGACACTAGATGCAGAGAGGGAGGAAACTAAAGCCTCTACTTCAATGCCAAAAAAATGGAAACTCAAATGACTAAATTAGAAAATTAAACCAGCACCATTGTCTCTGGCTTAGAAAGAGCTTTCCGACAATGTTTCATTTTCTAAAAAACAATATCATATGCAAAAGTTACGGCCAAAAGACTAACAGGAGGTATAAAAATTGCACTCTCTGGAAAAAGTCAAAGACACGAAATAAAATGATGGTCGTATGGCTATCACCAGATGTCTGGATGATGTAAGCTAGCATCAACAGGGACTGGTGGCTGGTGGGCAGCGACTCCGGCGGAGGTGCCGGCTAGGTGGCATGGTGGCTGCACGGCGGCTGAGCGCGGGCCGGGCTGGGCCACAATAGCGCACTACTTGTGCGGTGGCATGCGAGTCAGGCTATGGTGGTGTGCTAGCTGCATGTTGGTAACACCCAAAAAAACCTTAATCGGTGTGTTTTGTTGAGATTTTTAAATTTTTTTCTTGATTTGCATGTCGTACAGCCTAGGAGGGAGAAATTTTTTCCCAGAGGTCATAGTGGCCAAAAAATGCAAATTTTATATGATTTTTTACTCTCCCAGGCCTTCTAAGCGCCATGGTGGCATCCATTTTTTCTCAAAATGCTCCAAAAAAAAAATTTTTTTTTTGCAAGCAAAAAAGAAACAAAAAATAACGTCTTGCAGAGAATACCAGATCTAAAAAAAATTGAAACCCTTAGCCTTGAAAATTGCTTCAAAAACACTAGAACAGGCAGCAGCAAGGAAGCTCTGATACCATGTAGAAGTTGAGAAATCCAACTTCACAGTTCGCCAAGAACACCTGCATGCAAATGACCTATTGCTAGAAGGAAGCAGAAGACACAAAAAGCAAAGCTTGGAAAATCTCAGCGATGTGAGAGAAAATTTTATTCCAATCTAATGAAAAATAATTACAAGAGTTCAACTTATAAGGTGAACAAAAACCCTAAAAGGAAAAAGCTAGGTTGTGCAATATAATTAATATAGAATATTAATTATATGCACCTAAGAGATAGCTTAAGTGAAAAAAGAGTACATAGACAACTTAATAATTAAATCAATGTGATCTAATTAATAAGTGAAGATAAATACATACTCTAATATCTTCAAACAATGATTGAGATGCTACTCACATTGTATTACCCACATACTCGTACATTATCTACCCAAGGTAATACATGCATTAAAAACACTCATAGGAATGGACTTGGATCAACTATGTGTGTGTTACAATGATTATTACATACACATGTTAGTCTAGAACAAGATTACACATCTATAAGATAACCTCAAGTATAGACCTTACACCAAACATGTAATAGGCCTATGTGTGTGTGTGTGTTACAATGATATTACATACATGTGTCAATCTAGAACAAGCTTACTACATCTATGAGCTAACCTCAAGTATAGACCTATGATCTAACCTCAAGTATAGACCTTACACAAAATGTGTCATAGGCTTAGTCCAAAATCCCATAGGTTACCCTAGAAGGGATGGATTCTACATTATCCAATACACGCTATACTAGCCCTAGTGTACATCAACATGCTATCTCTGACTAGTGCACATTACAATCCTCTGGTGCATCATATTGGAACATAGACCCAATCTACTAATTAGCATAGTGAACACTCTTGTCTCTTCTAACTTATGATTTTCTAATGCTCAACCACTGAGACTCTAGAATATGACACACCATATATATACTTAACTTCCAAACCATAGGCCATGACTCTCAAGTGCAATAAACTGAATAACTTGGGACCATGACAATATAATTGAAAGAAAATTCTATTCCCAAGAAACTAACCTCAAAAGCATAGCACAGATGCTTCCGACTAAATCAAATTAGATATTCAATTACGAACCACCCAAAATGAATCATAATGATGACATTAGGGGAGTTACCCAACATAGCTTGTCATTTTGGAAATTAAATGCCCAATCATGTCATGTGAGATGCACTTACAGTTAAATTGTACTGATATGCTAACCCATTTTTCATCACACCCTTGACATCAATGGAAACACAATGTTCAACATTCTTGAGGTCTTTTGAGAGGTCAACCTCAACATTGACTTAATTATTAGGACAAGCCAAGTAAAAATTGTTGGGCTCAACACAAACAATAATACCTATTCAATATACTACCTAGGATAGGAAGTACCAGAATTCCATATTTGGGCTAGGTAACCCAACACAAACCAAGACATAAAGAGACTTTTATCCATAAAAAAAAAGATCACGAGTCCAAAATCTGAAAATAAGAAAGAAAGATTAGATAATCCAAGGACCCATGGTGAGAACAATTTGGGCATAACTGGATGCAAAAAACCAGGAAAGAACAAAACCCTTTAAAAAGGTGTCGTGTGATGACTAATTGAATCCCATGTGATTTTAAAGATTTGGACACAAAATACATATCACACTATTAGGGGGCCCCCATAAAGTAATCCATAAGAGTAAAATTTGCAAGAATCTTCAAATTTTGAATTGAAAGAATAATATATAGAGGTGGGATAGAAGACATACCTCATGAAAAACCTTGGAGACAAATTTTTGGAGTCATTTAGGCAAGAAAGCCATGGGATGTCACCATGAAGATTTCAACTCCATTGGTAGCATTTGTGGAGGAATGAAAATATTGAGACCTTTTAAAAGGTAAAATAAGATATGCCTTCAGATATAATCGGATCAAAAGAGCTGCAATAAATGTATAGAAAAACTAAAATGTTCCTACGAAGAAGTGTTATATGACATACATAAGAAAGAAAAGAAGCCGACAAACCCTAGCAGAGATCAGTTCCTCTACCATTGGATTAGTTTTTTTTTGTGTGTGTTTTAAGGAGAGATCCAACATTTTTCATAACAATGGTACATTTCTATCTTCAAATTTACATTTGTGAAGTCTTTATAAAGAAAGGATCATATAGGAATTATTCAAAGTAGACTAATTTTATATTGCTCAATATTTTGATTTTGCATGTCTAAGACCTGTTTAAATTGGAATTATAATAGAATAGAAATTGTGATGTAAAAAAATTGAAAAACAACTTTTTACATGAATTTCATGATATCCTCTAGCATGACAAACTCGAAATACTACATTAAAACTTTGATAAGCTTATTACAAGGCATTACATGTTATCATTCATTTTATATTAAATAAGATGTCAATCACTTATCTCATGAATGTACTTACTACGATGTACGCTAAAATGTCCCACTTACTAGTAGTTCATTAAAATTGTAATAAGCAATTGTTTTTTCCTCTTAAAAGATAAGAAAAAATGAAGCATGGAATTAGCTAGAAAACAAGGGCAACTTTGCCAGCCTTACCATCATATGTAACTAAAAAAATCAAACCATGAAAAACTATAACATATATAATTAAAAATATTATAGACAAATATCTAGGCTTTATCCACTCAATACTTCAAGATCCTTGGTGTTGGGTTTATAATGCGATTCGTCTATGTTTGGATGGGGGATGATTTTGGATGCAAATTTTCTACACAAACTTGGAATTCTTTTTGGGTTAATTCTTATTTATGGAGCTAGTGGGGTTTGGGATTTTTTGTACATCATGCTGTATTTTATTTTTTATTTATCAGAATGAAAAAAAAAAAAATGCAAGCAAGTTTTATATATGAAATTAAACAGACCATCCCTTGAATTTCATTAATTGCAGTATGGTTATAAATCAATAGTTTCCTACAAAAAAGTACTTGTAAAATCTAAAGCAACTAGCAGCTTAATAGACTAGATTAGTCCAAGAGGTGGAAATTACCAAAATATAAATATATTGTGTCCCTGATTGTGTCATCTATTATATTGTTGGTTTCATTGATGGACTACTAGAAAAGTACTTGGCAAGTTGCAAAAAATTTCCAAGTTTTTATGCCTAGCGAGTTTCTACAACTTTTATTGGCACCAAAAACTCATCAAGTTTTTGTAAAAAACTTGGCCATAATTTCAAAATAGCACTTCAAAGAAAAAAAGGGCTCAAATAAATTTCATTTCATCACTTGTTATTTGTTGAGAGGGGGAAAAATACTCTTCCAAACACTTGCAAATAGAATTTTATGGATTTGAGTAACATAGATCCTTACAGTGTTGGGCATCACAGTAGAAACCTCCATTGTTTACAAAGGTTAATGTCAATGATTTTGAGAGACAAGCTATGGAGGATAACGGGGTGGATTTGATTTCACACTGGATGACATTGAGGAGGATGAGTCGGATGAGGAGTCATTTCTAGTACTAGGAGAAGCTAGAGGCAGAGTGATATCTAGGATGGAGGACAAGCCATAGTGTGAGTCATGCATACCAAGTGAGGAGGCATAGTCATGCCTAGTGCAAAATTTTAGGACTAGATGCTCTAGTTCTACCTCGCCCTATTGGCATTGTGATGAATTTTGGGTACAGTCATAGGGAGTTACATGTTTGGTTGTCATTGATGGAAACTAAGTCAGAATAGTCACTTAATATAATCTGTGAAGTGAGCACACAATTAGTAAGAAGGATTCATGATCGGTAACACAGGAAATTGGCTAAGTCCAAAAGATCGGTAGATAGTGAAGACAACACTTAGGTGGAGATCTTGGTAGAAGTGGAATCATAAGAAGCGGTCATAGGTACAACATCAACTTATTCAAATTTCAATGTGGTTCCAACCATAACTCATTTGGTTGATTGGTAATAGAGTTTTTGATGCCATAGACATTGAGACAGGTAAGAACACTTGTGTTCTTTAGCAACAGTTTGAAATCCCAGATTGCCTAGCAGTATATTAAGTGTGATGATATTTGGTGATATGATGATGTGGAATAGAGGTTGTGGAAATGATAAGTTGGCATCTTTTGGATTGATGTAAGTGTATGAGGTGGATTTAGGATGATGTATTGGAGAAGTCAAAATGTGTTTGAGTACCTTGGAGATATAACTCAAGTAGATCTTATTTTGGGTCGATGTGGTCATGGAAAAACATGTTTTACATCAAGATTTACATTTTGGTGTGTGGTGATTGCATGAGAAATTATTTGAATTTTATTTTTGGTGTGTATGATGTCAGTTCAAGTTGTGTATATAATTGGAGATGCTCATACTGAAAAGGATTGATATTGTCAGTGTTGCGATAAGGGTTTTGTGATTTCAATAAGTGCTATTTAAGGTTGCAATCAGAGATCTGATAGAGATAGAGCTGTGAGAAGTTAAAGAGTGTAGAGAACATATTGGATCTAACAAGAAAGTAGTGCTACATCCAGATCATTCATCTTGTTGTTCCCTAGCAGTTGCAGCAAGAAAATCCCTTAGCATGGTGAACTCTAACAGGTTCTTATTTGTAAATCCCTTAGCTAAACTCTTAGATAGGGTTTTGAAATCCTCTTATGAGGTAGATCTTAGTAGATCTAATTGTACTTCTAACAAGTTTTAATCACTCTTAACCAGGTGAACCCTTAGAAAGAGTAATTGTAGCTCCTAACAAGGAAAAATCATTTACTACAGTAGTGAGCTTGTGGGTGTCATCCCCACCATGGTTTTCTCCCTCTAACTAAGGGTTTCCATGACAAAAATATGTTTCATGTGTGATGAGTTTGTGGATGCTTGATATTGTTTTCTTTTAATTTCTTACATCGGTTATATACTTTGTGGTTTAGAACAGAGTATTTTTTAGTGGTGAATATTCACCTTTTGGCAAATTCTAGGAATTATCATTGCCAAAATTGGTGAATCCTGTCCAATACATGGTTCCCCAAATCACCCAATTTTAACATGGTAACGGGTCAATAATATTTCAAATCACCATTAATATTTTTCCATTTGACATGGCTTACTGGTATATTCACCTTTAACCAGTCCGACGTGGTTCTCATAATTTCCTCTTAATTTGCCAACAAATATTAATAATGAATTGAATGAGTCGGCCCATTTCACCTCAAAAAATTTACATTTCTTGGTGGATGTCCACTATATTCATTGGGATTTTTATATTGACTAGGACCTATTTCACCAACCATTTCTTAATTCCTACAATGTGCATTGAATAGTTCAACACATTTTTCACCACACTTAAATCAAGATGTTAATGTATTTTTGAAAATCCTATGAATTCACAAAAAATGGAAATTAGAATCATGGATTGATATTGATGCAGTCAAGGATGGTGGATCCAATGAAGGATAGTCCAAACCTTGCAGCCAATAGAATTAAACAGTGAAATACTCAACAATGTAACACAAAGTAATTGTTTAACACTGATCTTCATTAACATGCCTGACTGTAAGGCCTTCCGAGTTAGGGCCAATTACAATCAGAAAATAATTTTGCAAGATCCACAACCAAATCCAATACAATCTAAACTAGTTCAACTCTAAAGAAAATCATAAGCTGATGGAAACCCTAAGGCAGATCTAAACTTGAGCTCGCAAGCCTCCAAGAAATCTCCTTGTCTCCAGGTATGCAAACCCCTAGCTCTACTACAAACAAATATCAGATTATAATCTAATCTGCAAGATCATCAAGAACTTTTCCACAACTTCGCCAACTTTAGCTTCAAAACCTCAGATCTGAATCACTAAGTCTTCAAGTGATGAACTTCTCTGCTCCTTCCTAATCTCCTCCTACCCCCTAAACATCTACCCAAGCACTCCTTAAATACTAATCATGAGCCACAATTCGGCAAGATGAATCCCTTAACTCCCCAAAAAAAATAATTAAATGCAATACAAGTTGGCTTACAAATGTATACAAACATTTAATTCAACATGTCGGCCCATAAAAATGGCTACCAACAATAAATTCACCAAGTCGACTCAACAAATCACATAGAACTCCAGTCAATAAGTCAGAACTACTGAGCGAAAGTGATTTAACCAAGAAAGCTAGGCATCACCGAGCACCAGTGTTGACTGAGTACCATAGACATGACCGAGTAACACTTCCACCAAGGGCCAAAGACTATCAAGTTCCTTCAGTGACCGAGCTTCCTTCAGTGACCAAGGCCATCAATCAAGGCTGCAACCGAGTAACACCGACCAAAATACCAATACACCATGCAGTTTCACCGAGGACAAGAATGCCCCTACCTTAACGTTGGATGCCCCTGCATCAGATATAAATTTAAATCAATTAATCAAAAGTTTGAAAATTTGAACACAATTTTAGATTTGTTGAAGTCTTTTTGTATCACATTAAAAAAATTTGGAGGGCTAGATTTACAAATTATAATCTTGCAACAATAAACAGAGGATTTAGCATTTCAAAGAAAGCGTAAAGGACCAAGGTAAGAAATTATTTGTTTACATTTCATAGTATTTCTATTAATTTAAATTCTTAGAATCCCTCTGACTAGTGATAGGTCAAGATGTCGAAAAAGGGTGACTATCCTGAGTATCCTCAGGTTGGTGAAGGGATTGAGATGGAAAGGGAGGTTGAGATTCATACTTCTCACTATGGTGATAGGACTTAATGGATTTCCATACACATGGGTAAGAATGATACTCCTCGAGGAAGTGAAGGGATTGTAAATGAAAGGCCAAGCCTAGAAGTTGACAAGACTAAGACTCCTCAGGGCAGTGAAGGGATTGGAAGGGTAGACAAGGGTAAGACTCCTTAGGATAGTGAAGGGATTGGAAGGGTAGAAAATGGTAAGGCTCCTTAGGAAAATGAAGGGATTGGGAGGCCATCAAAACTCCCAAATATTAGAGATACTACAATAAAGGATTTATTTGGAATTGGAAATGTTTCTGCTCCATCGACTTCTACAATTACAAGTGAAAAATCCATGTTGGAAACTGCAATTGAAAAAATTGTTGTATTGTCATTGATGTCAAACCTTAACTGGTGAGACAGTTGGTATCTAGGAGAGTACAATATCTATTGATTAATGAGGATTAGGGAAAATGAGATAACAAGAGAACCTATAGAAAGGTTGAGTTATTTGATACTTCAATGGGTACTTGATTAGTTGGCACATTGATAAGATAATGTATTGTTTATCTAAGTACAAAGAAAGACTAAAGAGGTAGGCTTAATTGAACAGAAATGTAGAAATCTACTTAAGCTGAGTGATGTTTAGTGTCGACCGATCACCAGTATATGCTGAGTAAATTTAGTGTTGGTCAAACATCAATTTATGTCAATTGACAGGAAATTACCAAGCAAAGACAATGTTAGTCGAGGAAGATAGTTTGTAGAGATGACCGAGTTATGCAATGATGACTGATGAGAAGAACATAGTATTGACTGAGTGTTAGTAATTTAGATTTGGAGAAAGAATTGAGACTCCCAGCTGACATAGTTGAATTATTGGGATATGTAAATCGTGTTGACTTTATTGATTCATTGTATGGAGAGTTTAATGCATGGTAAATCATTTTATTATGGATTCAAAGACAAGTTTGAAGATGTATATAAAAGGAAGGATGTAGAACATAAATAATGGAAGGATTCAATGAATCTGACGTAAACCTAAGATCTATAGAGGAAATTAAGTGACAAAAGATGGATCTACCTAATCGAAGCTCGATGTAAAGGAAAACCTAATTATGACGTTTTAGCATGGGCTGAATTTGTTGATGTTATTGACTAATAAGTCTAAGCAGAAGGCTGAAGGTGAAACTATGAAGGAGTTGATCAGAGTTATGATTTCTTGAAGTGAATTCCAAGCAGATCAGTGATGGAGATCAAAATGGAGCTCAGTCAGTAAGTCAACTTATATGTGCGAAGTGGATCTATTATTTGCAAAGTGAGTTGTATGCTTTTTAGATCATAAACTATTGTTACTTTCTAACCATTGTATCAGTCTAAATCTTTTAATCAAGGTTGACCTAACAGTCATTGTATAAATCCTTTAATCAAGGTGGTACTCTAATGGAATGTACTTAAATCCTTTAACTAGGTCACTTTTGACAAAGTGTTTAAAGACTTTAACAAGGTCACACCTAGCAATGTGTTTGTAAACCTTTAACAAGGTTGGCTTTTCATAGAGCTCACTTCATAAGAGTGAAGATATTAGTAACTTGTTACAAAGTGGGTTTTCCCAAGTTGGGTTTCCACTATAAATCCTGGTGTTATACTTGTGTGAATGTTTTAATGTTAATGTTGTTATATTCTGCAAGTTAATTACTTTTAGACAGTGGACTGCATGTTATATGTTTTTGATATATACTTTAAAGACCGAGTTGAGTTGGTGATTAGATATGAGATTGTTGAAGTGTTTAAAGGTTCAATTGGTACATCTGGACCTGAGAAAAACTAATTCACCCCTCCTCTTTGTTGTTATAAATTATTCTAACAATTGGTATCAAAGTTGTTCGTTCTTACAGAGAAATGTTTAAAGGTACTTAAAGCTAATGATCAAGATGTATAAAAAGGAGGTACCGAAGCTAAATAAAGAGAAATTCCCTACATGGAAAAGTCTGATAAAATTGCATCTAGCTGGTATTGGTGATTCGATAAAGTACTATGTGGAACATGACTATGTTATACCTATTGCACCTTTGACTGTTGAGGAGATGAAAGAAAAATAGGAACACAATCAAGCAATGTTGGAGATTGCATCTACTTTAAGCTATCCTGAATTTGAAGATATCAAAGACTATACTACTAAAAAGAAAATGTGGGATACTCTTACAACTATCTATGGTGGTGATACAAATGTACTGAGAGAAAAAGATGAAAGCTTGAGAGGTAAGTTTGATGAAATGAAAATGCAAGGTGAAAATATTTCTCAATACTATGGTAGAATTAAGGAGATAGTGAATGCTATTAGAGGAGCTAGTGGAATCATTGATGATGAGACTATTATTGGTAAGGTATTGAGAAATTTTCTTCCTATCTATGCTATAAGAATTTCTACAATTCAAGAATCAAGATGTAACCCTGGTAATGGTCTAACTTTGGAAAGTCTTGTTGGTGAGCTTACTTCTTTTGAGCTATCTAACTATGATAACTACAATGTTCCTAATTTTGAATCTACATTCAAGTCATGAATGGTTTTGCATAAGTCTAAGAGAGAAAAAGAAAAATGTGTGAAAAGTGATAGTGACAGTGACAGTGATAGTGATAGTGACACTTTTGATGAGGAACTAGATGATCTTGAGGCACTTAGGGCTAGAAGATTAAAAAGAGGAAAAGGAAAATATAAAGGTAAACTTCCTATAATCTATTTTTCATGTAACAAAGTTGGCCATATTGCAACAAGATGTCTTGACAGGACTGACAAGGATGAGGAAAGAGAAAGCAAGTACAAGGATAAGAGAGATAACAAAGATCATGGAAGGTACAAAGACTACAAAGACAAAGGTAAGAAATCTTGTTATATTGCTGAAGAGGAAAATGACAGTGACACTGATAATTTTGATATTGAAGTAGTTTATGTTGCTATGAAAGATGATTCTAATGAAGATGAGAAAAATGCACATATTTCTTATGTGAGTAAAGGTGATAAATGGATTATTGATAGTGATTGCTCACATCACATGACTGGTGATAAAAATAAATTTGAAACCCTAGATCATTACAAAGGTAGAAGTGTTAAGTTTGGTAATGATGCACCATGTCCTATGAGAGGTAAAGGATCAATTAAGCTAATTGATAAGATCACATGTGAAAATGCCTATTGGGTTGAAGATCTTAACTACAATTTGTTAAATGTTGCACAACTGAACCATACTGGTTACCGAGTGGAGTTTCATCATAGAAAGGCTAAAATATTTGATGTCACTCATGAGCTAATTGGAAGTGGAGAATAGACTAGAGGTAACTTGTTTTATCTAGACCTATTTGAAGAAACATGTTTTTTTTTCACAATTTGATGATGTTTGGTTATGGCATAAGAGGTTGTGTCATGTAAATTTTGACAATCTGGTAAATATTAGTAAAAAGAAGAAAGTTAGAGGTTTGTCGAGATTGAAGAAACCTGATAATGTGATGTGTAAACAGTGTCAACTGGGAAAAATGACAAAGTCTAGTTTTAAGAGAAAGATATTTACTTCTAAAAATATTTTGGAATTGGTTCATACTGACCTTTGTGGACCTATGGGTGTACAAAGTTATTGTGGTGATAAGTACTTTATTATGTTTTTTTATGACTATACTAGGATGATGACTGTAATGTTTTTGAAAGAAAAATTTGATGCATTTCATTTGTTTAAGTAGTATTTGGAAAAAGTTGAAAAAGAAATAGGTAGAAGCTTGAAATGTCTGAGATCTGACCAAGGTGGAGATTTTATATCAAATGATTTCAATCTACTCTGCAATGATAAAGGAATCAAAAGATAGATGTCTGCACCAAGAACACCTCCACATAATGACATAGCAAAGAGAAGAAACACGTCAATTATGGATTGTGCAAGAACACTGATGATTGAGAAGAATGTTGCACAAAAATACTAGAGAGAAGCTATAAGTACAGATGTTTATACCTTAAACCAAGTACAAATCAAGAAAGGTACAAATGCTACACCTTATAAGTTGTGGCATGGATATGCACCTAATGTAAAATATTTTAGAGTCTTTGAGATTAAATGCTATATATTGAAAGATAATAGGAATGGAAAATTTGATAAAAAAAGCGATGAAGGCATATTCCTAGGTTATTCCACTAAGAGAAAATATTATAAGTGTTTGAATTCTAACACTAACAAAGTTGTTGAAAGTTCAAATGTGAGAGTTGATGAATATGCAGAGAAGAATGAACCGGAAGGAAAACAAGAACCTGAAGATTATATATCTTTTATGTACATGGAAGAAGGAGAGGAAAGTAACACACCTACACCAGATGCAAAGTCATAGGTAAGAAATGTTGAGCATCAGGAGGAGGATGTCAAGCATCAGGAGGATGTTGTTGAGCATCAAGAGGATGTTGTTGAGCAATCAGAAGTAGAAAATGATAATTTGCATGATGAACCTAAAGATCAAGGAGAAAAGAAATCTAAACCTACATTGGCTTAGTATGTAAGAAGACATCATAAGACTAAGAAAATCATTGGAGATAAGGAATCTGGAGTCTTGACAGGAAGTAAGTTAAAAGACCCTACATGTTTACTATGTGAGTTTGAGCCTAAGATAGTAAAAGATGCTTTAGAGAATGAGGACTGGATTCAAGCTATGAATGAAGAGATTGATCAGATAGAAAAGAATGATACCTGGACTCTGGTGCTGAGACCAAAAGACAAGAATGTTATTGGAACAAAATGGGTATTTAGAAACAAGCTTAATGAACATGGACAAGTCACAAGAAACAAGGCAAGATTGGTATGCAAGGGTTATGCACAAGAAGAAGGAATAGACTATGGGGAAACATTTTCCCCTGTAGAAAGATTAGAAGGAGTAAGGACTTTACTTGCATATGCTACATACAAAGATTTCCAAGTATATCAGATGGATGTCAAATCTGCATTTCTGAATGGTATATTAGAAGAAGAAGTATACATTGAACAACCTGAAGGATTTGTTGAACCAAGAAAGAAAAATATTGTTTGCAAATTTAACAAGGCATTGTATGGATTGAAACAAGCCCCCATAGCATGGTATGTGAGGCTGCAAAATTATTTGATAAAGATAGGATTTTCAAGAACAAATGACAACAACAATTTGTATATGAAAGATAAAGAAGGTAAAGGGATTTTTTTAGCTGAAAATTTTGTTGATGATATTATATTTGGTGGACAAGATGCCCTATGTCATAAATTTTTAAATGAGATGCAAACTGAGTTTGAAATGTCTGTGTTTGGTGAGATAAAATTCTTTGTTGGTTTACAATTTTATCAGATGGAGAATGGTATCTTTATTACTCAATATAAATATGTTAAAGAGATACTGAAAACTTTTGGTATGGAGGATTCTAGACCAGTAACTACTCCTATGGCTACTAGACAAAAACTATCTAAAACTGATGATACTGGTGAAGTGAATCAAACCCTGTATAGATCCATGATTGGAAAGTTACAATATGTTGTTCACAATAGACCAAATATAGCCCTAGAAGTTGGGATTGTGGCAAGATTCTCTACCAATCCTAAGGAAAATCATATGATGGCAGTGAAGAGAATACTGAGATATCTGAAACAGATAAAAGATTATGGATTGTACTACAAGAAGAATGAGAAATTTGAATTGAGAGTTTACACTGATGCAGATTGGGAAGGAAATGTTGATGACAGGAAAAGTAAAAGTGGTGGAGAATTCTTTCTAGGAAAGAGATTAGTCTCTTGGATGAGAAAGAAATAAAACTGCATTTCCCAATCTACTGCAAAAGCTAAGTATGTAGCAGCTGTAGTGAATTGTTCAAATTTGGTATGGATAAAGAAATTATTGAAATGAATGAAAGAGGAAATCACTGAGCCAGTTGTTATTTTCTATGATAACACAAGTGCTATCAACATATCAAAGAATCCAATTATGCACACAGATACTAAGCATATTTCTATCAAGTATCATTACTTGAGAGAGCTGGTACAAGATAAAGAAGTGAGAATGGAATATGTGAATACAAAGGAATAACTAGCAGACATATTCACAAAAGCTTTACCTAAGGATGCTCATGAATATCTTAGAGTTAAATTAGGGGTGATTCCCCTAACTGAGGCTGCCTAGTCAACTAGGAGCACTAAATCAAATATGCTACACATAATATTTGACAAATTGATGTAGAAAAGGTCACACTTTAGGAGCTTCTTAGAGTTGTGAGAAGTACAGCAAAGCTTATAATCAGTCACAAGAAAGATGACAAAGGGAGAAATATAGGATATTGGACTAACAAGATGACATCTACATGGGAAGATGTAAGTGATAGATACTACTTTGGCATTATTGTCAAAGAGGGATAGATTTAGATGAAAACATAGAGATATGATCCAAGATTCAGAGGGAGTAACTGTGTGAACGGTCAGGCAAGGAAAAGTTGTTGTGAATCAGAATGAAGCTAAGGATATTATAAAACTTTCTGATGCATAGACAAAGTTTTTGGATTGGTTGGTAAATCATGTGTTATTCATGTGGTGTTTCCATCAATGCCAAAGAGGGAGATTGTTGGAAATTGCAATTGAAACAATTGTTGTATTGTCATTGATGTCAAACCTTAACTAGTGATACAGTTAGTATCTAGGAGAGTACCATATCTATTGATTGATGAGGATTAGGGAAAAGGAGATAACAAGAGAACCTAAAATAAGGTTGAGTTATTTGATACTTCAATGGGTACTTGATTAGTTGGCACATTGATAAGATAATGTATTATTTATCTAAGTATGAAAAAAGACTTAAGAGGTAAGCTTAACTGAGAAAAAATGTAGAAATCTAATTTAAGGCAAGTGATGTTTAGTATTGACCAAGCGCCAATATATGCCAAGTAAATTTAGTGTTGACTGAACATCATTTTATGTCGAGCAACGGAAAATTACCGAGCAAAGACAGTGTTAGCCAAGGAAGATGGTTTGTAGAGATGACCAACTTATGCAGTGATGGCTGAGGAGAAGAACACAGTATTGATCGAGTGGCAATAATTTGCATTTGGAGAAAGAATTGAGACTCCTAGCTGACATGGTTGAATTCTTGGGATATGTAAGTCATGTGGACTTTATTAATTGATTGTATGGAGAATTTAATGCATGGTAAATCATTTTATTATGGATTCAAATGGAAGTTTGAAGATGTATCTAGAAGGAAGGATGTAGAACATAAATGATGGAAGGATTTGATGAATCTGACCTAAACCTAAGATCTATGGAGGAAATTAAGTGGCAAAAGATGGATCTACCTAACCGAAGATGTATAAAGGAAAACCTAATTGTTAGGTTACAGCATGGGCTAAAGTTGTTGATGTTATTGATTGATAAGTCTAAGAAAAAGGCTAAAGGTGAAAATGTGAAGGAGTTGATCAGAGTTGTGATTGCTTGAAATGAATTCTGAGTAGATCAGTGATGGAGATGGAAATGGAGCTCAGTCAGTAAATCATCTTATATGTTTGAAGTGGATCTATTATTTGCAAAGTGAGTTGTATGTTTTTCAAATCAGAAACTCCCATTACTTTCTAATCATTGTATCAATCTAAATCCTTTAATCAAGGTTGACCTAACAGTCATTGTATAAATCCTTTAATCAAGGAGGCATTGTAATGGAATGTACTTAAATCCTTTAACCAAGTCACTTTTGATAGAGTGTTTAAATCCTTTAATAGGGTCACACCTAGCAATGTGTTTGCAAACCTTTAACAAGGTTGGCTTTTCATAGAGCTCACTTCAGAAGAGTGAAAATATCAATAACATGTTACAAAGTGGTTTTTCCTAAGTTGGGTTTCCACTATAAATCCTAGTGTTATACTTGTGTGAATGTTTTGATGTAAATATAGTTATATTCTGCAAGTTAATTACTTTTGGACAGTGGACTGCATGTTATATGTTTCTGATACATACTTTAAAGACTGAGTTGAGTTGATGATTAGATCTAAGATTGTTGAAGTGTTTAAAATTTTAATTGGTACATCTAGACCTAAGAACAAATGATTCACCCCCCCCCCCCCCCCCCTCTTTGTTGTTCTAGATAATTCTAACAAGCCATTCACATTAGCTCACCATTACCACCACTACAAGTTGGAGTTGTCATTGAATTAAATCAAAATGTATCAAATGAGGATAACAATGGCGGCATAGCAGAAGATGTTATAACAAATACAAAGAACCAATTGGATGAAAATGCTAGCAATGAAGATAATGTTGATGTTGGTAGGAAGAAAAGAAAAAGGAAAGTAAATATGGGGTGAGAGTGGGAAATGACAAGAAATTTTAAGGTTGATTGGGTAGAAAAGTATTGGTTCATTGAACCAGTCCAAAACAATGATGAACAACCAACAGAATGCAGGTGTAAGATTCGTACCATGAAAACTAAAATAGAGAAGTTGGAGCTGAAGCTTGACACTATAGAAAAACATATTGGTAAGGTTTATGAAAAATAAACCATGGATAGACAATAAATATGAGTAGTGAGATGGAAATAAAAGGAAGAATGTCTTCATGTTAAGTATGCCATAGAATATGAAGGGCATAAAAAGAGAATGGCAATAATTTCTAGAAGTGGAAATCCAATCAAGGTTGGGTTTAAACATGCAGCCAATGAAACAAACCTGGAAAAGACCATTCAGATGACTGTTGTTTTTCATATTCTATCTAGAGGGCATCCTATGAGAGACTTCTTAGAATATGGTAATTTATTATCTTTTTTGAGAGTTCCTCACTATCCTATGTCACATTGGTCAACAAACGCTGGATGGGAAATAGAAAACTATCTTTCTAAGGTGGAAAAAAAAAAAATTTATAGGAGAAAGTAAAATAGTCCAAATTCATTTCATTATCCATAGATAAAGTTATTTCAGTAGATAACAATGCTTGAGTCTTTATGCATGTGTATACAGTAAAATTGGTAGGAATAATAGTCCATAATACAACTGAGAGGGGGGTGAATCAGTTGTATAACAAAATATTAAACTTTAAACTTTAATCTTATCAATATTAGAAAAAATGAAAACAATGAATGCCAACTCAACAAAATAATATTTTGGTCTTGGGGAAACCATGTTAAAGGTAAAAAACCCGATGGCAATTAGCACCCATAAATGATGTACTAAGAGTATAGTAATCCTTTTCAGAAGATATAGCCATGTTAGGAGCTTATTGAAACATTATAGTACATAGTCCTTGTTAGAGGATAGACCCTGTTAGGATTCAAGGAACAAAGAGGGCTCATTGCCAAAGGCTCACTTCCCAAAGAAGGTTAAATCCACCTTCAGAACTCACTAGTTTGCAACAGGTGTATATGAATAAATACACAATCTTTTGAACTGTTTGTCACCAACTGTCTTTGCTTGATCAGTTCCAATGAAGTCCACCAGTAAACCTCTACTCTACATGTAGCAGACACAAGCTCACAGCTTTCACAACCTTCTCTATATCACATATATTCCATCCATTCCTTTTCCAAAGAAAAGACTCTACATATATACCTTATTACATTTTACCATGATTAGGTCAGCCCATGAGGCTTTCCTAATATATAAATGATTACATAAACTATTGCTAAGATACACACAGTATCTAGAATAAGTATACAATGATTACAATACAACAATTAAGGACCGACATCCTTAATTCATGTTTTCCAAACAAAACACACACTTCCTTTCTTGAGTCAGCTTCTAAATAAACCATCTCTAGGAAAATACACCATAGATGATGTCACCAATCACTCTATACCTTGCACTAACCAATGAACATCCTTTAGTACCCTATCTTTCATCCTTCAAGCTTGCATACCTTGAATCCAAGTCTTCTGGAAGATATACCAAAAACCTAGAGACTAACTCTATCAATTCTCACTGTCACAGTCCAGTGACCAGTCTTCATTAAACCATCTATATCTCTCTCATGAAAAATCTAAAGATGTGATCTTAGATATAAGATCACAACATCCATCTCAACTCTTTTCCAACTTCGCAGCACCTGAAACATCTGTACAATGTCTGTACACTATGATAACGTGCCTGGTCTTCTCTCAGAAACATATGTTGACATCAGTGACAAAACACAAATGATAATAGTATGAATGCCTATTCAGTAACATAGTGATTAAACATATTAAATTTCTCAATCACCACCCATGCATTAACAATATCCAATAATCTCCCCCTTTGGCATTGATGCCAACATATGGGAAAATCTTATTCCAAAGTTATATCAATCCAAAGTCCTTCAACTGAACAATCTCCTGAAATAGTAGAGATTTTCTCATAGCAACACTCCCCCTTTGATAGTAATGGAAAAGGGCACCATGAGCCTTCAACTGCCTTCACAGATAAACTTTCTTGTATGATCACTCCCCCTGAGGAGTAGATCCCTACATCCAGTCCAAAAAATGATAAGGCTCTGAATACTTATGGACTGATGCATTTCTGTATCAATTAGTTTTGACTAGGAGAGGCCTGAACCCCTAACATACCTCTGAGATATTCAAAGGTATCTTTTGGTAGTGGCTTTGTGAAGATGTTTGCAATCTTCTCTTTTGTATTGATATATTCTAATTTGATTTCCTTTTGTGCCACCTTGTCTCTCAATAAGTGATACTTAATAGAGATATGTTTAGTTTTGGAATGCATCACCAGATTCTTTGACATGTTTACTGTACTAGTGTTATCACAATGGATAACCATGGGCTCTTCAAAAATTACTCTAATGTCTGTCAGCATTTGTTTCATCCAAATAATTTGAGTACAGCTTATAGCAGCAGCAACATACTCTGATTTAGCAGTGGACTGTGTTATACAATCTTGTTTCTTTCTTAGCCAAGAGACCAAATTTTTCCCAAGGAAAAATGCACCGCCACTGGTACTTTTTATGTCATCAATATTTCCTGCCCAATCAGCATCAGTATAAGCATGAAGTTCAAAGCTATCATTTTTTTCATACCATAAACCATAGTCTATGGTTCCTCTGAGATACCTCAGTATCCTTTTCATAGCATCTAGATGTGTCTCTTTTGGTTCTGCTTGATATCTAGCCACAATTCCAACAGCATTAGCAATATCTGGTCTAGTGTGAGTCATATATTGTAGCCCTCCAACCATTGATCTATACAAAGTCTGAAAAACACATTTTGATTCATCATCAATTGTTAGCTTGTTGCCAGTCACCATAGGTGTTCCTATTGGTTTACAATCTTCCATTCAAAATTTCTTAAGCAATTCTTTGAGATACTTAATCTGAGAAATGAAAATACCATTCTCATTCTGAGTTATCTGCAGTCCAAGAAAGAATTTCATTTCACCTATCATAGACATCTCAATTTCACTTTCCATTTCTTTAGCAAACTTCTTACATAGATCATCATTACCTCCAAAGATAATGTCATCCACAAATACTTCTACTATTAGGATTCCATCTTCAGTAGTTCTTAAATACAAATTACTATCTACATTACCTTTTCTGAACCCAAGCCCAAGTAGATACTTGTCTAACCTTGCATATAAAGCCCTAGGAGCTTGCTTTAACCCATACAGGGCTTTCTTCAATTTGCACACCATGTCTTTGTCTTCGCATAGAGGAAATTCTATCTGGTTGTTCTATGTATACTTCTTCTTCAAGATCTCCATTCAGAAATGCAAATTTAACATCCATCTAATACACTTTCAAGTTTTTGTGTGTAACATAAGATAGGAATAATCTTACTGCCTCTATTCTAGCAACAGGAGAAAATGTTTCTTCAAAGTCTATGCCTTCTTGCTGTGAGTACCCCTTACACACTAGTCTTGCTTTGTTTCTTACAATCGTTCCTTCTTCATCCATTTTGTTTCTAAAGACCCATTTTGTTCCTATAACATTTTTATTTTTTTGTCTAGGAACCAATTCCCAAGTATTATTCTTCTTTATCTGATCCAATTCTTCTTTCATGGCTTTTATCCAATATTTATCTTTATAGGCTTCATCAGTAGTTTTTGGCTCAACTTGAGAAATCAAAGAAATTTCTTCTCTAGCTTTTGATCTAGTTAGCACTCCCTGACTGGTATTACCAATAATTTAATTTTCAGGATGGTTATTTTTTACGTACCTTGGAGTTTTAGGAGTCTCAGTAGTCTTTCTTTTATTAGTATCACAAGCCTCTTTTTCACTTTCTTCCTCAACAAGTGCTTCCTCTTCTGCAACAATAGTGGTTTCTTTCATCTCTAATATCTGACTGTTGTCATACATTCTTTCTTGTATCTAAAACTTCTCATCTATTCTTACATTGTTGCTTCCAACCATCTTCCTCAATCTCAAATTGAAACATTTGTATGCCTTTCTTTTAACAGAGTAACCAAGGAAGATTCCTTCATCACTTCTAGCATCAAATTTTTCTATCTCATCATCCCTCTACATATAACATTTTCTACCAAAAATTTTGAAATATTTTACAATAGGAGTATGATCAAACCATAGTTCATAGGGAGTCTTGTACCTTCTTTGATTTGTATTTTGTTTAATGTGTACACTGTTGTTCCAACAGCCTCTCTCCAATTTACATGAGATACATTTCCTTCAATCAGCATTGCCCTGGTAGCGTCAAGTATAGTCATGTTTCTTTGCTCTGCTATCCCATTCTATTGTGAAGTCCTAGGAGCAGATGTTTGTATTTTTATCCCATGCTCTTCAAAGTATGAATTGAATAAATTTGATGTAAACTCTCCATCTCTGTCTGATCTTAAACACTTTATTTTTAGTCCTAATTCATTCTCTACTTTTTCTTTAAACAACTTGAATTTATCAAATGCTTATGATTTTTCTCTTAAATAAGTAACCCATATCATTCTAGAAAATTCATAAACAAAGAGTTTAAAATACCTTTCACCATAGTATGACTTTGTTCTTGTAGGCCCACATAGATCTGTGTGTACCAGATCCAACTTCCCTTTTGATGTAAATGATTTTCTTTTATGACAGTTTTTAGTTTTCTTTCCCATAACACATTCTCTGCATACAGTGTTAGAAGGTTTCACAATCTTTGGTAGATCTCTTACTGCATTAGCCATACTTGCCTTCACAATGTTATCAAAGTTAACATGAAAAAATCTTCTATGCCATAACCAACTATCATCTACCTTCGTAACAAAACAAGAGGCTCCAGATGTGTTTAGTTCAAATACATTACCTATAGATTTTGAACTAGTAGAAATCATTTTTCCTTCCTTGCTTCTGATAAAGCATTTACCATTAACAAAACTTAACTGAAAGTCTTTATCCATTAACTGTCTGACACTCAACAGATTGTGTTTCAGTCCTTCAACAAGTAGTACATTTTTTGTATTAGTCTTTCCATCCAAAGTAATGGATCCTACTCCTATGATGGATTTTGGGAGTTTGTCCCCAAACCCTACAACACCTCCATCATAATTTACTAATTTAACAAACATGTTCTTATCACCAGTCATGTGATGAGAACATCCACTATCAATTATCCATTCATTTTTCTTGTCAACATGAGATACTAAGGCTTTTTCTTCATGAACAGGTTCATCTTTAATAGCAATAAATCCAATCTCTTCATTACCTAAATCATCATCATCAAAGATTCCTTCACTAGCATAATAACATTATTTGTCTCTTCTAATCTTTGCATAATCAGGTTTGTACTTAAGAACTCTTGTAGGACATCTATATGCAAAATGACCTATCTTATTGCATGAAAAACATTTCAAGGATAACTTGCCTTCAAATTTTCCCTTACCTCTTTTTTCTCTTATAGCAATCAGTGCAACAAGTTCTTCCATCTTTCTTTCTTCTTCCATTATCTTTTCCCATTCCTCAGCATACTCACCGAGTTCTTCTTTTAGGTCTTCTTTGCTTGTGCTCAGAAGTGTAGAACTTTCTTGTGTGCGGATGCCCTAAATGTAGATTCAACTTTAGGTGCAGCTTCTCCTAATTCCGCAGCTTTAAAGGTAGTTAGTTTTGCAATCAACATATCTCTGCTAAAGTTAGGAGTCAGGGGTATAGTTTCTTGAATAGACATTGCCTTGAATTTGTAAGTAGGAGTTAGAGATCTGAGAATCTTTGCAATGACTTCATCTTCATCATAAGTGCCTCCAAAATTTTTGATTCCAACTATAGCTTCTGTGACTCTTTGAACATAGGCCCTAATGCTTTCATCTTCATTCATTTGCAGCTTCTCCATCTTTGTCTTCCATTTTTGCAACTTCGCTTGTTTGGTATACTTGTCTCCTTCATAAAGTGCCTCTAGTCTATTCCAAATTTCATGTGTCGAATCCAAATCTTTAATTTCAATAAACTCACCCTCAGATAGTGTGTTGATCAATGCTTCTCTTGTGACCATGTTGCATGAAAATAACTTCTTTTCATCATCAGTGGCTAACTCCAAGTCATTTTCAGGCTTCAGAGATTCCTTTTTCTTTACAATCATCCAGTAGTCTATGCCCAAACATAGCAAATGTGTTCACATCTTGTTTTTCCAACTGTTGAAGTTTTCAGGATCAAACTTAGGACTACCCTTCCTATATAATACCATTTCCAAGATCACCTCAAGTTGTTAAGCTTTCTCTCTAAGGACCACAAGCTTGGATACCAATTGTTAGGAATAACAGTCCACAATACAACTGAGAGGGGGGGTGAATCAGTTGTATAACAGAATATTAAATTTTAAACTTTAAGCTTATCAATATCAAAAACAATGAACACAATGAATGCCAACTCAACAACACAATATTTTGGTCTTGGGGAAACCCTGTTAAAGGTAAAAACCCCGGTGGGAATTAGCACCCACAAATGATGTACTGAGAGTATAGTAATCTTTTTTAGAAGATATAGCCCTGTCAGGAGCTTATTGAAACATTACGGTACAAAGTCCTTGTTAGAGGACAGACCCTATTAGAAGTTAAGGAACAAAGAGGGCTCGCTACCCAAAGAAGGTTAAATCCACCTTCAGAACTCACTAGTTCACAACAGGGGTATATGAAGAAATACACAATCTTTTGAACTGTTTGCCAGCAACTATCTTTGCTTGATCAGTTCCAATGAAGTCCACCAGTAAACCTCTACTCTACATGCAACAAACACAAGCTCGCAGCTTTCAAAACCTTCTCTATATCACATATATTCCATCCATTCCTTTTCCAAAGAAAAGACTCTACATATATACCTTATTATATTTTACCATGATCAGGTTGGCCCATGAGGCTTTCCTAATATACAAATGATCACATAAACTCTTGCTAAGATACACACGGTATCTAGAAAAAGTATACAATGATTACAATACAACAATTAAGGACCAACATCCTTAATTCATGTTTTCCAAACAAAACACACACTTCCTTTCCTGAGTCAGCTTCTAAATAAACCATCTCCAGAACATACGCCATAGATGAAATCACCAATCACTCTGTACCTTGCACTGACCAATGAACATCCTTTAGTACCCTGTCTTTCATCCTTCAAGCTCGCATACCTTGAATCCACATCTTCTAGAAGATATACCAAAAACCCAGAGACTAACTCTGTCAATTCTCACTGTCACAGTCCAATGACCGGTCTTCATTAAACCATTTGTATCTCTCTCAATATGAAACATCTAAAGATGCGATCTTAGATTTAAGATCACAACATCCATCTCAACTCTTGTCCAACTTCACATCACCTGAAACATCCATACAATGTTCGTACATTGTGATAACCTACCTGGTCTTCTCTCATAAGCATATGTTGACATCAATGACAAAACACAAATAACAACAGTATGAATGCCCATTCAGTAACGTAGTGATTAAACATATTAAATGTCTCAATCACCACCCATGCATTAGCAATATCCAACAAAAATAACATGTTCTCCAAGCTCATTTACTATGTTCTTGTAAAATGAGGGGCAATTCAACAATATATAACTTATATTTTGAAGTCAAGAAAGCTTTAAATGAAGTTGTTGGTATGGATGATTTGACAATTGGTAAGAATTTAGTGTGTTGGAGCTACAATAATGCAAGGCCAAAGGAATGGTCTTTGTGCAAGATTACAAACTAGTATTGCACCTTACATGCTTTCCATACATTGCATGGCCCATCGAATGAACTTAGCATATAAAATTTTAAGCGATTTTCCTACAGTGTCAAAAGTTGAAGATCTAGTTCACGAGCTATACTCTTACTTCTACAAAATTCTTAAACATTTTGCAGAATTTAAGATTTTTTTAAAGGGGGTAACACCAGAAAACAAGCTTCTCAAGGATTTTGAGACCAGATGGATCTCTTTGCATGGACCAGTAGAAAAATTTCTAACAAAATATCAATCCTTGATCGGACTAATATATAAGCAACGCCTCACAGTAGAAAAAGCTCGTGATCTATTACATAAGTTAAGTGATATAGAGACTCTCTTGAATTTAGCTAGTCTTCTCCCCATGTTGGATTTCATGAACAAACTTGTTAATAAATCCCAAGAAAGAACTATGTATATCCATGAGTATAGAATTTTATGTAGAATGACATGCATTGCCCCAGATGCTTTGTATTCATATATAATAGCACTTCAAAGCCCAAATTTTTTCAGGTGGTAGATAATTATAGATTTGAATCATGCTAATATTTTTTTACAATTTAATACAAAAAATGATTTAAGTGTGTTTGTGAAAGGATATGAAATACCAATGCACCAATCTAAGATATGCAAGCGAGGCAAACTACTTCTAGTTAAAAAGGCAGATTTTGACAAGATTGTTAAATCTATTAGTGATAATTTGAAGTCAATTTCCTACCAACTTTCAATTGAGATTCGTGAAAGATTCCCTCAAGAAGAAATTCTTGAAGCCATGGGTTGTGTGTTTCCTCATTTTTGGAAAAATGTTGGAGATAAACAAACTGATGCACATATCTTTCATAAAAAAAAATTGATGAATTGGTGAAAGAGTTTTCAAAACATGCAGATTGCAATGAACAATCAATTGAAGGAATTTTAGTTTCAACTAATCTTTAAAAATAATGTAGAAAATTTGCATCATGTATGAAATTGTAGTTGAAAAACTTGGAGAATCCATTTGAATCTAGTGCAACAACCAAGCTTTGGAAAAGGATAGAGCAGAGTGAATTATTGTGTGATTCAATATCAGAATATTTCAAACTTACTGATTTATGTCAAACAATGATATTGGGGTCGGAGGAAGATGAAAGAGTTTTCAGTGCATTGGGGGTTCTGAAATCAAAGATCAGAAACAAACTAGACAAAAATTTGGAAACTTGCTTGAGGTTGTTTGTAACTCAATACAATGTTAGAGATTTTCCTTATGATTGGGCATTGGCAATTTGGAATTCCATCTATGAAAGATGAGGGCTTTGTAGCAGTTCAAAACCCGGTGGTGCGACTACTAGTTTTGAGACAAGCGATGGATCTCGGTCCTAGACTCAAAATTAAGATGAAGAATTTTTTAATTTTGAATACCCGACTTAGAATGAAGAGGAACATGTTACTACTAGTCAATTTTAGGAGCTGGATTCCATGTGGTATTTAGAAGCATCGGACTTCTCACTAAGTTAGTGAAGTGATTTAGCATTCAGTTAATAGGTATTTATCCAGAATCACAGATATTTCATATATTGTACTTCTTGAATCTTGACTCATATTAATAATTACATTTACAATTTACAAAACTATTGTTCATGATTTTTGTAATTTGAAGTATAATGTATAATGTTCATGTTACTGTATTGAAATTTGAAGTATAAGGGCGAGGCTAAATTCAAAACTTAAGTTTTTGTGTTTCTAAATTAGTAAATAATGCATATAACAATATTTGAAAAAGGGTCTTCTCATTTGTATTAATTTCTAAAATGGTACAATTAGTTTTTTTTGCTATCGATTGAATCCCAAATAATCCCCCCTTTGTTTCTCTTAGTCATGCCCAATTTATAGTTATATTGAACGGTTTTGATTTCTCCAGAAAGAAAAGCGACAAGCTTCCAACCGTTTACAATTCATAACTTTTCCAAAAGTATATTCGTAATTACAAAAGTTAACCTTTCAGAGGAAAAGCCTACATATCCTAATTGTTATAGTATCCAGAAGGCCCTTACATATTATTAGAAAGGAAAAGGTTCATTTCATAATGGCTTCTAGAATCCAAAAGGTGACAATAATTTGATGCGAAGCCCAGCAAGTAATCAGTTCAACTCCTCCTGGAACCCCTCTTGGTTGAAGCCATGATCCTCAAAAATAGCACCCATCTCCGCCTTGTCTTATTCTACTTCCAGTTCAAACATATCACTTTGGTATCTAGCGTAATTGGTAGCATGTTCCCATGCTCCAGACATGAGATGACTCAGGACATCCTATTGATTCTCCTGATCAATATCCAAATTTGGTTGGAGAACAGGTTGTGGATTCTCATTTGATGATCCCTTGGCTATTGGAAGACCCATTCTATCATCCAAATTTATAAATTTAGAAAGCACCATGTGTTCAGTGTTGTACTATTCCACTACTGAGAGTATATAAAGAAATTAATCAACAACTTGGTCGCCGAAATAAATTTTGAAGGAATGTTTCATGTAAGGTGGCTTGCCTAGGAAAAGAAAAATAATGAATGTTGATGAATCACAACTCATATCCCATACAATTATCTTTTTTAATGTCTAATCAAAATCTTAGCCTAGATTATGTACTAGTGAATAATTTAAAACCATTGATAAGTCTCATTAATGTCCCTAATTGCATCTCACATCCAGCACTTTTGCGATATCCCAAAGACAATCTTCTCATTAAATATGTAATGACATACACACTTGATTGCTGAGATTATATCCCTAAGAATCTGTATCTATATTTATTTTATCTGGTACAGCGATGTGGATACTCTTCATTGGTCTTCAACATACTCTTCCTCTTGCGAAGTTACACAGACTACCATCGTAACCTCGAAACCCCCATAAACTAGCCATGATTTTAACTGTCAAATTCATGCCAACCGCTAGCTTAACCATGTGTGTAACTTCACAACCTTACTCTTTAACCATGGGCCTAACCTTGTGAAGCTATGCCTAACCACTTGGTGCACCAATGAGACTTCGTAACCGCCACCCTGAACAGCCAAGCAAACCTCACGATGTCCTGCAAACTGCCTGATGTCAATGTTGTAGCTTCGGAACGCAGTCACACTCTGTTGACTATAGTCATAACTCGTGAAGTCACACTAATTGTCAGCCAAACCTCTTCGTAACTTTGTGACCTTCAGCCCAGACTGCCAACATAACCATTGAAGTCACGCGGCATGCCAACTACTATCTTAACCACTTTGTAACTTTGTAACCGCTAGCTCTAACCTTCGACCAAGCCACCCAAAGATACACAAACTGCATGTGTAACTTCATGACCTTCAACCTAGACCACTTGGTGCACCAACGCAGCATCGTAACTACCACCCTAAACAGCCAAGTAAACCTCATGATGTCCCACAAACTGTCTAATGCCAATGCCGTAGCTTTGAAATGCACTCTATTGATCGTAGTCATAACTTTCAAACTCATGCTAACTGTTAGCCAAACCACTTCGTAACTGCCTGCTCCAACCTTTAACCTAGCCACCCGAAGCTACACAAACTGCATGCGTAAATTTGTGACCTTCAGCCTAGACCACCAACATAACTACTGAAGTCACACCAATTGTCAGCCAAACCCCTTCATAACTTCGGAACCGCCAGCATCGACCCTCCTTTTAGCCCATCGAAGTTACGATGACCGTCAACTTGACCATTGTGTATGTTCGGGACCGCTAGCTCTAATTGTCGAATTGACCAAAAGGTGTTGTGCTTCTGGGAAGTGAATAAGTGAGCACTAACATATAAAAGCACAAATATAGCATTTTGCATCACCAATGTGCAATATGTCGTCTGTGCTATTTGCATCAAGATGTCATAAACTAGCATGTCATCCAACGAATCCTGTCCAAGGTCATTTCACATTTTAATCTTTTCAATATGCCTTTAGTCCTGATTTCTGAATAACCTTTACATTTCAAGATGCCAAATTTAAAAAATAACCATTTTTGCCTTTCCATGGTTAAGTTTTGGTCTCATTCCTATGTTTTGAAGATAGTATTATTATCTAAGTCTTTTGATGTTTTTGACTCATAATTCACCCACAAAATTAATGTTATACTATTTTATTTTATTTTTATTTGCCAATATATATTTTTATAATTTTGAGAAAAAACATAATTTGCTAGGATTTTTCACATAGTTTCAGGGAGCATGAATGATTCGTCAATTGAGATTATTATTTTTTCTTTGAAAACTAAATTTTTTGGCAATAAAATTAATATTTTCCTTGGTAGTTTTCCAAATTTTGTCAGTTTTTTACACCTTTTTTGAAGGGCGGGGTTCTTACAGATTACTCTAGTTTGGAAGTTAATATTGCAATTTTTCAAATTGGCGGTTGAATTGTTCATTACCTATTTGTACTTATTCACTACCTCTCCCCCCCCTCGGTACCCAAGAATTCTAACAATTGGTATCAGAGCACTGGTCCTCTTGGTGATAAGCTTAACAGCTTGAGGAAAAGATCCATAATCATAGAGAATTACAAGTATGAGAAGCAACTTAAGAATGCAAACAAGATGATCAATGAGTTGTAGGAAAAGTTGAAGAAGTCACTTGCCATAAGGAGAGAACTTACTGAGAAGTTATGTAAAAGCAAGGATTACATTGATCAACTATCTGAAGGTAGTGTGTCTGAAGAATCTGAGGAAGCAATTGCAGATATGATGGATAAGAACAAGAGTCTTAAAGAAGTAGTGGTGAATCTGAAAAGAGAGCTTGAAAGTCAGTCTGTCAGGATGTGTGAAGACCTTGAAGGAAAAAGAACATTGGAAAATGCAAGGAAGATTGTAGAAGATGTCAAGAAATTTGTTGAGGATGCATTGAAGGAAAGGGAGGAACAATTCTTCAGGATATCTCAAGAGAATGTTATAATACATGAGAACCTTCATGACACAACTGAAAAGAACTAGCAAATTATGAGTGGAAATGAAAGGCTTAGAGAGGAGAATGAGAAATTGAAGAAGGAATTGCAAACTAAAAAAGAAGAAAATAAAAGTTGAAGCAATACAATGAAAGCTCACAAAAGCTTGATGAACAATTGAAGAGCCAAAGAAGACACAAAGACACAACCGGTCTTGGTTACACAAGTCAAGGAATATTTGAAATCGGTGAGTCATCTAAATCTAAACCTAAGAAGCCACAAAAAGATCAGAAGGTAGATCTAAGAAATTCATGTAAGAAACCTAAATACCTACTTGTTATAACTATGGAAAATCTAGTCATATTGCAAATGTGTGTAGGAACAAACCAATGAATAAACCTTATTCTTTTTATTTTTATTGCTACAATTGTCATAAGTCTAGTCATATCTACATATGAGTGTAGATCTAGATCTAGATCTAGTAGTAGATCCAGGGGTGGTAACTTTGAGGGATATTGTTTTACATGCAATAAATATGGACACAAAGCTGGAGATTGCAGGTCAAGAGTGAATGAACCTAGATCTCCTGTCAAATTGGTGAATCCTGTTAGAAGGAAAGAAAATTCAATGTTACATGCTCAGTATGTGGTAACTATGGTCACCTAGTAGTAAACTACAGAATGAGAATTCAGATGAAAAATGTTGGGCCTTGGAGGTCAACTACAATGTCTTGTTTCCAATACCATAGGGTAAGTAACCTTACTAGAGTTTGCAGATTTAGGAAATGATCTCCTAACTAGTCAGAGGATAGGAAAGGAAAGAAGATTATAAACGTTGATGAAGTCAGGTGTGAAATGAAGAAGACTTGTATGAAGAAAGGAGAGAAACGGGAAGAGATCAAGTCATTTGAAGGGAATTCACCATCCTCTGGTACAGAGGATTCATCTTCAAACTAAGCATATTATTTGGTTAGGGAGAGCACTTATAGACAAATCATTTACCGATCCCCTTGATTCAAGAGCGGTAAGATCTATATGCACATTGTGGTGTAAATTACTATGATTTTGGTTTTGCTAAAGACTTTGAGGTTGTTAGTGATTCTATGTCGACTGCACTAAGATTTCATAGTGTATACCTATTTGATATTGGTTATAACTATTGGATGAATACCAACTAGTGGATATGATTTAACCAGTGACATGACACTATTCCTAACATTGGTAACATTACTGTTTTACCGTTGAAGTGTGCAACGTCTATTTTTCAACGATAAATAGAGGAAAGTGATTTTATTTTGCACCTTTACTTTCATTCTAGCATTCGAGAGCTATCTTGAAGTATATTGTGCAATGGTTACATTTGAGTTGAGATTTTTGAGCTGAATTGTTATCGAGTTTCCATGAGCCCTAACTGGTGAATTGCAAGTTATCAGTTTGATTTGTTGTTAGATTTGTGTACAACTGTAGTTGAAGCTAAAGACCTATCAGTAAACATTCCTTCTACACTAAGTCACACGATTCGGTGAACTTCAAACATGAAGTTCAAAATCCATCGAATATTTAAGGATCGGAAAAAAAATGTTCAAATTTGCTAACAAATTCACATTCAAAAAATGCATTGATTTTCCTTAAATTTTTATTTTTGTTGGACTATTTTACTTAGATTTGATTATAAAAGAAAATGCAACTTTCGGCTAGGGCAACGATTTGATCCACAAGTGCAATGCACGTGCACAAACATAGGGTAGTTTTACTTTTATCTATGCAAAGTGTCGCAGCCAAGCAGATCTGACATGACCCAAAAAATCCGACACAACTCCAGCTAGGGCACGACCTTGTCAAATATATTTTGATTGTTTTACTTTTTTTAAGTTTTATCGATTTGATCTAATATTTGATGAAAAACTTAAAAACGATTTTACTTTACATTATTTTTAATTCTATAAAACAATTAAATGAGTTTTTAAAATTTGTGTTTTTAAATTAAATATTTACTAAGATGTTAATAAAAAATTTAATATTAATTTTTTATTTAAAAATTATAATAAACTATAATAAATTCTTAACCTCTTTCCTCTTTGGAAAATAATATTTAAACTAATTTGATAAATTATTAAATATATTACTTATGTTTTAAAAAATTAATTTATTTAAGGCAAATTTATTGTCGAATATTTTTCTAAATTTTTTATCCTTGTCGAACTTTATCCGAATTTTATTGTTGTCGAACTCGAACTCGAACCTTGTGACTTAGCTTCTGCATATGCAAAAGTGAAGAGCAAACAGAGCAAACTAGCAGCAAAGGAAGTTAAATCAAAGAAGGAACTGGTAAAAAACAAAGGACAAAGTACACCTACTGTAAAGGAGACCTATAAGAGGAAGAGAACATCCAAGAGGAGAAGAGTGATCAGAAGGAAACTAGAGAGGATGAGGAAGAAAGGGCAGAGTCAGACAAGGAGGCCTCGAAACTAAAAAAGAGTGGAAAAACAAAGAAGGCTCCTACTATTGATGATGTTGCAAAAAGTATTGTGGAACCCAGTAGATTAGCTACAGTTGGCAAAAAATACAGTTTGGGTAGTGATGAAGACAAGAAGTTAGAGGATGTCATTGTGTATTATTTACACAAATTTTGCAAAACACCTTTGGAAATGCATTCATTCATTCCTGATGAATTATATCAGTTGATAGATGCTAGATGGAGTACAACCTTGCAATTTGACAGAGAAATCATGGAGAGAGCACCGATGCAAGTGCAACCAAAGCTATGTTCTGAAGATGCAAAAATAATGGTAGAAGCTCACAAGCAACAATTTAGAATAAAGAGCAGGGCAATCAGGATTCAATTGATGACACACAGAACATACACAATGAGACAGTTGAGGCATGGAAAAAGATTTTTCAGATAAAGGAGGAAGCAACACAAGAAGAGAAAGAACAAGCAACATCTGATGAATCTATTCAAGTAGAAGATACTTTTTTAGTAGAACGGATAATTGGGAATGTGGTTCTTGATGTCCCTAAACAAGTGCAGAACATTGAGGAACAAAATGTTGAGTTATCACAAACCGGTGGAGCAGAAGTAGAGATAGAACAAACAGTGGAACTAAGGTTGAGATAGAAGACATCACACGTAAAGAGGACTCTCCCTCACCATCTCCTATGGAGCTTACTGAAGAATTTAATGTAAAAATAAATCTGAGTCTCAGTGAGTTAAGTGAGAAGAAGAGGCAGAAGCCAGTATTATAAGGGTAAGGACGGGCAACTTATTATAAGGGGGCAAGGGGATAGATTAATTTGTGGGTGGGAGGCCTCGTAGGAGGTTGGGGTGGGTGGGTTGGAGGAGACAGGGCAACAGCTTAGTCATTTTGCAATCGATTATGTTGCTTACGAGTTCGATTATGCCATTGACTACGCTCTCGATTCTTCATGGTTAAGCCACTGAAGAAGAAGAAGAAGAAAAAGAAGGAGGAGGAGGAGAAGCAGCATTTACCACACCAATTGATGAAGAAGGCTGAAAGAGAGAAGATGAGATCTAAGAAGAAGAAGAAGGCAAGATTTTTGAGACAAGCTAGAGAAATTCTAGTTGAGTTAGTGCCTGAGGTAGAGTATGATGAAGAAGATTCTATGATTGATCAGATGGATACTCTGATTAAGGCAATTTCAGATCAAGGTGATTATTTGCAGACATCGGTTGTGAAAATTGCAGAAGAGAACTTGGAGAAGAAGATATAGATAAGCTAATGGAAAAGATTATTGCAGATCAGAACAAATTGACAGATCTGGTGAAGAAAGTCAAGTCTATATTGAATGAGGCAGGTCAGTTGTTTACTAAAGTATCAAAATATTCTGATTTTGTCAAAGATTTGGAGCAGAACAGAGTTGAAGCTCAAAAGGAGCTGGAGAGCTTAGTCGGCCAACTTGATCTTATTTCAAGCTCAGTCATTCTTTACAGTGGTTTTGTGAAACAAATTTCACACAAGGTGAAGCACATACAGCATGAGCAAGACAACAAGATGCTTAACCTACTTGAGTTGCAATCCTATTTATCACCTACAATGGAGGTCATGCAGCAGAATGTGAATAAGGCAAAAGGTATACTTGCCTTACCAGATATGAGTACTCTAGACAACATGGAAGAGCTAGATTCTAGCTTGCATGAGTAGATAATTGATTTGGGACACTTGCAAAAGTCATGGGAGACATCCTTGGAGTCAACAATGGTAAATTTCAAAATGATCTTTGACAGGATGTAAGTAAGATTTGTATCATTGTACATATTTCAATTTTGTACCTTGGAATTGTTGTCAAAGGGGGAGAATGTGTATAGGGGAAGTATATGAAGAAGTAGATCAGAAGTAGATGAGTGAGTACAGAAAGGGGGGGGGGGGCATTAGTCTAAGCTATATATACCGACGAGGAGTCATAAGTTGATGCATATATTCTTTTGTTTTGATCTAGTATGGAGAGTGTGATTGCACGATTTTGAGGAGACAACACGTGTTTGCCATCAATGCCAAAGGGGGAGATTGTTGGCATTGTGATGGATTTTGGGTGCAGTCATAGGGAGTTACTTGTTTAGTTGTCATTGATGGCAACTAAGTCAGAACAGTCACGTGATATAATCAATGAAGTGAGGACACAATTGGTAAGAAGGATTCATGATCAGTAATGCAAGAAATCAGCGAAGTCCAGAAGATCGGTAGATAGTGTGGAGAGCACTTTGGTGGTGAACTTGGTAGAAGTGGAATCATGAGAAGTGGTCAAAGGTACAATATTAATTTGTTCAGATTTCAGTGTGGTTTTGACCACAACTCATTTGGTTGATCGGTGAGAGTTTTTGATGCCATGGACATTGAGACAAGTAAGAACACTTGTGTTCTTGAGCAACAGTTGGTAGATCCCATATCGGTGAGTGGTATAGTAAGTGCGATGATATTTGACGATATGTTGACATGGAATAGAGGTTATTGAAATGATGAGTTGACATCTTTGGGATCAATGCAAATGTATGAGGTGGATTTAGGGCGATGCATTGGAAAAGTCAAAACATGTTTGACTACCTTGGAGGTACAACTTGCAAATCTTATTTTGGGTCATCGCGGTCATGGTAAAACATGTTTTACAATAAGATTTTCATTTTGGCATGTGGTGATTGTGTGGGAAAGTATTTGAATTTTATTTTTGGTGTGTATGATGTCAGTGCAAGTTGTGTATATAATTGGAGATGCTCATATTGAAAAGGATTGATGTTAGTGTTGTGATAAGAGTTTTGTGATTTCAATCAATGCTATTTAAGGTTGTGATCAGAGATCTGATAGAGACGGAGTTGTGAGTAGCTACAGAGTGCGGAGAATAGATTAGATCTGACAAGCAAGCGGTGCTACATCCAGATCATTCATCTTGTTCCCTAGCAGTTGCAGCAAGCAAATCCCTTAGCAAGGTGAACTCTAATAGATTCCTATTTGAAAATCCCTTAACCAAGTAAACTCTTAAATAGGGTTTTGAAATCCTCTTGCGAGGTAGATCTTAGCAAATCTAATTGTACTTCTAACAAGGTACTAATCACTCAGAACCAAATGAACCCTCAAAAAGGGTAATTGTAGCTCATAATAAGGCAAACTCATTTATTGCAATAGTGAGCTTGTGGGTGTCATCCCTATCGTGGTTTTCTCCCTCTTACCAAGGGTTTCCATGACAAAAATATGTGTCATGTGTGATGAGTTTGTGGATGCTCGATATTATTTTCTTTTATTTGCTTACATCGGTTATATGTTTTGTGGTTTGGAAGTTAATATTGCAGTTATTCAAATCGGTGGTTGAATTTGCACCTAAAAATTCTAACACTCCCTTAATTTTTACTAGAGATGGGAAGAGGAAGATGTAATCGTAATGATGTATTTACTTTTAATTTTACAGAAAGTATTTACTATTTTTCTTCTAGCCATCAACATTCCTCATGAGAATGCGATTTTGTACCCACTTTGCATTTAAATATATCTAGACTGAGCTTGTTTCTTTTGTGTTCTCATTTATTGACTCACTGTATGCATCTTCTCATTGAATTTTGCAAAAAAAATACATTTCTAATTAAATTTAAGCAATTTTTAAGTTCCCAATTTTTTTGCGGAGATTTTGCTGAAAACTGGCCAAGTTTTTCTCGATTTTTTTTTTCAGACCTTGGCGAGTTTTTGATTTTGGCGAGTTTTCAAACTATGGTTTGTTTAGTATTCCAAAAAAAGTGACTTTCTAAACAGTTTAAAGGATGGAAATGGGTATGAGTAGCCCATCCAAATGAAGTAACAAGATCATCATTGTCATGCATAAACTGCATTTTTATAGATCCATATTGATATGGCTGATCAAATATCTATTAATGGCCAAACAAAGTCAAACGTTGTGTAAATGGAAACTAGTGAAAGGCCATTATACCAAACACTGTGAAGTGATTTAAAATTGTAAATGTTGACTGATAAAACAAACGTTCAAAGAGCAAGGGAAACTAAAAATGTTCTGGAATGAAATCAGGGTTCATGCTTTCTTCTTTTACTATGTCGTAGAAATCATACAGCCTAGATCATTGAAACATGCCTTTTATCATGCATGTTAACTGATTTAAAATATGAAATCCCTAATAACAGTATAACATAAAACACAATAAGGAGCCTACACCAATCTTGTTTTCCTAGGAGTCTCTTGATTTCCTGGCATGCTGTAGTATTGGTAGTTTCTGTTTTAATACCAACCTTACTTTCATACTTCAGCCTTGGCTCTGCATATACATATACATATCTTGTCTTGATCAAATCACTATTCTGGACAACAATATATGACCCATGAGCAGGACCTGAAGAAGAGCTACCATTTACTTTTCTTAGGCTCTGCCCACTCTTATCAGTGTAGAAGACTTTCTCACCCTTGGCAATTTCACAGAGTAACACATACTGCAACTTTTTCCCAAAACATGAATCTTTCCATCCCTCCTGTGCTTTGGAAAAGCTCAGAGCAACGTTGATATCTGTAGAAAGATAGGTCCCTTCACCAAATATGGCTCCATTTCGCTGCAATATTGTATTGCTCAGGTTCAGCAACCCTACAAGAATCATTATGTCAGAAAACTATTTTGTCATTATTTATCTGAGACAAATAATGTGCAGTTTTAAAAGTGCGCTATGCAACTCTTTCTTCTAACAGCTACACAAGATTCTTCCAATGCTTGTATATACTGAAGGTTCATGTAACAATCTTTGGTGTTAGTAATTTAAAATTAAAGTTTGTTCAAAGACAGAAAACTATAAGTGCCTCTATCAAAAACATGAAATATCCAATCTTTACTAGGTCTAATGAAGTCTAAAGACTGAGCTTTACTGACTAAAGCAGGCTTCAGTTCCATCCAACACAATTATATTAGACATACCACATCGCAAGATACTGTGAAGATTTTCAGCTGACGTTCCATGAAAAGCAAACATACTCCCAAAACTCGATTTGATTGTTTTAAATTCTGTTTTCAGATCGCCTTCATTATTTGTCCCCTTCTGAACCTGTTGATTAAATAACATTTGAAGGTTATTATGTATGCAACGCCATCTAGAAAACAAGTTGTATCTCAAAGCAGTTACACATGATCATGATAAAATAACAGATAACTGGTCAATTTTTTCAATCACGGTCAATTTGAGTACTAGATAGATAACATAAAACAATGTTGTTTTATGTGACTCACGTTTTCTGATAGTTCACATCTTGTTAAATGACCTGCATATTAAGGGCTATTCAGTAGCAAGACTGTGATCTTGTGGTTTGCCACTAATTACAATAATCCCAAGATTGGGCAACTTCAATACATTCAAATGCAACAAGTTGCAACAATGGTCAGACAAGTTCCATTCTCCACACCTGAGTGTTCTGACTCATAAATGTACTAATCTAAAACATTCTTTTGACTAGTGTAGAATGTTCCGTGGATCTAAAGAGGCATTACTCCTCAGATTCTCTTATACAGCTCCAGGTCCACTTCCATAGTGGGTTCACAATCTTTAGGTTTTCATTCTTTCCTCTGATAGATTTGTACTCAAACACAGAGAATAAGAATTCTTGTTCGCATGAATTGGTTTGCATACAAAAATCACTTGCAGGTGAATGTTTAACACAACTAAAACTCTGTCAAGACATTAACACTCTCCCATTCAGATTAGCATGTACCATGCCAACATTTAAGAATCTCTAGCCACAGCCAGAGGATTGACTAAAAGGAAGCAGTCAACACAAAAAATGCAATCAACCTCATTCCATCAACTATATCAATTTATGCCCCTTGTGCATTCAAGCCACTACTATTCACTTATGTGTTGACTATTGAGGGGAGGACTCAATGAAAACATGAAGCTGACTAATTAGATAGAAGACCTCTAGAACCAAATGAACAGCATTTACAAGATTGGAATCATGGACAAGGAAGACATAAGTTCCATACTTCAATTTTTATAGATGTGCAGATGCGTCCTGGAAAACAAATACATTACAGCCTAAATTCTGTGGATGCCATCAAGTAATGATAATGTGCTGGAGTTGCCAAGTGGGATGAGAAACGTAGCCCAGTCTACAAAGAAGGCACTTCAAGCTAGGGAAAACAAACAACAGAGAAACACAAAAAACAGTTTACTACACAAAATTGTGTCACAAGTACCGTGATACTCACAGAAATTACAGTATGATAAAAAATATTCCTTCTTCCACAAGTCGTCAAATATAAAAGGTATCTATTTGATTGTTAGTAATCCAACAACTTTATGAACAAATAAGGGAAAGTAAATTCTGTTATGAACTGCAAGCTTTAATAAATGGAAAACCATACCAAGTATACTTGATTAGTAGAAATAAGTGTTCCATGGGTACACGTCCGGATGACATCTCGAACATCGTAGGGTTTTGGGGCTCCATTTGGTCCATAAATTTTTTTAGATGGTAACATTTTAATGAAAAAAATGATGCCAAAAAGTTGTAAACTAAAAAGGGGGAGGATCATCTTTGAGGGTGCAAGAAATATTTACTTCTTAAAATTTCAATGCTTTTAGTTTGTTTAGTTATTTTAGCAACCACCCCCCTGCCATCCCCAAAAATTGAGAGAACCGTCCCAAAAACTTGAGAGAATTTTTTCCATCCCTGAAACTTCATCCCTATGTCACTGCATCCCTGACCAATAAACTCAGAGAAACAATAGAATCAACGCATTCTTAGCTCATCATGAACATAAGAGACAGATGAGTAACAAATTCTCACCTCTTATTATCATATAATCTTACATTTCAACAATATAAAATTTAAATATAGCATTTTGCCTTTACAAAACTATTAGTTATAGCTAGGATAATTCTTCATTTCTAATTGAGAAAAAAATAACTGGAAGTGAATCTTACTCGCAAAATATGATCTGGAGAAGATGCAACATTAAATTCATTTCCTTGGTTTCCCCTCTGCAGTCTGGAGGGTAAAATTATTGATAGCTCTTCTGCTGGATTCTGGACGAGCTCTAGCTGGTAACGAGGGTGCAAAAGCCAATATAACAAGTTTAGTGACTCCAGAGGCATGTCCTGAATTGGATTGACATAATCAGGTGTTCCAACAGACGTTACATCTCCTGGTACACATGACGATGATATAAGATCTAATTTTGGAAAATTTCGAACAGCTTCCTCTGCTGCTTGGTAATCCTTGTCATTCCCATCTGCTGTGTGGAAAAGAGAAACTGGAAAGGGCGTGCAGACTAAAGCCCACATTTTCAAACAACAAAGCTAATCAAAATGGAATCAGAGACTTGCTCAAAATGAAGTTCAACAAAATATCCCCTAACTATAATCTATATGACACACATTGTTTGACATAAAAACCATTATCAATTCTACATTAAATAATAAAGACCGCATATTGAATTGAGCTTCACAATCTGATTTTTGAGAAAGTTCTTCTGAATAGATTACTAAAATTGGCAAATAACTAGGTTTTAGTTAGAACAATTTAGAAACCTTAATTATCTCCAGTCCATTGTTCACCTTTTCGTTGCTATTTTGACCAGATGAAATTGACATTCTAAATCTTATTAGTTGCTCCACATGTTTATCCATATATACCACATCCTGTATGACAGTATCAACAAGAATTGCATAGAGATAGATTCAGTGGTGGATAGGATGCAACAAATTTTTGAGCTCCCCTTATACAAATACTGCTAGATACGACAATTATGAAAACATAAAGGTATTCAATTATTTATGAATCTAAGGGTATGCAAGATAACTTTAAAAATATTTATTTATAAAAATTTAGATTATAATATTCATTTTTTAATATTATGTTTGTCTTTAGTCATTCATGTGTGTGTTTGTATGCATTTGTGTCTGTGTATGTGTTTGTCTGTCTATGAGTGTTGGTGCTTCTATCTGCATGAAAAAAATTATGGTTTTGATTTTTTTTCCAGTTTGTATTCAAACATCAGTTATAACCAGTGTAACACGGGTGTGCCCACCCCAAAACCCCCAAGTATCGGGTGCGGGGACGTCCCCAGGACAGATACACCACGCACCTGAGCACCCCCACCAATGGCGGAGCCCAGCCACACCCCAGCTGCACCCGTCCCCGCACCGGTTGGGTGTTGGCGGTCTTGGGTGTGGGGGTGCGGGGGTTGGGTGCTGCCCAGCCGTCCCTCAACCGCACCCAGTGCGGGACGGGGTGCGGTCGGCTGCGGCAGCCCCAAAATCAAAATTTTAAAAAAAAATTATAATTTTTTTTTATAAATAAAGGTTGTATACAAACCCTAAAAGGGCTTGGGTCCCATAAAAAGCCCTCTGAGCCTTCATAAAGCTCATATGTTTCATTTGGCATTCACATTTGGCATCCACATTTTTTGCAACAGCTAAGAGGAAAGTGAGAAAAAGAGTTTGAAAGAGCTTGGAGACTGATTTTGCAAGTGATTGCAAGATCAAAAGGAGCAAGAGGAGCAAGGAGATTCCATTTTGCAAGTGATTCATCAAGCACAAGGTAGGGTTTTTACTATTTTCTTTGTTTTATTTTCAGATATTCATTTTTTAATGCATTGTTTGAGTTTTAGACTTTTAGTTTTATAATTTAAATTTATTGTTTTAGATTCTTGTTGATAGGCTGAATATGTTGAATGTGCTTCAACATTGATTCTTTGAATGCATTGTGTCAAAGTATTATGTTAAATTTTTAATTTTATTTGTTATAAGTTAGGCTGAAAATTTCAATTTCAATTTCTAAACTAGGCTGAAACTAGTTAATTTTTTTTTTTAAATTACTAATTAGGCTGTTATTTTAAATGAAGTGTCTAAATGGCCTCTAGTCAAAGTGGAGAAGAAATGGGATTGTATGAGGGAAGTGCTAGTATATCTGAGTATGAGCCTGATCATTAGGGAAGTGAGCATGGGGCTGATCCAGAAGCTCAATCTGAACCACCTTATAGTGCACCAGGAGTACCTTCTATTGACTGCCCCTCAGAGATATTGACAGAGTTTGCTAGGGGTCATTTTGATCCAAAGTCCCCTCTAAAACAATTTGCAACTAGAATTTCACTCCCTACAGCTACAAGTGGTGGCACACGAAAATGGAAACGTAATTTATGTGGCACAGAATGGTTTGGCAGCATTACTAGGGTCAATTCACACCTTCTCTTTTGGACTGGATTTGGTGTGAATCCATGCAAATTCCTGGCAGATGCTAAAAATGTGAAGTGTAGAATTGAAATAAACAAATTGTGGGGCATTCCTGATGATAGTGCAGTTGCAGTGCCTAAATCTTTGGCTGGTAGGCAACAGGTTCAGGCTATTCAGCAGTTACAGGGGCAGCGAGATACTTCTACACGTATCTTGCATCAGAGAGCAGGGACTTTGTCAAATTCAGCTTCCATTCCTTCATCCATTCAGAGTTCAGCAGGGGAGAGCAACAAGGGGAAACGGAAGGCAGGAAGTTCTACTTCTAACCCCATTGCTGATGTATTTAACATGCACGCGAAGGATCGGTTAGACAATGCCATTGGTACATTCTTATTTGCTAATGGCATCTCATTGCATGTTACTCAATCTCCTTATTATAGGGATATGATGTCCTTGGTGGCGAGAGATGGAGGGCCTTCATATGTGCCACCAGGTGAGCACAAATTGAGGACGACGGTCTTGGATAGGCAGTATAACAAGATCGGGGTTTTGATGGAGCAGATGAAGGCATGCTGGATGGAGTCGGGTTGCAGCATTATTATGGATGGTTGGACAAACATTAGACATCGTCCACTCATCAACATCATGGTCACATGCACTGAGGGCCCATACTTTCTGAGGGCAGTTGATTGTTTAGGGCATCGTAAAGATGCTGATTTTTAGTTTCACGTCCTTAGGGATGCCATTGAGGAGGTTGGGCCACAAAATGTGGTCCAAGTAGTGACAGATGCAGCACATGTGTGCAAAGTTGCAGGGAGGCTTGTTGTGGCAGCCTATAGGCATATTTGGTGGAGTCCATGTTGTGTGCATGCCATGAACAATACACTCAAGGACATGGGAAAAATTGGTTGGATAAAACAAGTGGTTCATGATGCGAGAGAGGTGTAGATGTTTATCTGCAATCACCATACTTCACATGCACTGTTCAAGAGCTTCGCAAAGAAGGAGTTCCTGAAACTAGTTGAGACTAGATATGCATCATATTACATTCTCTTGGAGAGAATGGTTGAGTTGCAAGTGCCACTGCAACTCATGGTTATGTCACAGGAATGGAATCGGTGGGCTGAGTCCAAAACAGAGCAGGGGAAGGGGTAAAGGAGACAGTGAAGAGTGATCAGTTTTGAATTGATGCAAAATACCTAGTCTCCATCATTGCTCCAGTTTTCATGGTCATCAGATATGGTGATGAGGATGCACATACCCTTGGAGAGGTTTATGAGTGCATTGATTCCATGCTTGGCCAAATGAGGGCTGTTGTGCGTGAGAGAGACCCCACTCTAGCATTCTATACTGAGCACATTCAGCCTATCATTCACCGCAGGTGGGAGAAGCTGAACACTCCTTTGCACATGGCTGCCTATGCATTGAATCCTAAATGGTACATGTCTAGGCCTCGTAGAGTTACACCACTTCAGGATGATGAGGTGAAGGCTGGGTTCTTTCGGTGCATTGGTAAGATGTTTGATGTTGAGACTGCTGGTGGGATTCGCTCTAAGTGGACGGAATTTGCCACTCTTACAGGTAATTGTTAATTCAATATTCGACGTTTGTTATTAATATTTAGTTTTACAATTTTACTATCTTAGTATCTAGAGTTTGGTAACTTTAGTTTTAGTTTTATTGTTTACATTATGTTACAACTGTCAACTTATTATGTTCTAGGATACTCGGATTTGGCAAAGATGGACATTAGAACTGTCGCGCAGAAGCATCTGATATTGTGGTGAAAATGTCATGGAGCACAGAGGGCAAAGATTACCCCACTAGCCATCCAATTGCTTTCTCAAGTTTGTAGTTCCTCATCTTTAGAACCTATTCAAGTTTTTAAATTTTAATTTTTTAAATTTTTATAAACTTAAGAGTTTTTAATTTTAGTTTTACTTTTCTGATTTTAATATCTATAAATTTGTTTGCTATCTCAGGTTTCTAGTTCCTCAGCTGCAGAGAGGAACTGGTCTACTTATAGCTTCATCCACTCTATTAAGAGGAACAGACTTACCTCTAAGAGAGCGGAGAAGCTAGTTGTTGTACACATTGCCTTGCGTATCGCAGATCGCAAGACACGCGGGTACAAAGAGAGCCTAGCAGCACGATGGCATGTAGAGCCAGAGGATCAAGCATAGATCGATGAGGACGAGGTTGCAGCAGAAGCCGACGTAGGGCTAGTTGGTGTTCCTTTGGCAGACCTTGACCATGAGGACTCCGAGTCCAGTAGTTCTAGTGATGGGGACTTTGGCTTGGGGGATGATTAGAGGCCTCCCATTCTTGCATTTTGACATGATATCAGATTGACATTTTGATTTTGTACTCATTTTGATATTACGATTGATCATGATTCATTATATCATATCATGCTACTCTGCTCATTGTAATCATGATCATCTTTATGATAGATGACATATTTCATATTTCATATTACTCTGTTTAAATGATTATGTTACTACGTTGAATGTTCAATAGTTCTAGTTCGTGTATTTCAATTTGGTATGTAACTTAGTAGTTCAATTTGGTATGTTAAATGAAACATATTTTCATAATTAACATTTCAAGTTATATATGTATGTTTAATCCCTTCTGCCCTCTTCTTCAAATGAACCTTCTTCCCTTTATGTCTCTCAATGTGAGAGAGAGGTCACACCTTTTCATCATAAATGCCCTTTAGCAAGAGACACAGCCTTTCACCATTTGCAGCCTTTGCAAGAGTGCAACTCTTTATTATTTCTGCCCTTTGAGAGGGACACAACCTTTCACAATCAGATCTGCATTTCTTATTTAAATCAGATCTTTACTTCTGATTCCTCCTAAACACTTATTTCCTTTTTATTTCCTTCATCCTTTTTGGATGCCCATTTCAAATGAGTCCTTGTCCCTTTTATATCTTCCCATATGAGGGACAAGTCATTTCTTTCCATAATTTTGCCCTTTTGAAAGAGTCACAACTCTTGACCCTTAATTACAGTTTAATAGTCTTTTATTCTAGGAGATTTTTATCTTAAATTATTTCTTTATTTATTTTTAATGATGATTTCCTTTAAATTAAATGACTTTGTTTTTTTGTGGGGACAGGACACATTCATGTTGTTGAAGGTGATTGGAAGTGTCTGCGGTATGTTACTCAGACAGTGTGCTTGCTCTAGCAATTTGTTTTGTTTTGCAGTCTGCCATAGTTAGGTCTTATGACTTGCAGATAGCAAGGCAAGTATGTCTACATATGTTATGTTAAATTCCAGAGCTTCAGTTGCTAAGATTAAGCAAACAGAAAGTTAGAAGTGACAAAATGGTCTCTGGCCGACTAGGTTGATGTTTCGGATTGATGTGCTAGAGTCTGTAACGTGTGCTCTCTGGAGGTTGCGTGTGGATGATTGCTGGGACCAGGTGAGTCTACATTGGGTAACACATTGTGTGTCACTTCATCTGGAGTTACGTGTGGGCTTTTGGACCTGGCCTATTACACATTTGGTTAAGGGGTATTCTTGTGGCCAACTTGCAATATATCTATGTTACTCTAGGCCGACATGTGAATATAGTTATCATTGTAATTCATATATACAGATGATCTAGGTTCATTCCTGATGGTTGTGTGTGTATGCGTGCATGTTGAGTCTTGGTAGACAGCCTATGTAATTATCCACAACTGCAGTGAGTGATGTATTATAGATGGGCAGTGATAATGTAGGTTGCATCTCAATCATTGTTGAAGATCATATGTACTGCATGAAGAAGTCTTTCAGATTAAAGGAAGCTATGTAATTTATTCTGGAGGTCCGCATTCCATATCTCTAACATATTGTTGAGATTGAGGTCTCATAGAGTAAGTTGGTGCTCAAATCTTGGTTTTAGGGATTGGTGTCTTGTAGGTTGGTGCCTACAAATGCAATTGGGTTTGGTGTCTCCAGTGGGTTGGTTACTGCATATTGTAAGTTCTATAGTAGTTTTTGAGGCTGGATTTGGGCAGTAGATTCAAGCAACCATTCTCACCATAGTATTTTCCCTTCTAAGTTTCCACGTACATCTAGTGTTCTTATTTGTTGATGTGTAATTGTGCTTACTACTTGCTTAACTAGACTACTGATTAAGTAAGATCTGGTAACTGTTCTAATGATTTGGATGTGAGACTGGTTGTAAATCTTGAAGAAAGTAGACTGGTAATTAAATAAGTGGAATTTGGCATATACACATTAAGCTCGATATTGGGAGGTGGAAGAAACCTCCCGTATTGGGTTAAGCTCAATTTAATGGGGATGCAAAAGATCATCGAAGTTACCAAAAGGGGGAGGGATCTTTCTATATGATGTTCAACCTCTATTAATATTTTCAATCCAGTTGGGACTGGAAAAATATAATAAAGCGGAAGCAATGGCTATCTTAGAGGGAATGGTACTAGCTAAGGAAAACAGATGGCAGGAAATCCATGCGGATGGGACTCAATACTAATTATCGAGGCAATAAAAAAGGGGCAGAGAAATAACTCTCAAATGAACAAAATCATCAGAATTAAGATGGGAAATTGTGAATTTTGAGATCCGATACAACATATCGAGTGGAAAGGAAATATGGTGGCAGATCTAGGGACCAGTTGAAGGGTCGAAAATTAGGGTACATTTTTTATATCATTATTTTCCCTGCACAGAATTAAAGCTATTAAAGAGACATCACGCGAAAGTATAGGAGCTTGCCCTACATTAAAATTTGTAAAAACCAAGATAAAAGAGAGACGATTTCTATAGAAATTTTAAAACGTATTTATGAGCACTCAGTAGTGCCTTTTCATATTTGAATCAAAGAGAGGAGGATGAAAAAAAAGAAAACGCGCGATGAATACATGTAAAACACACTAGCTTTTAATTTTGTTAACTCTCTTGCAGTTGCAAAGGAGAAATCTAAAGAGATGAGCAAGAAGGTGCATTTGATCTTTGCAATTAATGACATATTTCTACATTTCCTTAGTTAACACCAACAGGGAGTTAGTGCTTCAGCCAACAATTTTTCCAGGTTAGGGTATCTTATGTATTAGTAGTTATAGACATTGTTATCAAATCCAACCAGTTCTGGATCCAGATTTTTTGAACTGACCAGATTTGTTATATTCAATCCATATTTTCCAATTTCTGTTTTACCAAAACAAATTTACAAGTCCAAATGTCCGAATTCTCCCTCTCCGTGTCTAAAGAATTTGAAAATTTTGAAAAACAACTTTTCTTGCAAAAACGACAGAATATGATGGTAGCATACAAGAAGGGTGCGTACTTCTTGAAGTTTGTTCTTGAAACATTAAATATCATTTAATACGATTCTTTCTCCATAAATTGCACATTCGCACTTGTTCAATCAGGCATACAGGCATAAAAGATTTACATCATCCATGACCAAGTCAAGCCTTGGTCAACTTTTGATGAATTTGGGACGTGCTGGCTTGATCGCCCATGAAAACAAAATGAAAATTCTTCTGATAAGTAGGCGGTATCTTTCTTCTGATTCAGTAGCAGGTATCGTCTGTAGTATGTGAATTATGATAACAGCTAAATAGAAGAAAAAATAGGCCAACACCATATGTAATAATGATGAGTATTGTAGACTTTGAAATCTGAAATTGAATTTCCGAAATTACAAATTTCTGTTACTCAAGCCAAATTATCAGATGTGTTCGCATACATAAAAATTTAAAGCTGAATTACCTAAATTACTATGCCACCCAAGCAAAGCTATGAAATGGGTTTGTGGAAACCAACGGAAATTGTGAAAAGAGAAGCATTAAGTACTAAATTTGAAGATTAATGTCTATTTATAAGAAGTTACCAGAAGAGCGACGATAGCTTTTTAGGGCTTGTACGAAAGCAGTAACCATGAGATCGGCTCCATAAGGACACCTCCTGCATACATCATACACTTGCCTCTCTAAATCTCCCCTCTCCATCTCACCGACACTTCCAGAGTTCATCCTGTTGACAGATTTGAATTGTTGCTATACAATTTTTTGGATTTACAATCCGACGTTAATGACTCCGTAAACGTTTGAAGCATGGGCCAATTGGACAGGGGGAGCTAATTCTCCATACAAATTGGAAGGTACAGCAAGCAGATACTAGAGCATCATATGTGCATTCATCTATTTTGACTCTTCATATATACCCTTCATAGATCGAAGACTCAAGATCAGTCCCAAAAAAAATCAAAATATTAGTTTACTTTTTAAAATGTGGGCCAGAATGGTTGAAAGCACAAATAGCTTGATTCATGTGTATATAAAATATTAAATGATGATGCTCATATTTAATGGTGATAGAAACCACAAAGAAAAACTTAATAGTCAGTGCTTGCATCGACAAAGTGCAATGCTTATAGTGATAGCAAGATATGAAATGTTTTATGTAATGTTTTCCAGAGTACAAAAAAGTCGGAAGAAAAGATGGAAGAAATGACTATCTCTCGAAGGAGAACATCAGTTGAATGTAAAGGTTGTTTAATGATCTGACTCTGGACATGGTTGTGAATCCCACCCCTCTCTCTCTGTTTTGCCAATGTCAATTGTTGCTTTTTGTAGTGTCAATCATTGAGATTTGTGTATGGTTATAGTCCATGTCATTGTGAGTGGTATAAATGCCTTTGACTACCCAGTGATACAAGAATTATTGGTTCAATCTTGGGGTCATCTTGGTTCCATGGTGGCTCATTGTAATTATCTATCCTTGTTACAACATACATTGGAACATTAGGTTGGTTGGAACCAAACCTATATACAATGTCAATTACTTCACCTAGAGCTTCATTTACAAGGCCTACTTGTGTCCATATGTTCGTTGTGAGCATGATGCATTGGCCTTTGTAAAGTAGTACTTATTTTTCAAGTTGTTCATCACCAATTGCACTATCTATTTTGGTCTTGGTGTTTGTCCCAATACTTATCACAATTAGACAACTCAACAATTTTAGCATTCTTCTATTGTGTAGATTGACTAAATCATTAATAGCAAATAGGTGCATTGAGTTGTCAAATACTTCCTTTTTAGTTGATGTAACTTGTTTGTTTATCCACGTCATCAAGAGTTGCCAATCTTCTTGCCTGGGATCTACATTTCGTTTGTTCTATAACACTTGATGGAGTTGTGCCTAAGTTGTACTTTCACCTTGCTATCGAAACGTTGTTTGTAAGGTGACAACTGTCATAAACTGCTCCCACGGTTCCTTGACACTAGAGTGTGATGTGTAGATAGGCTTGTTCATCATAGGTGGTAATTGTGTAGGGTCGCCAACCAAGATTATGGAGATTTCACCAAAGCATAGGTGTTGATTGTGGGGAAATGTGTGTCACAGTTCACTATCTATTTTTGGCCCTATAAAGCTCATTTCATCAATAAGGATGTATCTAATGTTCTTTAATTCTTCTTGGAATGTTGTTAATGTATGTCCTTCCAATGGCTACATTTCTCTAATAGGAATATTGAGCACTAAATGTATAGTCAATACATGTATGTTGAATGTGGCAACTCCTATAGGAGCTAGAGTGAGCAACAATCTTTTCTGTTGCAATCTCTTACTCTTGAGTGCATTTCTTATGCAAGCGATTAAGTAGGATTTTCCTGTGCTCGTTATTCCTTGAATGATCATGTGAAGGGGTTTAGCAGAGGGACATTTGATGTGGTTTGTAAGTACTATTAGTGTTATCTTTTTCTTTTTTGACAATGTATAGCTTGGAGTGTCAATGTTAGACAACATGTTTTCTTCTTGCCCACATTTTTTTTTTCATTTATGAATTGTGTTGCAATTTCATGTAACTGTTGTGATATTGCAATCATATCCCAAGCATATCAAGTTCGCTTAGGCTAATATTATTTGAGGGCCCCATTTGTGAAAATAATTGTCATTCATTCAACTCTACTATTTCCCCCATGTTGGTGTCATTATCACTCTCTTCTTCTTCTTCTTATTCTTATGTTTCTTTCTTTTGGGTGATGTAATTGACGCACCATACATTATATCGGGTTGCATTCATTTGCTTCCAATTTGAAATTATTGAGTCCTTAGTAAGTCCTATTTCATTCTCTACATGACAAAAATATTTATATAAGAATATCTTACTCCAACAGAATATTTCAAAGTGGTTTGAGTTCTCATTTAGGATGTTGTAGAACTTTGGGTAAATATTGATAGTGGATTTTACCTATCTCTCTTTCTATCTTCATTGCTTATGATTCACATAATAGGTGTAAGACCTTATGGATTCAAGTAGTGTTATTAAATCGAGCTCTTGAGGTTGTTTAGTGTAGGTGTGTAAGTAGGTAGCCTACACTTGGCTTTCACCTTTTATCTTTGTTATCTGCTAGAACACTTATCATCCAACATTCAAAGATGTGAAAGGATTAATGCAAATGACAAGGGGTAATTTTTGGAGCATGTGACACGTTTCTTGTGTCCCTATATCACGCTTTGCAGCAATCTTTGTCATCAATTTTCAATATATTGCAAGAGCTGATTTGTCTTCTTGTTGGGTTGTTGATATTCTTGTTAACATAATAGTGCAAGTCTCATATTTTTTCTCTTATTTTGATGCATATTTTGCAATGTACTTGAGAACAAGTTCTCGTAAGATAATAGGTTGACAACCTATGTTGTCTCTCCATATCAATAGCATTTCTTGGTTGTGTATGTTTAGTCTATCATTGTTTCTTGCAAGTTCATTTTTTTATTCCCATAATTATCTAATGATAAAGTGGAGACATTCTATTCTTTCCATGGAGTTTTATGTCAACACTTTATTTTTTCTCCCTTCTATCACAAGCATGTTTCCTCTCTGCATTCAGTGTATGGACACGATTAGTTATGTCTTCATAGTCATCTGTAGGATCTGGAATGAATATATCAATTGTATTCAGTAAGCATAGATCACCTAGTGGAGATTGGAACATTGTGTTGTTTCTATGTGTTTCATCATGAGGGTTCCAAGTGCTAACATACATGTTGAAAAAGTTTTGTTCTCTTTCAAGCTCTTCATTATTTTTCCAATCAAGTTTATCTATATTTGGTGCATTTTGGAGCCAAACAAACCCATGTACATGTGAAGTCCCTCTATGTTGTCACTTGTATCTATACCAATAGTCCTTTGCACCAAGGATTTTTTTAATCTCCTCTTAGTGAAAGCTTGTGAATTATTGATGTAGGTATAATTTTGTGGTATGGGGATTGTTGATTATGTTTTTCAAATATTATTTGGTTGATTATATTTTGACAAGCATGTCATTTAAGAGTAAGCATTGTAGATCTGGCCACTTCGACTATCTATTGCTCTTAATGTGAAGAATAGAGTGGGTGATCCTATTTGGTTGATCATGTTTGTCAATTTTGCCTAGGACTTGTTCCAATGCAATCTTGTACCTCTAATCAAAGATCCAAAGTGCATGAGTTCCTTAGAAAGCTATATGTCTAGGAGATTTTTCATATGTGCAAAAATATTTTCAATGGTGATTGGTATGTTTTCTTCCATATTTTTCTTGATAAATACAGTTGCAAGCCCTTGGTTGTGATGTCACATTATAAGATTGAAGATAAAACATTGAAATTGAGGGTGCCTTCCAAATCTTTAGTTATGAAACCTCATCAAGTGTAATGCAAACTCATGGATTTGCACTTCTTATAGTTGTGGTTGAATATGTTGTATAGATCCATTTGAGAAGAGAGTGGGAAATGACATATTGAGAAAACCCTCAATATTGTATTCATTTATTGGAGAAGAGTCTATTTTAGGCCAGATGATAATGTTGTTTGTGTCATCCTTAAGCTCCAATGTTTTCTTAATAGTTTCTAGCCTAGAACATCTATTTGACAATTTAGACATAAATGATGATCTACATGTTATGCTATTTTCATTTAGATCTCCATCAATGTCCATCTCATCATTTGGTATCACCATGTCTTCATTTATTTCAATGCTATGAAATATGCTTGAAATGCATGTTCTTATTTCATAGATTTATGCTAAATATTCAACATCTCTGGTAACATCATTGTAATATAGGTCATATCTAACTTTGTATTGCAATGCATCTCTAACATGAGTTCTACTCACATAATAGTCATAATAATTCCCTTGTGTATGCAATCTTCAAACTATAAGCACATATAATTCTTGTATAATTCATAGAAGCACCTTTGCAATGTTCTTTATTCTTGCACAAAGTTTATTGTGTGACCACTATATTTATACTATCCTATAAAAGTGTCAGTAACTTGCAATACTGAGTTCACTCTCACAATGAACATTTCTTCCACTTGGGTCAATCTTTTCAACACCAAAGGTTGTTATCCTAGATCCATGTTGTTCAATGATCAGAATCGATGTATGAATTTTTCGTTGAAGCATCTATTGCAAGTAGGATTAGAGTTTGATGATTGCAAAAGCATGTCTAGGTAACATTATTTGCATACAGTGCATATTTGTAATTTTTCTAACGAATTTGTTCGGTGTTAGAATCTTTTTAATGTTGCTATGAAGTTAGTATTGGTGTTTGATGGTGTTGTGATTTCTGACTCTTTTTTTGGGGGGGGCATTTATATGTGTTGCATAGTATTTTCAATTGTAATCTCATTGTCCTTGTCTATATATGCTTTTGGACATCTATGGGCAATTATTTCATCTCTATGGTGAACATAGTATACTCAATTTGTTTTACAATTTTTCTCTCTTTGAATTTCTATCTGTTGAGAATCAACCTCTATTTTCTCATTGCTAGAGTCCATCATCTACATATTCCAATAAATTGTATGGTAGGTTAGATATACAGAAGAAATTTCATAAAATAAATAATATAAAAATTAAGAAATAAAATAAGCAATCCTTTATTAAGTAAAAATAAGTATGAAGTAACATAAAATAATCATTAAATTAAGAAGAAAAATATATTATCAAATTATTCTATATAATTGATTTGCACAATTCATAGAACATATCTTTTGAAAACATCATAATTCGATTTCTTTAAAACATAATTAAATTATAATGTATGTGCACAAATAAAATCTTTTGAAACTCCTCTTATTTTAATTTATATTTCATGTCTTATACTTTACTCAATTGATTATACCATTCCAAATTTGATTTAAAAATATATAAATATTTTTAAATGAATATTATTAATAAAGGAGCAAAAGATATCTTATATATGTAGTCATTATCCCTTTGGAGACATTGACCACCAATTATGTAAACCCATTACAAAATACTTTTAAAATTTCACATCTTATTTTTTCTCGAAGAAAAATAATTGCTCTTCCTAGAGTCTCTATTGAATACTGACTTTCGTGGCCTTTTGATGAATCCAAACTTAGCCCATAAAAATTGGGTATTTAATATTTTCATTTATTTAAAGTCTAAGAAAGATAGTAACCATTTGTCTATATCAAATATTTAAATGTGTCAACAATTTTGATCATCAATATTTTGAATCATGTCTATGATCTATGATTATGATGAGTATTTTAATATTTATTATGAATTGTGAAAATATCATATATCTAGATTAAATATTTCAAACTTTCAAGGTAAATAACTATAGGTCACCCACTTTTTAGAGAGGACTTTTGTTTCACCCCTATGAAAATCACTTAGATGTAATGAGTGCTAAGTGATCCATTCATTTTAAATGGCTTCTTATGAACAACTATTCATGAAACATGAGTCAATGAGTTTGACTCAAAAACTACACAATTGATAAAAATATACTATAGAAAATATCTCCTACATATCAATTATTCAAATTTTATTAAGAGTTCAATTCAACATTTTTGTTTTGCTAACAATAAAAAAAGCACAAACAACAACACCTAAAATTGATTTTTAAAATAGTAGTTCAATCAATTTCAAAGTGACTGTTGTGTTTGCTTAAACCCAAACTATAAATTAAATATATTTTAAAATGTCAACAACGTGAAGTACCTTCTGACGCTTGTAAACATTGGGAGCTTAAGAAATTACTACTGTGTAGATGTTGGCACACAATCATATGGATCCAACATCGCTAGTTGGTTTAGGAAAAGGTATCGAAAGCAAAATAAAACTTTTAATCGTACACCATTGAAGTAGATGAGTCCTTTTATGGGAATTGTTAGAAGAGAAAGGGGGTTAAACTTCTACTAAGAAACAAATTGTTGATATCTTTACAAAGCCTTTTTCAAAGGATACATTTGATTATCTCAGGGAGAAGCTTGGGGTGATAGCCCCTCTTGATCAGAACTAATGATGTTGAGGATGGCATCAGTTTAGAAAATCTATTAGAATATCATTCATTGGATTGATGATTTTGGGGACTACTCCTTAGGGGGAGTAGTCTTACGACTATTGTGGTTTGGTACTGAGATTTTTCTATTTTTTCATTTTGAGGTGAGTTTATTTCTTTTGACGTATTTGGTCATTTTCCATTGATGTCAAAGGGGGAGAGATTGTGTGAAAAATAGAAGTGATTATTCTTGGGAGAGATTGTATTGAAACTGGATATTCAGAGTGATCAAGTGGATATAGAAATATCTTTGTGCATTGATCTATTTTTCACATCACATGTTTCCATCAATTTCAAGGGGGAGAGATTGTGTGAAAAATAGAAGTGATTATTCTTGGGAGAGATTGTATTGAAACTAGATATTCAGAGTGATTAAGTGGATATAGTAATATCTTTGCATATTGATCTATTTTTCACATCACATGTTTCCATTAATTCCAAAGGGGGAGATTGTTGGAAGATTGTTGAGCATGTTAGAGTTTGGTACTAGGGTGTGCTAACATTAATGTATTGTCATTGATGTAAACATACTAATTGTTGTTTCATATAGTATTTTTAGTATGTTCAGTGAAGAGGATTTCAGTTGATCAGGTGATATGTTGAAGATCTTGAGTTGTGATTGTAAGGTATTGTTCAAAGGTGTCTGTAGATGGTCAACAAAGGTTTTCAGAAGTTTGGATGATAGTTTGAGTGAGGTATGATTGGGTTGCTAGTTGTTGATGTTACAGTGTTCCTATGTATAGTAGATGAGTATTTGGTTTGGTATGTCTTGGATTTGATGTTTCAAAGGTTGTGAAGTTGGTGGTTACATGGTGCCTTATCATTGGGTTTGCAGCTAGTGTTTTTCATGATTCAGAGTATAGAAATCTATCTTTTGCTATGATAGATTTTGGTATTTTAGTGCTCTTGATGATCAGAGGTAGAGATGAGTTTAGATTTTGTATTGAAGATTATGTGAAGGTTTTAGATGGTATTCACACTACTTGTCAGTGTTCTTGGATTATGTGTTGATCGTGTTGTTGGTCTGCATTGTTTGAGGTGATCATATTTGCTACTTTGGTAGTGTGTTGTCGTTTCTTCATTTAGGTCCTATCTGACTTGATGGAGTAATGTGTTATGATTCTTGATGTTGTCTTGGCGACACATAATTGTGCTCATGGTTGAAGATTTGGGTCCTATCTAAGTCTTGGACAACTTGATTTGGATCACATTAGAGATTGAGAATAATGTTTATATATTTTATTTTAATAATTCTTAGCCGACCTAGTGGTTGATTATTCTTTGTAATCGGTATAAATGAAAAATCATTTTGTAATTGTGAGAAGAGAGAGATGAGAGTGTATGTATATATATTTTGCACTTAAGACAAAGTTTGTACTTCATTGGAACTATTTTGACATAGGAGATGTTATTTGTTTGTTTGGTTGTAATGGACTATATGTCCACCCTATTGTAGTTGAAGATAGATAGTTGAGACAGAGAGCCAAATCTGAGATTGTATTGTGGGTAGTGAGCTCTGGGTAGTGAGCCTATAGATTGGGCTATAAGCATGTGGTTGAAAGTTCATCCTTTTTTCTCTATTTTCTCTTAATCAAGTAGTAACTTTAGTAGAGTACATTCATCTAGTGGGTTTGAATCCCACCAGGGTTTTCCCTTAACTGGGTTTCCTTGAGAACAAATCTTGGTGTTCTATGTTATATGTCGTGGATATTTTATTACTGTTTATCTTTCATATCTAAGTGGCTAAAGTGGAATGAAAATTATTAGGTGTACACAATTGATTCACCCCCATCTTAGTTTTTCTTGCCTCCTTTTGGTCCTAACATTAAATTGTATTCTATTATCCACTCATGTTGATTCCTTGGACCTCCATCATCACTAAATAATGATGTTAAGCTCACACCTACAACAACTAGGAATTCCTTTATTTTTTCTTTCAAATCATCATAAAAATCCTTATGTTTCTTTAGCTATGCTTGAGCTTCCATGATGTCCCCATTATTTAGGGGGCTTTTATTCTATACTTTCCAATTTTTTTCTTCAAGCCTACCTCTTATCCTTTTATGTTCCTGAATGTCATTGAAATTTCTTGAGTGAGTGACCCAGAATGTTTTGACCCAAGATATAAATTTCAAAACCCTTTTTTGAATTATCATAGAAGTTGTTTCAAATCTAACATTTCTCACTTCTGCACTCATCTATTGGTTTTCCATTTTTTATTTTCTATTTTTGTCCTAATTCCAATGAGACTCTTCTCCTTGTGTTGAGTGATATTTAAGTTCCTTATTTGTTTCCTTCATCTTGTCCTTAAAGGATGTATTTTTATGAATTAGCCTCTCCTTTTTAACTTGTACATATCACTTTCCTTTATCAATTGTTGTATTTGAGCCTTATTGAACTTAGCTATATTTACACTGAGATGTGCAGTAATTATGGGGGCAAATTCTCCAACTTTGAGTGTCATCATATGACCAAATTCCTTTCTCGTGTCAATGATCTTTGGCTTATTATTTGGTGGGTATAATGACCATATCAACAGAAACTTATCATCAGGATTATATCCTGACTTAGTGTATATCTGACCTACAACCTCTAGATTCAATTTATGTTGTGTATACCCACTATATATAAAGCTATCAAGAACCAATGTAGTACTTAGATCCCTTCTCAGGAATATCATAACAACCATGTTCTGCAATAGCTTCCTTCCCCTTTATGGGGTCATCATGTTCATTTCATGATCAACATCTAATTTAATCTCATGTATTATTTGATCTTCATTCGCAAGTGTGAAATCAAAAACTGATTCTCTCATTAATTTTCCTTTATACTTATATAGAAATGATCTAAACTTAGAGGATCTAATGAACCCATCATTAGAAATGAAAGTATTGCAAGCCACCTATCTTGCATCATCTTCTACACTACCTAATGGTTGACCTATTTCATTGTCTTTGTTTAAAGGAGTGTGGTACTCTTCAATCTTGACTAGAGGAATTTGGTCAAACTGACCCCTAAGAACATATTTCTCAAGTTGTGGTACATCTTCATTAGAAAACCCTTCACTTGCAAATGACAAGAGTTAAACTTCCTATATTTCCTTCCACTTTTGCTCCATTTTCATGTTGCAGTTATCTATAGTTTGTGCTATGTGTAGCTCATTTTTTTAATGAGATCATCATAAAAAAATGACACATGGTAGTATCCACTCAAACTCTATTCCTTTCTAATATAACTAATAAAACCTTTGGGATCAAAGTTTTTTCAAGTTGCTCCCCTCGTGTTATAATGTGCCTATTTATCTCAAATAAGGTTGTATCCATTAGTAGAAACCACAATAAAATATTCAAAGAATAGAGTTGCTAGCGCAAGTGATTTTTTTCCATATGATTTTAGATTCATAAAGTTAGAATACTCTAATTGTCTTACAATCTCTAAATATGCCACTCTATTTGGTATAATTTTTGGAAGCACGAAAAGGGTGTCTTCAAATCTGTACATAATGATCATTGTATAATATTTGAATGAATACCAGTCCTCCCAATTATGGTTAACTCTCTGTATTTCATCATACTCATGAGGTCTCATAAACCTTTTGATCTTAGGGGATAATGAGTAATCACATGGATGATTAAAAACTCTATACAATGTGTATCATCTTAAAATGGAAGCACTTCCATGTTAAGAGCATTTATCCCTCCGAGTAAGTGGTTTGGGGTCATGTTAAGTGCCTTGATTGGGTCTTTGCATGTATTTGTATTTCTCCCCGCTTTCCACTTCTTCCTAGCACTTGATTTCTTCATTCTAAGTGAAATTAGGGTTAAGGTCTTAAGGACTTTCCTGATTTTCCTTCTTCTATGGCTCCATTTTATAGGTAGGGTTTAGAAATGAGACCTCCTAGTCCTTCATCATATCATTCCAAGGATTTTCTATCTATTCCAGACATTGGGTCCTGATCTAACATCAATTTCCAAGTTTTTGGCACCCCTGGAACTCCTGTTGCAGAACCTGACAAAGTTAGGGTTTGAGGTCAAAGTCGACCTTGACCCTGAATAGGTTAGGGTTGACCTCAACCCTAACCAGGTCAGGGTCGACCTCGACCTTGACCTCTTCCTACCAGAATTTCAAAGTTTCATTTTTCGATAATTTAGTTTTCGGGAAAGTTATTTCCCACTTCCAAGTTGGCTGTTTCAGGCTCCGAAACGATAAATCCTTTAATGGTATTTAATCAAGGTATATTTTCTAAAGGTGAGGACCTAATTGGGATTTAATTCTTCAAGGTGGCCCATCTAGAGGAACGTGCCCTAGATCACTATAAAAGGAGGCCTTCCTCTCTCATTTTCATATCAAGTTTTCTCAATTAAGTTAACATCACTCAATCAAGAAAGTCTTCAAGCATTCATCCATCAAAGAGTTCCATTGTTAGCTATTGAAGGATTCAATCTCTTTAGAGCCCCCTTGAAGATTCATCCTTCTCCATTCATTCAAACCTTCTCATATGCAAAGATCAAATCAAGATTGGTGTTGAAGATCAAAATACCATTGATTGGAGACATCCTACATTCATTGAAGCATTCTTACTTGTGGATTTGAGGATTCGAATCCTCTACAAGGACTTCAACATAAGCGAGGTGATTTGTTTCAATTACTTTGTTTATGCATCATATATTTCAATTCAATTTCAAGGTTAATTCCTAAATTGGGGTTTAACTAAGGCAAACCCCCCATACAACCAAAAACCCCCATTTTCTTGCAGGTACAGGTGTGAAATCTCAGATCTGAGAGTGAATTCAGATACCCTTTTCAACAATATTTCAAGATTTGGGAATAGAATTGGAATCGGACTTCAAATAAATAATGTGGTCTTTGACCTTTTAAAAGGTCAAAGTTGACCTGTGTGAATTTGGAGAAAATATTTCTGGGTTTTGTCCACCTCGACATTTCCAGTCCAGAACAGGTGACAGAATCTTTAGAAAGTTCATATAGAAGCCAGAATTTAGCATTTTCTAGATCTACCCTAATTCAAGGTTAGTATTTGCACTTCAATTATTTCAGATTTCAAGCTTAATCCAACTATAGGGAAGTATAGGATTTATTCTTTCTTTCATATTCTTCATAGATTGATTCGATTGTGTATTAACCTCTTGGTTGATCAAATTGGATCTCTCCTTTGGGAATTTGGATTTAGGAGTGAATCTTACATTTTTCTCACACACTTACACAAATAGTAGTGATTCAAAACCACTTCTATTCATTTTGGTGAACCTGACTAGCTTACTCTCTTTCTTTTTGGTGTTAGATTCCCTTTTATCTTGTTAGTATTAGATTTGTCCTTTGTGATTGATCTTGTATGCTAATTAGATTTCATATTCGTGCATTATGTGTTCTTAGTTTAGTTCATTTGCATTATATTGGTTTATGAGCTTTACTACCACTAGTCCTACTTATAACATTCTGGTTAGAAGAAGTCATAGACTCATGGGTGCCTTTGAGCCTGAATATTCTCCTTTCCTTAGGATCCCTGATGATAACTTGATTCTTCATGATTCTAATCCTACTATGGAGCAAAACTATTCTCACTCATCACTTGATGAGGATGATGCTTTAAGGGTTCCTCCTGAACAAGTCCAAAAACTTTCCACTGAACTTGATAAAATGGGTAATTGGCTTCTTCAAGAAAACCACGGTCAAGATTCTATTCAAGCTATAGAGGCTCTTAAGAAAGTTCTCCATGATAGTGATCAAGGTGTTAACCTTTTGCGTGGTATTACTCATCTTGTGCATTCCAATGTTAAACCTTTAACTCAAGAGGCCCAAGATTTAGGTTTCACTGCTCCTATCACTAGTGTTGAACCTTCTTCTAATCCTTTACCTGGTATTCCTATCTATACTCCTCCTTTGGTGACTGTGATGGTTCCCTCTATTCCTATGAGTGTTCCTCCCATGTCCCTTCCTACATCACAACCTTCATATCATAGTGTTCCTTTCACTTATTCCACTCCACTTCCAACTATAGTTCCTAGTGCTCCTCTAGTTGTGTCTTCTATTCCTGCAGCTTCTTACACTTTACCTAGTGTGTCTAATGTTGTTACTCCTCCTATTTCCTCTAATGATTCCACCATCATCAGTTTGGCTCAAACTGTATCATCATTACAACAACAACTTGCTTCCTTAACTCAAAACAAGTTTAGTATTCCTACATGTGACATGGGAGGTCCTTTGTCTAGGGATATTATCTGAACTCCTATTCCTCAGCAAATCGATATGCCTCATCTTGAGAATTATAATGGAAAAGGAGATCATGTTCATCATGTTAAAACATTCCAAATCCTTTGTAGTGATTATGCTCATGATCATAGGATTTTAGCCAAACTGTTTGCTCGAACCTTTCATGACAAGGCCTTACAGTGGTATTGTTCCTTGCCTCCTTATTCCATTGATTCCTTTCCACAACTTGCTAATGCCTTTATTCAATAATTTCAAAACAATATTGGCCTGCAAGTGTCTTTGACTGATTTAATGCATTGTAAACAAGGTGCTAAAGAAAAGTTAACTGAATTTATTGGTAGATTTAAGCATTTGCATGCTCAGATTTCTTATCATGTTCCTGATATTGATATTCAATGTATGTTTATTTCAAATGTGCAAAAGGATATTAGAGATAAGATTCTGCTTACTGAATTTACCTCTTTTCAACAACTTTGTGCAGTGCTTCATCATTATCAATTATAAGTGAGTCAGTTTGAGAGAAACACTCCAATGGCTCATGTTCCTGTTGATAAGAGTGATGCTACTCCTAATCCAAATAAGTTTCAAAAATTCAATAATTATGTCAAGATAAACAAACAAGCGAATGCAGTTGCTGATCAGGTTTCTATTGCATCTCATAATGCCACTTTTGCATCCACTATTTTTTGATTAAATCGTACGTTTACTCCTCTTTCTAAAACTTTACATGCTATTATGAATAGGTTGTTAGCTGCTAATATGATTACTTTACCTCCTATTTGACCTCTTTTACCTACTACGATTGCATCTAAATCTTTTGATCAAAATGCTTTTTTGTCAATATCATCGTCAGAATGGTCATGATACTGAGAGATGTTATTCTTTAAAACATAAGGTCCAAGATCTCATTGATGCTAAAGCTTTATCTATTGATAATCTAGATAGTAGTGGGAATCAATCTGTCTCTCCTCCTAATCAGAACCTTCAAATCTATATGAATCCTTTACCTACGCATGATAGTAATACTATTGCTCAACCATCTGCTATGGAAATTGTATATGATTCAAAGATGGATGATCTTAATCATGTTGTGAATCAAGTGGAGCATGTTGCTAAGTCTATATCTCCACCTCAACCTTCACTTCAAGTTCCATCTCAACCTCATGATAAACCCAAACCTAAAGTAAAACCTCAACCTAAACCGCGACAACAAATTAAGGATAAGTGACCTCAAGAACTTTTGATTACCTTTGATGACTCTGAGATTGTTAAGGCTCCTGATGGTCCCCTTTACATTGCTGCTAGCGTTGCTTAGATACCTACTTGTGGTTGTCTTGTTGATTCTACCTCCTTAGTCAATGTTATCACTGAAGAAAATCTTTTTATGAAAAGCTTACAACGTGACTTCTATGATACATCGGATGTGTGGATTCAAACTTGTAATGGTTTTCTTTATCCCTCATTTGGTTCTATTACTTTATCGGTTGAAATTTTTGGAAAACTTGTGAATACTACCTTTGTTGTGGTTCCTACTTCTGATCAATTTCAAGTTAAGCTAGGTTTGCCTTGGTTAACTACCATGCATGTTGTTGCTTCCCCTATCCATAAGTGTCTTAAGTTCATTCATGATGGTGAAGTGAAGAAGATCAATCATAGTCTATATCGACCTTCTAGGCCTAGAGATTGTGTTGCTCTAGATTTCTTTTGGCCTTCCTTACCTAATTCATGTCCTCCTCACACTGATAATCTTTTTCAATCATATCAAGCCTATAAGCATCGTAAGATTCTTCAATTAAGCATACCTCCTATGGATCTTAATCGTGGTCTTTTACCTACACCTTCGATACCTCCTTCAACTATGGCTTCTTGTTCTGTTAATCAAGTTCCTCCTACTAAATCTATCAAAGATCCTATGATTTCTCCTCCTATGGTTGATAATCCTATTGATATTCCTAAAGAACCTATGAAGGATCCTGTGATTGTTCCACCTAGTTCTCAACCTATTTCAAATAAATTAAAATGTAACTAATCTGCTAATGAACGTCGTAAAAAGCGTCATGCTCATGCTCAAGCTAAAAGATCTGTACTTTCTGCGGATACATCTATGCATAATGTTGTTACCAATAATGATGTTCACATGCATGATTATGATGATTCTATTCATATCTTAGATCCTATTTTGATTAATTTGGATGATGAAGATACTCTTGATGATACTGATAATGTTATTGATGAATATGAAACTATTGACATTGACATTGATTTGCCGAATATGCTTTCATCTCAATTAACTCTTACATCGAGTATCAAACATAGTGATTCTCAAGAGGATCCTTGTTTGGAACTGGCTATCATTCCTACTATATTGGATATAGTCCCTCTTGCGAGTTACCCACCTACCCTAAATCATATACAACGAGATGGGGAAAGTAGGCGGCATGCTTGATCGACTTGTCCTTCATGGTAGTTTTGTTGTGTGTTTGTTTTCTGTACTGTGCTTCTCCCATAATGTATTTGCTAAATGTTGTTAGATTCTTTTATATGATCCTTGTTACTCAATTGGTACAAGGTGATGAAGGAATCGAAAATGTTGTTTAAATTCCTCTATATGTATCTCTATTCTTCTATGTGTTGTTCAATGTTATGTTGTAACTGTGCTATTGTTCGTAAATGTTTCCTTGTGTAATCTGCTTGGATCTGAGATATGGTAGCACTAAATCTTTTTGGTCTCCATGTCATGGTCCAAAAAGATTCTCCTTCATATATCTTATGTGATCTTTCCTCCTTTGTGATTGTAGTTCTACTTTCTTTGGGGAATGATGTCAATTCATTTGCAATAATATCATATATATATATATATATATATATATATATATATATATATATATATATATATATATATATATATATATATATATATATATATATATATATATATATATATATATATAATCTTATGATCATACTAACCCCATGGTAGGTAGATCCCTTCCGTGTTCTCTGTATGTTTCTGTGTTATTTCCCTTGATTTGTCTTTGTCTGGGGGCCTCTTGACGTGGAAACGTAATCAGTGGAGTTTTTTATGTTTTCGTTAAAGCCATTTCTCCTATTAAAGTGTCAGCAATGACTTTAACATGGGGGCATACGCTCTACTCACTTATTACACACACACACTTATGAAAAAATTCAAAACATGCTAAATCTTCTAAAGGTAACGCACATAAGTTGCTAAATCCTGAGGAAGACACACACTTTAAATTTACTTTTCAATATTTCTTTTTGGATTAAAAACTAATCGTTAAAGTATGGATTTATATTAGGATCTCTTGATCCCTCTAGTTTCAAATACACATATATTGTGATCCCTTAAGGTCGGAAGTGTCATGAAGATTGGATCTCTTTTGTTTTTTATTTATTCTTATGGAATAGAATATTCCTAAGGATAAATCCTTGATGGGTTGACTAGTGAGTAGCCACATTCACTAGGCAGTTCAATTCCATCCTTCTGGTTGCACCTTTTTCCTGTGTGGTTCACAATGGGACATAAGTTCTCATTGGGTGAGGTAATCACACTTTTTCTTTCTCTCTTTAGAGATGTCTCTCTTATCTATGATCTAAGAGTTGATGAAGACTTGATTCCCTAGGGGCTTGGGATTTCTCTTTATCCCTTAGATTACAATAAGATTGTCTTGTTATTTTTATCTCCTTTACCAAGAGTTTACATCGAGTCCATACTCTTGCTAAAGTGGGGGCTTAATGTATCATCTTAAAATGGAAGCACTTCCATGTTAAGATCATTTAGCCCTCTGAGTAAGTGGTTTGGGGTCATGTTAAGTGCCTTGATTGGGTCTTTGCATGTATTTGGCTTTCTCCCCGCTTTCCACTTCTTCTCCGCACTTGATCTCTTCATTCTAGGTGAAATTAGGGTTAAGGTCTTAAGGACTTTCCTAATTTTCCTTCTTCTATGGCTCTATTTTCTAGGTAGGGTTAAAAAATGAGACCTCCTAGTCCTTCATCATATCATTCTGAGGATTTTCTATCTATTCCAGACACTGGGACCTGATCTGACATCAATTTCTAAGTTTCTAGCACCCCTGGAACTCCTATTGCAGAACCTGACAAAGTTAGGGTTTGAGGTCAAAGTCGACCTCAACCTTGACCAAGTCAGGGTTGACCTCAACCTTGACTAGGTTAGGTTCAACCTTGACCTTGACCTCTTCCTTCCAGAATTTCAAAGTTTCATTTGCCGATAATTTAGTTTTCGGGAATGTTATTTCCCACTTCCGGGTCGGCTGTTTCGGGCTCTGAAATGGTAAATCCTTTAATGGTATTTAATCAATGTATATTTTCTAAAGGTGAGGACCTAATTAGGATTTAATTCTTCAAGGTGGCCCATCTAGAGGAGTGTGCCCTATATCACTATAAAAGGAGGCCTTCCTCTCTCATTTTCATATCAAGTTTTCTCAATCAAGTTAACATCACTCAATCAAGCAAGTCTTCAAGCATTCAAGTGTTCAAGAATTCATCCATCAAGGAGTTCCATTGTTAGCTATTGAAGGATTCAATCTCTTTGGAGCCCCCTTGAAGATTCATCCTTCTCCATTCATTCAAACCTTCTCATATGCAAAGATCAAATCAAGATTGGTGTTGAAGATCAAAATACCATTGATTGGAGACATCCTACATTCATTGAAGCATTCTTACTTGTGGATTTGAGGATTCGAATCCTCTACAAGGACTTCAACATAAGCGAGGTGATTTGTTTCAATTACTTTGTTTATGCATCATATATTTCAATTCAATTTCAAGGTTAATTCCTAAATTGGGGTTTGACTAAGGAAAACCCCCCATACAACCAAAAACCCCCATTTTCTTGTAGGTATGGGTGTGAAATCTCAGATTTGAGAGTGAATTTGGATACCCTTTTCGTTAATCTTTTAGGATTTGCGAATAGAATCGAAATCAGACTTCAAATAAATAATGTGGTCTTTGACCTTTTAAAAGGTCAAAGTCAACCTATGTGAATTTGGAGAAAAGATTTTTGTTATTTGTCCGCCTCGACATTTCCAGTCCAAAATAGGTGACAGAATCTTCATAAAGTTCATACAGAAGCCAGAATTCAGCATTTTCTAGATCTTCCCTAATTCAAGGTTAGTATTTGCACTTCAATTATTTCAGATTTCAAGCTTAATCCAACTATAGGGAAGTATAGGATTTATTCTTTCTTTCATATTCTTCATAGATTGATTCGATTGTGTATTAACCTCTTGGTTGATCAAATTGGATCTCTCCTTTGGGAATTTGGATTTAGGAGTGAATCTTACATTTTCCCCACACACTTACACAAATAGTGGTGATTCCAAATCACTTCTATTCACAATGTTTTAATAAAAACATCTTTAAAATATATATAATTGGACCATGCATGTCTATTGTCCTAATTTGACATCCATATATACATAGGCTTTGGTTGTCCTCACTATCTTCTACAATTTTTAGTTCTTTTGGTGACATTTTAATTTCTTGATCAACTTGCAATACTATGTGTTGAAGGATAGAGTAATGTTTGAAGTATATGAAAGAAGGGTTATTTTAAGTAGCCTTTAACCCTATATTAATCATCCTTACTATAAAAGAAGCATAATCAAAAGGAAGAGTGTTATGGCTTTGCAATTCAACTATAATTATGATTGGAACAATAGACATGAATTCAAGACCAACCATACCCTAGACATGACTTGGTGAATAATAAGTGAAATGAAGATATTTCTCAAATAGTTCTACATGAAATGGAGGATCTTCATTATCTTCAAATTTGGAAAGACCATTTCCATTCATTCTAGGTCTATGCAAGGGTAGTCTCCACCTTTCACAAGTTGTATCCATCTGGGTATTGTAATATCCCCACCAGGGAACCCATAAGGAATTAGGTCTTATGACAACAAATTGCAACTAACAATTTTTTTTCTAATATTACATCATTAACACATTCACATTTACATTACTTAAGGTTCCCTTAATGAATTCATTTACTAACATATTTACATTACTTAACCAAATTGGATTTCATTTCTTTTGTTTACTTTCACATTCCAGAACTTAAGAGATAGGGTAAGAAAATAACATTTCATTTACAATTATATTCCTTACTTCATAAACTAATTTCATTTCTCCTTCCTACAGATTGAATAACTATTCTTTACAAATTACATATTAGCCTTAGCATAATAAACATTTCCTTTCATTGCAACATAGGAGAGATAGAAAAGATAATTCAACATTACATTATATATTTCCAACTTTAATCTTTCAAAAAACAACCCTTGAAATAAACCTTAGAACTATCCCTCCCAATTACATTGCTTTGCTTTTCAATTACATTTTTTGGATAATAAATCTCATTAAAATAACAAGTAAATGAATGGCCCGAAAGCATTACAACATATATTTTCATCTTCCTTTTCAATAAAACATAATACAAAATGGAAAGATCTTCATTAATGAGAAAAGATAGGGAGTGCTCTGCAACTAGGTTTCCTCGGCACCTCTTTGAAACTTTCATCTAAACCCTCGTACGCTCCTCGGTCGGGATCACATTAATGGCCTCGACGTCACTAGGAGCCATTAATGCTGCCACCTCAGCCAAGGGATTTATTCCTAAAATACAAGGCAGTTTGCTCAGTTCAAATGTTGCCCTCATCGAGAAACCTAAGGATTCCCTTCAACTTTCTCCTGTGGAGTTAGTCGACGCTAGGGAATAAAAGACTCAGTAGAATGGAAGGGAAGAACTGACCATTACCAAGTTGAAGTCATTCAAGCAGGCCCTCCAGAATGAACGAGTCCTCCTGGAAGGATCAGCCTTCCTCGCGAGTGCTTCCCAAGGAATTCCAACCACTGAAGGAAATGGAGGTAAGGAACCTGTTCCACCCAAGTTAATTGTTAAACCAAACTTGCAAATGAATGTTGTTATTGAATAGGAGAAAGCTAGGCTTAAAGATTGTGCTATCTTCTTTGTTGCAATTGATAGTTCTAAGGTTCCTTCTAGAAATTTTCTCAATGACTAGTTTCATAAAACTTGGGGGCAAAAGTTAGGGTTTCACTTTACTTATTGTCACATGCTCTAGAAAGGTTTATTTATTTTTCTTTTTTGTGACTCTAAAGCCCAAAAATCTATTGTTGAAAAATAGTTTTGGAGAGTTGGCCCTTGTGAGTTTAGGGAAATTCCTTGGTCTCTCGAAGCCTCCCAAGATGAAGTTCTAGCGCTATCTAGCCCTAGGTGGATTATTATTGGAAATCTCCCTCCATTTTTGCTGATGCTCATTCCACTTGCACTTGAGCCAATAGGTAAGGTTCTCAGGATTGATCAGTCTAGCACCCTCATCCTGAATACAAATGTTCATGTTCTACTCTCTGTGAAACACGGAGTTGATCTCCCTGAGACCCTACAATTTTATATTGACCCCGCACCTATTTTTTTCTTGATAATTGTTTTGGGTGGAATAGGTGGTTGCTTTGTTTGTAGAAAGGAAGGTCACAGGAAGAATGAATGCCCTATCATCCTTAAAAGAAGTGCACTGAAAAAGAAGGCCAACCCTCCTCCCAATCCTAATAACAAGTCAAGCCTTGAACTTTAGTCAAATTTAGCCAAGTCCATTTACTCTCCTAAGCATCCCCCTATTATACAGATATCCCCCCACCTGTTTGGAACCAAGATTTTGTCGCCCTCTCTACTACCCTAGACAGCCCCAAGGGTAAATTTGACTCTACCCCTAGTAACCCTATTACTAGCCTGACCTTCTCTAAATCCCTTGATATTATTACTCTTGATGATACACTTGACTTTGGTCTGAAGGGATCTAAAATAAAGAAAACTCATAGAACTAAAAATGCTCAGCAATTGGCTGTTGATAAGATTAGGGTTAGAGACATGAAAAATAAAAATGTGACTGAGCCCAAGTGGAAAACCTATGAACTTCTTCATGCTCAAAGACCTCTAAACAATACCTGTCACCCCTCTGCTCCCCCTTAAGGGAGGTTGAATAGTTCAAATTCTACTCCTGTTCACTCCTCCTCTGTAGATGTGTCCATTACCCCTTCACTAGGTGGGGAAGTGGGAGAGAATTCTCCCCCTTCTTCCCAAGAAGATAGATTAAATGCCTTCTCAATTTTTGTTATTCCAAGCCCCCTCCCCTTCCTCCACCACTGAATAAATGGAAATATGTATCTACTAAGAGGAGGAATGAGTTGGTGTCCACCCTCCCTAAAGGGGGAACAAAAATGGGAGAGGTGATGAGGCATGAAGGGGAGATTGAAGAAGGAGAGATTGTCATCTCAGGAAGTGCCAGTGTGAAAAATCCTCTAGTTGAAGCATTTGTATTTGCTACTAACCCCTCCAAAAATAATAAAAGAGAGGAGAAATATATGAAGATAGGAGATCCTTCTTTAGGCTTAGTCAAGAAGAAGAAGAGAGGTAGACCACCCTTAATTAGTGGGAACCCTAAACCATTTAAGACCCCCAAAGTTGACATGCCTAAGTGCTTTGAGGGATTTAGGAAACCCATGGATACTGACTAATTAGAAATTGCTATGATAATGAACTGTGCTTCATGGAATGTTAGAGGGCTGGAAGTCCTTGACAGAAAATATGTTGTCAAGAGATTCCTCAATTCTCATAAAGAGTTAGATTTTCTTCTACTTCAAGAGGTTAAAGTAGTAGGTTTTGAGCTAGATATTGCTCTCAAATGCATTTGGAGAGATGCAACTGCATTCTCAACTAAACACCCAAGAGGTAAGGGGGGAACTTCTATCTTGATTAGCCCTTCTTGGAAGAATGTAGTTCTTTTATGGGGCATTTCTCCATGTAACAGATTAGTCTGGATTAAATTGAAAGTTGAAAACTTTGTCTTTGGTATATGTTCAATTTATGCCCCAAATGATCATAGAGGCAGAATTGAGTTGTGGAAGTGGCTTGCTAACCTTGAGCCTATACCTTGGATTGTAGCAGGAGACTTCAACATGGTGGAGAGGGCCCATGATAAGCTAGGAGGACTCAGATTTGAGTGGAAAGGAAATGAACCACTTTTCTGGTGCAGAATGGTCAACAAGCTTGACCTATTTGACACTCTAGCAGGGAGGAAGAATGAATCAAAGAGCATCTGGTACACATGGTCTAACTTTCAAAGAGGGGAAAAGAGAATTTATTCTAGATTGGATAGATTCTACCTTAATAAATGGTTGTTCAATTGTCAACCCTTCATTGATAAAAACTATGTGAAAGTTACACCCTTCACCCTGTCAGACCACCATCCCATTTTTTCCTCCATACAACTCATTGGGGAACAAGCCTCTGATAATACCCCTAAGCAAGGATTTTCCCTAAACACATCCCTTCTTAGGGATGAGGATGTCCAAGCAGTGGTCAAAATCATTTCTTGGTACAATGAGGAGATTGTACAACATGAATATGATATTGACAAATTGAATCAGACCACTAAATCTTGGCAGGGTCTGCTCAAAGCTGTTGGCACTAAAAGAGCTAAAGACTCTAGAATGATGGAATACAAGCTGACAGAATCTCTACAAGAGGTAGAATCTCAAATCCAAGACAATCTGGAGTCTAAATTGCTCCTAGACAATGTTATAACATGCAGAGATTCTCTCAGAAGACTTCAATTGGTTAAGTCTAGAGGAGCCAGAATCAAAGCCAAGATTAATTGGATTAATTTGGGTGACAGAGGCTCTAAATTCTTTTTTAAAACTCTTAAGAAGAAAGAAGAAAGAGACAAAATTGCTAGTATTAGAGTCTAGGACTCTGTGGTGTCTTCTCAGAAGGAGATCCTTAGTGCCTTCTCCTTATTCTACCAAGAAATTTTTACCTCTGCAGACTCTGACCCCTCCATGGAGAATGCCAGGAACAGGATTAGAACCATCATTCCTAAGAAGGTTGATGAGGAAAATGCTAAGCTTTTGAATATGGATCTATCAGAAGAGGAAATAAAAGTAGCCATCAATAGAATGGCTAATGATAAAGCTCCGGGACCAGATGGGTTATTAATTGAATTTTACAAATCCAACATTCATTGGATTGTTCCTAAACTTCTGCATATCTATGAGGAAGCTTTTGAGGTAGGTACATTGGGACCTAAGTTAAATGTTGGACTCATTAAACTCATTCCTAAGGAAGGTGATAGACTTCTAATAAAAAATTGGAGACCCATTACATTACTGAATGTTGTCTACAAGATCCTAGCCAAGGTTCTTGCAGTGAGATTTGAGAAGCTTCTCCCCTCGGTGATTAATAGCACCCAAAATGGATTTGTTAAGGGGAGATATATCCTAGATAACCTTATCACTTGTTGGGAAGCCATGGACTAGGCAAAAGCTTCAGGGTAGAACTGTGCCATGCTTCTTATAGATTATGAGAAAGCATATGATAGGATTGAATGGAGGTTCATCATGATGATGTTGGAAGCTCTTGGTTTTACCTCCCGCTTCTGCAAAATGGTATCTACACTACTGTATGGTGCAATGGCTATAGTTGAAATCAATGGTGTTAGATAAGAATTCTTCAATCTCTCCAGGTCCATCAGATAGGGCTGCCCTCTGACCCCTTCCTTGTTTGTTATTGCAGCTGATTCCTTACACTACCTCCTTAGAGATGATTCCCTCTCCCCTAAAGTGAATAGTGTCTGTCTCCCCAATAATTAGGAGGTATCCAATGTCTAGTTTTCTAATGAAACCTCCATCCTTCTTCTCCTAGAAGATCATAACATGAGACTCCTGGTGAACAAGCTGGATCTTTTCTGCCAAGCCTCTAGCAGTAAGATCTCTTTATCCAAATCTGTTATGCTGGGTTGGGATCTGAATCTACCTGACTGGTGGGGTAACTTTGAGTTTTCTTGGGGTGGGCCAAACCACCTAGTCAGATACTTGGGCATCCATTTATCTATCTCTCATAACCTCAATCTGATGTGGAAGTGGGTATTTGAGAGCATTAACAGGAAGCTTACCAAATGGGATAGTAACCTTCTATCCTTCCCTGGTAGATTTTAGGTTTGTTAGAAGATCCTCCCTTCCTACCCTATCTACTTATCCTCCATGTGGCTCTTTAACCAAGTGAAGTTCAGTTCTATCCAAAAAGTTATCAGATATTTTTTATGGTCAGATGGCGGAGGGAATAAGAGGTTTCATGATGTTTCTTGGGAGTGGTGCTCAAGAAGCAGATCTTGGGGAGGTCTAGGCCTTAAGGATATGAAATCTCAAGGCATTACCTTGGCTATTAAGTGGATAGCTAAGGCTGGGGATGGGGAAGAGCCTTGGAAAGTTTTGATTAGAAGTAACTTGTAGAGGGCTCACTGTAGCAAACCTAGAGGATGGCAGAACCTCTGTTTTACCAATTCTCTCACTGTAGATGCCAATATTGTTGTTCAAGGCTCCAATATTTTCAAGAGCATTTGGAAGGCTTGGAAGTATGTTAAGGGGTTCTTGATATATAAGAAACCAATTGAAAGCACTAGTAATATATGTAGGCTTAAATCTATTTGGTGGAACTTGAGTCATGGTGAGAAAAAGCTTGCTCTTCTACAGGGCTGTTCAGCTAAGAAATGGGAAGGGTTTGGTATTGCAACATTTGGTGATATCCTCCACCAGGGAAAAATTCTCTCTTGGGATGGTTGGAATCCCATTTCAACTTACCCCGGTCCCATTGGAGAACATATTTTTTCCTTAGAGAAGCTCTTTGTTCCCTAGGTCCCATTAAAGGTTGTTGCACTGAGTCTTGCTATAAATTCCAGTTGTGTTGGCTTGACAATACCCCTCTCCACCTTGGAAAAACCAAATACTTCTGCCAGTTGCTGACCAATAAGAATGACATCTTTGCTCATGTTAATCGTAAGTGGGGCCTAGAAATTCAGGAATCAGAATGGATGAAATACTTCAATAAGTTGTGGGCCAGACTTGTTGAACCAAAGATCTCTTGCTTCTTGTGGAAACTTTTCCTACAAAAGTTTCCATTTAAGAAACTGGGAGGAGAGCCTAATATTTGTTCTATGTGTAGACAACTTGAATCTGTCACCCATGTTTTCTTTGAATGCCTATTTGCTTCTGAAATCTGGAATATTTTTGGACTGTCATATAAGACCCATTTTAATGTATTGAATGTTATCTCTGGTTCTATCAACTGCAACAAATTCTATAATTCTTTTTGGACTTTTCTTTCTTCTGTTGTTTTATGGTTCATTTGGAAGGCTCAGAATAATGATGTACTTGTAGGTAAGAACATGTACCTTACGGAGTCTCACAAGAGACTCATCTATTCTAATATTTCCATGCAGGTCATGGTGATTTTGAAGGTGAAGGAGAGAAAGGTCTTGTAGGTGCTAAGGGAAGGGAAGGCCACCATGGAGAAATCAGAAGTAGCTTATGGATACACTACTATGAAATAAAAGTATGAATTTGAGTACACCCTCAAGGAGTTTATCCAACAATTGAAGAATGGAAATCTTCATAGAGAAATGAGGAACAAAGACAATAGAGACTATAGAGTGTTGGGTTACAATTTGGTTTCCTCAAACACTAATGATGAAGAGGAAGAAGAGGAGGACAGTCCCTCTTGAAATAGTTGTGGAATCTCTTTTACAATTTTTCTTTATTAAGATACTTATGTAATCGATTGGTGTACTCAGTAGTTCTGGGAGTTTTGTAATACGTTATATACTCTGATTCGTCAAATTTTTTACTAGACTATTTAACTTATATGCAATAGAAAAAAAAGATCTTCATTAATGCATAAAATTGAATGCATCCAAGTCATAAACCATGAACAGGACCTTGAAAGATTTTGCCAACCAACCATGTGAAGCTGATGAAGTTCCACCCCCCATTCTAGGAGATAGAACCAAGGTACTCTCAAGACCTTAAGGCAATCTAAGACTCAAAAATACCAAGAAATACAAGGCTCAAAAGAACACAAATAAAGCATAAAATATCATCATACTATAACACCAAGGTCAAGATTCTAGGAAACCACCTGAGTGTCATCACACAACCTGTGTATTGGGATCCACCTTGGAAACCATGTAACCCCAGTCCCCCCTTTATGAATAGGGATCCACCTCGGTAGTTTTCCCTAGTTCCAGTACTCCAATCAGTTCTATGTGGCCTTATTATATTTTCTTTCATTATCTTTTGAATCCCCCCTTCCCAGGTTAATTTTTAAGGTTATCACTTTTTACAAACCCACCCATAGGATTCTATGGAAACCACTTTAGGGTTCCATCACCTATGGTGAGCCACTCACCTAGGGTTCCTAGTCTCTTACCCCGTCACAAGCCAAAGGTACAAGATAACACTTTCATGTCCTAATTCATAGGTCTAGGAAACTCCCCCGTGCACTCAGGCCCTCAGAGCAAGTCCTAACCTCGGCCATATACATAAAAAAAACCATTGGAAGAATTTCAATTAGAGGACATCTTAAAATTATCATAGAATTTTTCCACATGCCTTAACACAACATTCCATGGCTTATTTCTAGGTCTAGGGAGCTCTCATGTGCCTAAAATTTGGCTAAGTTTGAAATTTTTCAAAAATCCTGAAAATCTAAAATTTGCATCTTAACTCCTATGAAACTAGAACCTATCTCAAACATCCTGAAAGGTATTTATACAAATATAACTTAAAGTATAAGAAATTAAATGTAATTTCTTATACTTAAATGTTATATTTGTATAAATCCTTCCACCAGAACAAGTTCTAGCATCAAAAAAATAAACTCAAGTACATGCCAAGAACTAAAAAATCATAAGTAACACATAATAACATTAAAAAAAACAAGTGAAGGATAGCCTAATCATAAGGAATGAGTTATAGAGGTTCTGAACCCAAATTCTGCAAATTTTGAGCCCCTAAAACCTTGGAAAAACCCCATACGACAATACATAACTACCCATATGACATTCCAAGTATGGTCATATGAAACTTCACCAAGTTTTGTATGGGTAAGTGTATAATGTCGTACAACACTGCAGGACACTTTTTTGAAACTTAATTTAAAATTGCCCAAAAAGGCCAAAAATTGACTTTTTAAGGCATGGAGAGTGTCTAGGAAAGGTTCCTTGAGGTCAACTTGATGTAGGTACCTCAGTACCACATCAATGACACATCCTCAACACTAACTAATCCCCAAAAAATATAAATCAAATGCAAAACAATAATCCACAGAGAAGCCTGCAAGAGAAATGGAGTAGGAAAAAGGACTGCATCTCATTCCTAAACCTTCCTAACCCTACCTATTTCTTCCTAAACTTCCCCATTTCATAAAATAATAGAGAGACACATCCTCCCACATGACCACAAGGATTCCTAACTTCCTAGGAAGATTTCAAAATACAAAAAAACTATATATAAGCATACATAATTTACTTCCTAGAAACACAATAGAAATACACAGAAGATAAGACATTTACATTTCCTTTTTGATACATAGTAAACAATCATATGATAATCTAATATCATATCATACACAAACACATTCATACACATACAAGAAGAATGGAGATTCTTCCTAGTTTAGACCCTACTTGGGGTCCTGTGGAGAATCCTCTTCCCTTGGCTGGAGACTCTCTACAAATCTTCAAGCCTTGAGAAGATAGCCTCTTGGAAAGCTTCCTCTAGAAAAAAAAATCCAAGCAATCCTCACACACTTGTCTTCACCAAACATAGACTCTCAAACTCATAGAAACTTCAAAATTTTTTTTGGAAAACGCAATTGTAGACAACTCCCAAAAATCTTCTAAAAATTATCATCTCCCAATCACACAAAAACTTCAATTATTTATCCTCCAACTATGTGGTTGGAGGAGTTGCTTTACGGGAAGAAACTTCTCCAACTTCCATAGTTGGTTGGAGGACCAAACAAATAATTCCCATAAAAGACTTAATCAAAGTTTTAATAAAATTAATTAAAATAGCTTTCAAAGAAAGTCATAACAAGAATAATAAACAAATAACTTTGAACGAAAACACATAGCACAATAGGAAAACAACTAGCCTAACTTCTAGGAGGTCTCGAGTTCAACTCTCTCCTAGATAGTTAGTTTTAATACAAAGAGCATTTTCCTTTTATTACTATTATTTTTATTTTTATTTAATATATTTCATTAAATACACTTTATTCAACTCACTTTATTTAAATATTATAAATAACATACCATTTACACAATCAATAAAAACATACAAATATTATTATTTATATAAGCATGGGTGTATGCGTGTACACCCACATATACACATACCTATAAAACATACAAACAATTATAACATAATTATAGAATAATTATTATACATATAAACAAGGTTAATTCTAACTCATACCATAAACTTAGACCAACATCGAATCAAGACTAGAACATAAACTACATTCTAATTTCCCAACTAGGATAACTTCCTAAACATAATTCTAAGTCCATGGGTAACCTTGAGAGTAGCTTGTTTAAATCTCCACACAACAATAGTTCAAGGATTTTGAAGGCACGCTCAGACCTGTGTAGCCAGGTGGAGATGATGCTTGGTACCTACATCCTACATCACCAACTGACATACATACATACATACATACATACATACATACATACATACATATATATATATATAAACAAACAGTGGCAAACAAGGAGGGAGAGTGCGACATCGTGTGGACCTCCTATAGGAGTAACTGTGACTACCCATCCTCGTCCTACACTCATATCAACCAGTAAACATCAATTCATAATAGGGTCAATAAGGTTAGGTCATAATATAAACATCATAACATAAATCAATGTAAAACATTTTACTGATAGTTCACTTCTAACCATTCATCATTAAATGCTAACTCATTTAATATTTCCAAATAAACTGCAGTAACCAAATACATAGATATGCTCAAATGTCTCATAAAATGCTAACTAAATAATGATCATAGTCCAAACATATAATCCAAGTGTCAAAGAATAGTCATGTTAGTCTAACATAGGAAGATGTTAGGGTGGGCATTACATCCTCTCCCCCTAGGATTAGGCTTAATCCTGGAAGCCTACAAAAAAGCACAGAGAAGCAAATCTAAGTCTGCTAGCATCCTCCCAAGTAGTAGAGGCCTCATAACTAGGGTCCCATTGGACCCTTACCTTCTCTATGTTGTGACCCCTGAGAGTCAAAGTCCATTGCTGGAGTATACATACTGGCTCCAGAGCCAGTTGCCTGTCCTCTACCTGTAAAGTGTTCCAATCCAAAACATGAGTCAAATCAGGAATATATTATCTAATTAAGGATACATGAAACACATCATGCACACATGCAAGGATGGGCAATAGGTTGAGTTGGTAAGAAAATAGTCCTATCCTCTCAAGGATCTCAAATAGACCCACAAATCTTGGTGCCAACTTAGAACCTAATCCATTACGGATAGGGCTCTTACATGGGCAGACTCTCAAAAATACCTTATCTCCAATAGAGAACTATCTATCAATCCTATGAGCATCAACATACTTCTTCTGCCTATCCTGAATTGTCACAAGATGTTATCTAATCCTTTGAACCTACTTCTCCATATCTTATAACATCTCAAGCCCAAGTAGTACTCTGTCCTCTAAGTGATCCTAACTCTGAGGAGTACAACAAGGATGACCATAAAGAGCCTGAAATGGTGACATCCCCAAAGAACTATGGTAGCCATTATTGTATACAAACTCCACTAGGTACAAATAATATTCCCAATGGGTATGTCTATCCATCACATACATCCTAAGCATGTCCTCAAGCACCTGATTAACTCTCTCTATCTGACCATCAGTCTCTGGGTGATATGCCAAACTGAAATTCAACTAAGTCCCTAAATCATGCTGCAAAAAGGTCCAGAACTCTGAAGTGAATACTAGATATCTATCAAAGATAACCTTTCTAGGAACACCATGCAATCTAACTATATTCTTCATGAAGACTTTGGCTACTGAGGTAGCAATATAGGATGATTGCATAGGAGAGAAATGTGCTACCTTGGTTAACTTATCCACTGTGACCATGATAGTGTCATGTCTCTGATACATGACTAGTAGTCCCACAATGAAATCCATAGATATCGTATCCTATTTCCATTAAGGAATCAAATTTGGTTGAAGGAGACCTGCTGGGTGATGATGCTTGGCCTTGACTCTGTGACATTCCAGACACCTAGCCACAAAATCGGCTATATCCCTCTTCATGCCTGACCAAAAATATAGCTATCACGAATCTGAATACATCTTCTTAACACGTGGATAAGCTGAATAGGGAGCATGATGTGCTTCCACCATGATAACTCTTTGAAGATCACCTGAAAGTAGTACATAGATTCTTCCTTGCTGCCTCAAAAATCCATCTGACTCTAAGGTATACCCTAAGAATCTCCCCTCTGAAGGAAGTGAGTGCAAGATCTGACTTCTCAAATTACTCGAAAGGGAGAGTATGGATATCTCATGTCTCCTTCAGCTCAAAGCATCTGCTACCACATTATCCTTACCTTGGATATATCTGACCTCAAAATCATACTCACACACTAACTCCATCCATCGATGCTGCCTGGCATTGAGATTAGGTTGAGTAAATATGTATTGAACGCTTTGGTGATTAGTTTGTAACTCAAACCGATACCCTAATAAGAAGTGTCTCCAACACTTCAAGGCATGAAATACAACTGCTAACTCCAAATCATGCATGGGATAGTTAAGATCATGGTCCTTAAGATTTCTAGACTCATAAGCAATAACTCTTCCTTCTTGCATCAATACTACCCCTATGCTAACCAAGGAGGCATTAGTACAAACTAAAAAAATTTCAATGGGGTTAGGTACCCCAAAATCGAGGCAATGGTCAATTTATCCTTTAGGATTTGAAAATCTTCTAAACATTTCTCACTCCAAATGAACTTCTTCCCTTTCCTTTGCAAGGAAGTGATGGGATGAGCTATTCTAGAGAATCCTTAGATGAAGCATCTATAGTATCTAGCTAAACCCATGAAACCATGAACCTCTGAGATGTTGGTGGGGGTTGGTCATTCAACTATAGCTTGTATCTTGGCGGGATCAACTGCTATACCTTCTTCTAAGATAACATGACCAAGATACTTAACTTTAGTTTGAAGGAATTCACACTTCTCCAAGTTTGCAAACAACTGATTCTCATGAAGGCATCATAACACATGTATAAGATGTTGCTCATGTTCTTCCACTGACTTAGAATATACCAAAATATGATGTAGGAAAGTTATGAAAAATTTATCCAAGAAGGTCCTAAATACCCCATTCAAAAGACTCATGAATACTGATGGTGCATTTGTGAGACCAAAAGGTACTATGGTAAATTCATAGTGTCCATACCGAGTATGAAAAGTTGTTTGGTGAATGTAGGCTTCATGAATCCTTAACCAATGATAACTCGACTTCAGATTAATCTTGGAAAACACCTTGGCTCTTTTCATCTGATCAAACATGTCATCAATTCTTGGAAAAGGGTACTGATTCTTAATGGTTACTTTGTTGAGTTGATGATAGTCAATGCACAACTATAGTGAACCATCCTTCTTTTTAACAAAGATAACCAGAGCTCCCCAAGGTTACACACTTGGTCTAATAAATCCTTTTTCCAAGAGTTCTTCTAGTTGAACTTTTAACTCACTCAACTCTTGAGTGGTCATGTGATAAGGATCTTTAGAGATAGGCTCAACTCCTGGCACTAGTTCTATGCAGAAATCAATGTCCCTTTTGGGAGGCATTCTCAGAATCTCAGTTGGATATACATTTGCAAACTCTTGAAGTAAAGGGTGCTCAAGTATAATTTATCTATCTTCCTTGTCATTCAAATCACTAACTGAGACTACAAGAAGTTGGCATCCCTTTCTCATGCATTTCTTAAGTTGCATAGATGATATCATCTAGAGTGAAATAGGTTGTTGAATTACCAAAATTATGTTGGGCTTACCCAAATCATCTAAGCAATGAATGAGATTCTTTCTACAATCTATCCTAGCTTCATGAGCTACTAACCAATCCATTCTTAAGACAACTCCATATGATCCAAGAGGAATAATTCGAAGATCAATATTGGTAGAAAAAGGTCCTAATCCCAAGTTGCAACTTTGAACACACAAATTTATGGTCATTTTAGCCCCTAAGGCTAGCTCTACCTGCCACTTAACTCCTTTCCCTACTACCGCTATCTTGCACTTTTCTATCAAAGAAGAAGATATGAAGGAGTCAGTTGCTCCCGAGTCAAAGAGAATAGAAATAGTTTTAACCTTTAACAAACCTGAAGTTTCTATGATAGTGTTCTGGTGGTCAGCTTGTCTATGTTCCACTATAGCGAACACCCTATGAGACCGACTGACATCTCCTAGTGTTGGTTCTGAAACTACTTGATTCTGATTGGTGAGATTCATGCGTTGAGGGAAATAAATTGTAATATGTCCTTGTTGTCCACAAGAATAACAACCAGTATTCATTCCTAAGTTCTTTGCAGGAGGTGCGTTGGATTTTTTATAACCTCCTCTTTTGAAATTTTGAGAATTTTGGGATTGTGGAGGAGTAAATCTTTGTTGAGTCTGATAATTGCCTCGGTTCTGGGGTTGTTGAAACTTCCCATTATTTTTGTTATTATTTTGAAATTTCTTCTTAGGGAAGTTTTGTCCACCTTTGAAAGATGAATGTTGTTTCTTAGAGTTGGAATTTCATTGATCAAAGTTTCCCTTAGAACCTGATCTGACATTAGATGTTTTGCCACTAGCATAGCCACCTCTTCCTTTAACTTTTCTTTCAACTAGGCATGCCTTAGTGATGGCATCTTGGAGATTCTTGAATTCTAATACTGCCACATCTCCTGATATTTAGTCATTCAGACCTCTGATGAAATGTTGGACAAGAATGGGTCTATCATCTCTAAAGCCTGAGAAAGGCTTAAGTTCATAGAACTTTCTTCCGTATTCTTCCACTGACATGTTGGCTTTCTTGAGCTAGAAAATTCTTCTACCCTTCCCTGCCTCCACTGATTAGACATGAATTGATCCTTAAATCTTGCTAGGAACAATTCCCATGAAATATTATTAATGGTGACTTGAAGTTTGTCTTCTTCCATACGCCACCAAGTAGATGAAAACTTCCCCAAATTCATAATAGCACCTCTGGCCTTAACATTGCTACTAAAATGGTGCATAGAGAAACACCTCTCAAGGTCAAACAACTAGGTTTCCATTGTAGATCCCCCTTCGTTGCCATAGAAAAGGGGTACCTTGACTTTGAGCAAGTCCCTCATGTGAGTGGGTATCCCTATATTCATATTCTTGAATAACCTTCCTTCTCCTAGGGATTCTATCTCTTTTCCTATCTTGATGTTGAGCTTCATTTCCTTCTTCAACATTGACTTTATTTTCAAGGTTCTCAAGTCTATGAAAAATTTGTTGCATAAGTTGTCTAAGTTGGGCTCCTTTCGAGTTATTACTCTAACTCTCATTCCTATGATTATCTTGATTTTGTTCTCCCTCATATTCCCCATGGGAACTTTCTAGGCGAGATCTCGATGAAGACTCTTGAGCTCTATCCTTAGCTCTTTTGCGGGTAATGAGAGGCATCCTGAGAGAGTGGTGTAATATTAGTTTTAAGTGCAAGTTTAAAAGGAGCATTCAATGTGTTGAAAAGTATTGAGTTTCAAACGTAAATAGACCTTGAGCTCCCAGTGTAGCAACCAGGTCTCAAATACCAAATGTAATGTCCCCACTAGGGAACCCATAAGGAATAAGGTCTTATGACAAAAAATTGCAACTAACAAATTTTTTTCTAACATTACATCATTAATACATTCACATTTACATTCCTTAAGGTTCCCTTAATGAATTCATTTACTAAAATATTTAAACTAATTATCCAAATTGGATTTCATTTCTTTTCTTTATTTTCACATTTTAGAACTTAAGAGATAGGGTAAGAAAATAACATTTCATTTACAATTATATTCCTTACTTCATAAACTAATTTCATTACTCCTTCCTACACATTGAATAACTATTCTTTACAAATTACATAATAGCCTTAGCATAATAAAAATTTCCTTTCATTGCAACATAAGAGAGATAGAAAAGATAATTCAACATTACGTTATATATTTCCAACTTTAAGCTTTCAAATAACAACCCTTGAAACAAACCCTAGAACTATCCCCCCCAATTACATTGCTTTTCTTTTCAACTACATTTTTCTGATAATAAATCTCATTACAATAACAATTACATGAATGGCCCAAAGTCATTACAACATATATTTTCATCTTTCTTTTCAATAAAACATAATAAAAAATGGAAAGATCTTCATTAATGCATAAAATTGAACGGATCCAAGTCACGAACCATGAACAAGACTTCAAAAGATGTTGCCACCCGACCATGTGAAACTAATGAAGTTCCACCCCCATGCTTGGAGATAGAACCAAGGTAATCTCAAGACCTTAAGGCAATCTAAGACTCAAAAATACCAAGAAATCCAAGGCTCAAAAGAACAAGAATAAAGCATAAAATATCATCATACTATAACATCGAGGTCAAGATTCTAGGATACCACCTAAGTGAGTGTCATCACACAACTTGTGTATTGGGATCCACCCTGGAAACCATGTAACCCTCATCCCCTCTTTATGAATAGGGACCCACCCTGGCAATTATCCATGGTCCCGGTACTCCAATCAGATCTATGTAGCCTTATTATATTTTCTTTCATTATATTTTGAATCCCCCCTTCCCCGGTTAATTTTTAAAGTTATTCACTTTTAAAAACCCACCCATAGGACTCTATGAAAACTACTTTAGGGTTCCATCACCTATGGTGAGCCACTCACCTAGGGTTCCTAGTACCTTACCCCATCACAAGCCAAAGATATAAGATAACACTTCCATGTCCTATTCATAGGTCTAGGAAACTCCCCCATGCACACAGGCCCTCAAAGCGAGTCCTAACCTCAGCCATATACATAAAAAGAACCATTGGAATAATGTATATCACAAGACATCTTAAAATTATCATATAATTTGGCTACATGCCTTAATACAACATTCCATGGCTTATTTCTAGGTCTAGGGAGCTCTCACGTGCCTGAAATTTGGCTAAGTTTGAAATTTTTCAAAAATCCCCAAAATCTAAAATTTGAATCTTAACTCCTATGAAATTGGAACCTATCCCAAACATCTTGAAAGTTATTTATACAAATATAATTTAAAGTATAAGAAATTAAGGTGTCCATGCCAAAATCCTACCTAGGAATTATAGGGTTTACATACCCTCATGTGTCACTGAGCTTTAGTTCCCAAATAGAATTGATGGCCCAAAAATTGAACAAGTTTTTATCTACAACTCTATGCTTCATTACAGGGTAGTTCGTCAGGTTATTGGTGAACATGTGTTGTCACCAAGAAGGAAAATAGTGGTATTCCCCTGACAGCTGGTGTCGATCTTTCTTTCCAATTTAATGGACCTGTTGCAATCAATCGACTTAGTGGTGTATGTTGCCAACAAGATTGTTTGGCCTCAGTATATCAAAGGCTCTTGGCTCATGGAGGCACTTCAAAAGTATGAGATGTGGTCAAGCAAAGCATTGATTGGTAGTTTATTTTTGCACTATGACCTTATGGTAAGCCATGAACATCTGATGGCATTTGACTACTTTAAATAGGCCATGGAGAAAAAGAGTTACAGAGTTGTTAGTAAAAACCTACAAATTGTTAGCTTGGCTCTTGGGAAGGAGCTTGCAGACAAAATTAGAAGACTTTCGCAAGTGGTGTTGGACCTACTGATTTCGCCGCTCACTCCAGTTTTGCCTCCACCATTTGCAAATGTGCTACTCCCTGGTTCCTTAAAGCTGGTGCTAGACTTGAATGTCCCACTCTCTTCGATTCAGTCCTCTACCATTCCAACATCACCATTGATTTTGACTGATGGTTGGGATGTTGTGAATGTGTTAGCTCTGCCAGCTGGCTGGGAGTAGGCATGGGCATATGTGCAGTGTTCATCCTCTCCCATGGATGAATGCTAGTTTCCTATATTTAGTGGTATAAGTTGTATTCCAAAGACGTACATGTTAAGTTTTTTGGGGTGTTTTGAGTTTAGCTTGCCTATGTTATGACTTTACCCAATTATTGGGTTTGTTGAGCTACAATAAAAGTCACCTTGGAATTGTGGTTTGCAAGTGCAAAACCATCTATAAATAGCATTATATTTCCCTTCTATGTATTCGACTATGATCCTAGGGTTTCTTCTTGATTCTTCCATGGGGGAGTCCTTGAATTAGTTTATTATAATATAAATATGGTGGCTAGTCCACTTTTTCTTTAAAAAAAAAAGAAATTAAATATAATTTCCTATACTTAAATGTTATATTTGTATAAATCCTTCCACCAGAATGAGTTCTAGCCTCAAAAAAATGAACTCAAGTACATGCCAAGAACTGAAACATCATAAGTAACACATAATAACATAAAAAAAACAAGAGAAGGACTTACATAGGTGATACAACTTGCAGCCCAAACATAAGGAATGAGTTATAGAAGTTCTAAACCTAAATTCTGCAAATTTTGAGCCCTTGAAACCCTAAAAAAACCCCATATGACAATACATACCTAAAAATATGACATTACAGGGATGGTCATATGACACTTCACCAAGTGTCATATGGGTAATTTTATAATGTCATACGACACTGCAGGACACTTTTTTGAAACTTAATTCAAAATTGCCCAAAAAGGCCAAAAACTAACTTTTTAAGGCATGGAGAGTGCATGGGAAAGGTTCCCTGAGGTCATCCTAATGCAAGGACCTTAGTACCACATCCATGAAACATCCTCAAAACTACCTAAGCCTCAAACAAGATAAATCAAATGCAAAACAACAATCCACAGAGAAGCCTACAAGAGAAATAGAGTAGGAAAAAGGACTGCATCTCATTCCTAAACCTTCATAACCTTGTCTATTTCT